>CM035421.1:115764915-115842415 GCA_020310875.1 Ceratopteris richardii
ATTTCTTCAATATATTCAGAAGATACCTTTCTTGTGATACATATACGCCGTGGTCTGTATAAGTGACCTCCATTCCAAGAAAGTATGACAAATTTCCTAGGTCACTGATCTTAAACTCCTTTTCAAGCAATTTCTTCACCTCTATGATTCCTGCATCTGAGGTACCCGTAATTATTATGTCGTCTACATAAATGCAAATGTAGATCATTCCTTCGTCTGTTCTTTTAATGAGTAGACTTGCATCTGCCTTTGAACTTTGGTATCCAAGTTCGTTTAGATACTTCACGAGTCTGTAGTTCCAAGCTCTTGGAGCTTGCTTTAGTCCATAAAGTGCTTTTCTTAACCTACACACAAATTTTGGGTATCTGGAGCTTACAAACCCTTCAGGCTGCTCCATGTAAACTTCATCTGATATATATCCGTTCAGAAATGCATTCTTGATGTCTAGCTGACTTAGCTTCCATCCTTTTGATGCTGCTATAGCAATTACTATCCTTATGGTTGACATCTTTGCCACCGGACTAAACGTCTCGTCGTAATCTATGCCATGTGTCTGAGCATAGCCTTTGACTACCAGTCTAGCCTTATATCTGGCTATCCTTCCATCTGCAAGCTTCTTTAATTTGTAAACCCATTTACTTCCAATTACTTTCTTACCATTTGGTTTTGGAACAAGTTCCCATGTCTTGTTCTCCTCCAGTGCTATAAACTCTTCTTCCATTGCTTCTTCCCATTGCTTCTTTCCTTTAGCTTCAGCATAGCTCTGAGGTTCTTCATCATCTTTGACCATATATGCATAGTCTTTCTGAGTTATGTATGAAGTATCATACGAGTACCTTTCCGGTTGTCTTCTATTCTTGTTTGACCTTCTTGGTTCAAACTCTTCATGTGTATCTGAATACACGTCTTCATCAAATCCCTGTTCATCTCCATTTCTTATACCTGATCCGATCCTGGACGTACTTGCCTGCATATGATCTTCATCTCTATTCACCTGACAATTGATTTTCCTTTTTCTTTTCTTCTTACCTCTTCTTCAAATTCTTCAGTTGTATGACTTTGATCTGTATACCAGCTTTTATGTTCATCAAATGTAACATCTCTTGAAACAATAAACTGCTTAGTTAGAGGGCACCATAACCTGTAACCCATCTATCTTTCATCGGATCCGACGAACACATATTTTTCTGCTTTTGGTTCAAGCTTATGTCTGAGTTGAGACGGTACATAAGCATAAGCGACTGATCCAAACACTTTGCAGTGATCAAGTGTTGGCTTCTTTCCCCACCAAGCTTCATAAGGGGTCATTCCATCTAAAGCTGTACATGGTAATCTGTTTACCAAGTATGTCGCTGTGTTTACGGCTTCAGCCCAAAGATAATTTGGACAACCCTTCTCGTTTAACATGGCTCGTGCAAACTCAACTAGAGTTCGGTTCCTTCTTTCTGCTACTCCGTTTTGTTGCGGTGTATACCTGCAAGTTATTTCTCTTTTGATACCTGCATTCCAAAGATAATCATTGAACTCTCGGGAGAAGTATTCTCCCCCTCCATCAGACCTCAGTCTCTTAAGCTTTCGTCCTGTGAGTCTTTCAGCGTATGCATGAAAATGCTTGAAGGCTTCAAATACTTCTGATTTTTCTTTTAAGACATATAATGTTATCCATCTTGTAGCATCATCAATGAATAAAACATAGTACCTTGAGCCGCTGATCGATCCTTCTTTTGTTGGACCCCATGCATCTGTATGTATGAGTTCAAGTACTCCATCATGTTTGAATCCTTTCTTCTGGAAAGGTAATATGTGGGCTTTTCTCATCTGACAAGCTTCGCACTTATGAATCATATGTTGGTTCTGTACGTTCGGTAAACCCAATACAGACAAATTTGCTATCATAGCTTTAATTCCGTTTTCATTGAAATGACATAATCTCTTATGCCAGAGATCAAGTTCTGTAATTACCTTTTCGCCATGTGTGAGCAACGCTTGGCCAATGTTCCCTTGTACTCTTAAAGTAAAGAGTCTGCCTTCTTTTGTACCAGAAACAATCTGATGATATCCATTCTCGGGATCTTCTACAAATACTCCTTTATTTGTAAATCTAACCTGAAAACCTTTCTCAACTATTTGTCCCACGCTAATCAAATTTTTTGGTATTGTCGGAACATATAAAACATTGGTTAGCAAATCTGCTCCACTCTTACACTTCACTTTTCCAATTGAATGAACACTATGTCTTGTATTGTCACCTGTTTGAACAGTGTGACACGAACTACCTTTTTCCAGTTCTGACATCAATTCTATATTTCTTGACAAATGATTAGAACATCCGGGGTCAATGTAAAATACCTTCAGGTCTTCGTTATCTGATGTGCTGATTGAGTTCATCATCAATGACGTATGACTTTCATTCTGAGTGTCATTTGCGTAGTTATTGTAGGTGGTGTTGTAGGATTGATTTTGTCCCCAACTTCTTGTTCCACCTCTGCCATAGCCTCCTCTTTGGTTTTGTCTACCTCTTTGATATCTTCCGCTTCTGCCTCTGCTATTACTATTCTGATTTTGATTTGAACCTTGTTGATTATGCCAACAGTCATGGGCCAGATGATTACTGAGTCCACAAATCCAGCAAGCTTTCTTGTTGATATTCTGACTGCTTCTTCCTCTTCCAAAGCCTCTTGCTCTTCCTCTGTCGGTGCCTTTGACTCTAGCATAATAAACCTGAGAACTCGACTCTTCTTCATCTTTTGACTTACCTTTATCTCCTTTCTTTTTGTTCTTCATGTACATTGCAGAGCTTTGTCCTTTATCTCCATCTCCTTTCAGGTCTTGCTCATATGTGAGCATCAATCCTAGCAACTGATTTAAATCTGGAACAAAATGATTTAAAGAGAGTTCAGTTGAAAGTACAAAAGGTTTCCACCTTTCATCTCCTCTCAAACCTATGAGCACTTGCGCTATCAATCTGTGGTCTTTGATATCTTCATTTATGGATCCAAGACTCTCTGCTAGATCCTTCATTTTAGTAACATAGTCACTAATGCTTTGATTCGACCTTTTTTTGAACGATGTGAATTCGGACCATAAGCTAGCCTTCCTCGCTTTCGTAGTATTTTGGAAATGGTCCTCCAATGCACTCCATATGTCCTCCGCTGTTTCTAGGCCTCTAATATGTGGTAGTAGATAATCTATAACCGTACTATAAATGTATGCTCTTGTCGTTGCATCTTTCTTCTGCCACAACTTCAAGGCTTCCAATTCTTCTTCCTTTGGTTGTCTGTTGACTTCAAAGGTTGGCTTCTTTTCTTCTCCGGTCACATACATCATTAAGTCCTTACTCACAAGTAAGGCTTCCATGCGCATTACCCATGCGGGATACTTATCTCTGTCCAGCTTGTCAATAGAGACATGTTCTGCCATAATCTTCTTGTTTTTTTTCTTTGTTCTGACACCTCTTGTTAGATTTCACGGCTCTGATATCACTTGTTGTGGTGATTAACCTACTCTGATACCACTTATTGTGGTGATTAACCCGCTCTGATACCACTTGTTGGGGTGGTCGATGTCTTCGGTAGTACCACTTTTATACCTCTGATAGTAGTAAGCTTCCGGTACCACCCGTCTACCGCAGCAAAGACTCGAACATTATCAAGCCTGCGGAAATTCGCTGCACCACCGAATTAGTGTTAAACTACAGTGATGTTAGAACACCTCTATAATCAACAGTAGCTTAACAGGGCTTCTGCCACTCAAACTCTATTAGACTGTGCTTCGAATTCTCTTGGAATTCCACCGGAACTTCACCAGACTGTTACTGGACTATCACCGAAATTTACCGGAATCTTACCGGAATGATCTTCAATTCTGTTCGTAATTGCTTCAAATGTTTATACGTGAAATAAGGAAGTGATGAGTGAACTTCCCTTACTGACAGAACTCTTCCTGAAGTTTAGAGGAAAACTTCATCAGTTCAGAGTGCTATTTTTGGTCCAACTTTGTACTGTGTGTACATATCCATTTCACCAGAAACTTTGATCCCTATAAAGTAGAGACTTCTAGCTACAAGATAAGCTATGTCTCATAGAAAACTCTATATTATTCTGCGAGATATACTTCGTGGTTCTTCCCGAAAACACGTTTATTGAGTAAACCGTAAGTGACCAAAAGTACGTATACAGTGAAACTGTAACTGTTAACTAACTTTAATCGTAACATAGAATATTCAAAATTCTACTCATACGAAGAATGTGCGCAGAGCTTCCACATGAACATGTGTTTTCTATTAGAGAAGATGTGTACAAACAAGCTTGGCCTCTTCTTGCTCAAGCTATAGAAACTCTCCTACACTGAGTAGTTTCTTATTACCATCTCTCTCAGATGAATACCTGACATTTCAGGTTTCTGTTATTCATCTTTACATACGCGATCTATGGCGTCTTCTATACTACATACGCGATCTCTGGCGTCTTCTTTCTCTCTCTCTATCTGTATATCTGTATCTCTGCGTCTTTGCGCTTCTACTATATTTCATCTCTCTCTTTTTTCTCGCTCGATTCTTGATTGATATATATATAGTCTTCATTCTTCCACGCTCTTCCGCGCCTTTCACTTTCGGTATGCTCCATGATCCTTCTTTATGTGCATTATGAGCACTCCCCTGTTCACTACTCTGTTACTCGTCCTGTTCTCATATTTACAATTCCTGATTCGGTTTTCTGATTCTGCACGTTGTACAGTTTGGTCGTGCTTCTTTAATTCTGCTTCTCTTTGTCTTTTCTCCTTCCCCTTTTTTGTCTGGATGCCAAATTCGTGAGTGCTACTTCAACAGTACATGTGTAAGTGTATGTGTGTATGTTTGTTCATGTGTGTATGTGTATGTATGTATGTGTGTGAGTGAGTGTACATGTGTATGGCTATGTGTGTATGAATGTGTGTTTTTATGTAGTATGTATGTGTACTTGTGTATAAATGTGTTCTATATTTCTATGTTTGTATGAAGGTGTTTGTATGTGTGAGTGATTTGTAAACCTATTTTATATTTCATGAGTGTTTTTATAAAAGACATAGTTATAAAATTTAATAAACAAAAGGAATAAATAAAGGCAAAATGCAACTTATTTGGAAGTTTTGGATAGCGTGCTTATTTTGGAAGCTTTTCTGCATTAAAAAGCAATATCTGGAATCTCACTGGCAAGAACAAGAGAGGGAAAGAAGAGAGGTAGTGTGTGTAAGTGAAATCTAAAGCAAAAGAGTGAGAAATGCATACTTTATACACTACACGCTACCAGAAATGACTTTCGGGACATGTTGTGCACAATGTGCATGTTTTCTTTTATCTAAAACATTCCATTGAAATATCCATCGCAATGGTAGTTGGAAATTATTTCTTGCCCATCGTAATACTAGTCGGTATTCACCAGATTACAAAATGAAAAACAAAACGACGTCATCAATGTGTAACCACAATTGAAGAACCACCATTAAAGAACCACCCTCTAAAACCTATATAAGGAGTGATTGACCACATACATACTTAGTCGTGCATATGCTAGTCTTAGGAGCTCAAGGAGTCGTGATCACCAAGTAAGTACATTCAAGTTCCAATTCTAGTTCATCTTGTCCTTTGTTCTAGTCTTGTCTAGTCTTGTATCTTGGACATCCTCTTTTGTCCTTTTGTAATCTCATAGTGCGAGATCATTTCTAGTTATTCTTTGTATCTATTTCATCTCCTTGAAGGGAGTTGTTGTAATCTAGAGATCTTGCTTCATACCTATAGTCTCAAGTTGTGGGATCTTCTATATCATCTCTAATTGAGTTATCTAAACCTATCAGTCATGGTTTGTGAGACTTCTTGTAGCAGTTATATATTCTTGTATTATATTATCGTATGTGGGTGATCTTGGAATTGAAAGTGTAATTCTGAAATCTTGTCTAGTCTAGTCAGAGAGCACAATCTAGTGCTCCCTTGACATGAACCCTTGCCCTTGCCTCAAGAGGTAGAAAGCCCAACCACCCAGATTAACGCACGTGAATTGTATTGCTCTTAACTTCATGCTCAAGGTGAGCAATAAAAAAAAGTGATTCTTTTTTTCTTTTTCTACCTTCGAAATATCTTCCTTCATAACCAATGTAATGTGCAACCATTACATTACAACCAATGACTGTACTAAATAGTTGAGGTGGAGAAGAACATAAATTCAATCAAATAGTCCATGTCCTATTGGTCTAGTGGATGAGTCTTTGATCTCTTGAGGCGGAGGCCCAGAGTTCAATCCTTGGACCAGACATGTAATGGTTTTAGCCAATCTAAAGCAGTTGAAACCAATTGTAATCTTGTCTAACCCCTATTTTGTAGAATAAGGGAGGTCACGTGGGTACTGTGCCCATTCACTTGTATAGTTCCTCTTTCAAAATTAGAACTCGGGTGGATTAGGCACCTCCATTTAAAAATAAAATTAAAAAAAATCCAATCTAGAAAAAATTTCCCTTTAAGTGCACCGTATTGATAGTGGTTAGACGTTCATTGGCTACTTTGGCTGTGTATTCCTTCCGTAGCATAATTCATTTTGTATTTCATCTACCAAGAGTACTGAAGATATGTGTAGCCTAACTCATTCTAACAATCCCCATGATTAAGGTCAACTAGGACAAGATTGAAAGATCCATTAGGACTAGATGAACTAGGACTAACTAGAGAGATTAGGCTTCGGCCAAACTTCCGCTTCAGTTAAAAACAAGAAACAAAAAAAAGATTAATTAGGACCTAATTTGGATCTCAACAACCCTAGGAAGGTGATACAAGATCAATCAAAAGCACCCAAAGAATTGCCAAACAAAATGTGTCACTCTAGAGCAAGGACTGCTTTGAAGAGCAAGAAGAGCTATAGGATTAGGTTTTGGGTTTTGTTGCCCCCGCAGGTCGATGCTCAGGTTGTGGGTCATGAATCCCCCCCTATTGAGGCCTTGTGATGCTTGCATCTTCTTACGGTACAGAGAAGCAGCCCTTCCTCCTCTCCCCTAACTGGGGGGAGGGGGGGGGGGGAGACTCTACATGACGCGCTTGCCAATGGATTTTCTGTGTTGTACGCGGACTCCTCCACCTCCATAGTAGATATTGATAGCTTACATGCCTCAATGACCCCCAGGGTTTGCAAGAAGTGCATACATCTTTGATTGGCCCTTTGTCTCAGAATATTGATGCTTCGAACCAAATGATTCAGTCTCCAAGTATGCCCGTTCTCTACATGCATGGAAATGGAATGGCTCTAAAAGGATGTTGCTCACCGAAGCATTCTTATGCAAACACTCTTACTGGTAGTGCCTCCACTCCCTCATTCTAGGCCTTATGCAACCACGTAAGCTCCTGTCCACTCTTGCTATGTCTAATGTTTGGGGAAAGCAGAAACAGGATGAGTACGCTCATCATCTAAACGTAGATGACATAGCACCGAATAAAGACATGATGCTTTGATTATTGACTAAAATTTTTTTATCAATGGCATATGCAACTGACCGAACTTGTAGTAATAGGCCTATGCATAGCCCCCATCCGCCCCATGAGGTCCTAAAGTAGTGGATATGCTCCAATTGGGAAACCAAAGGTCTTATTGTTAAACATATTCAGTATCTCCCAAACAATTATTTCTTTTTTTTTCGCTATTATTTCCAATCACTTCACCTCGGGATCATCCCCGACTAGATGTTGGGAGCACTCTATCTTTGATATTCAGAAGCTTTTTACCCATTACAAGCAATCAACCAAGAACTTTAGAGCCATGAGGAGACAAAATATTATTGAACAACTTGCCAACATTGATCAAATGAGGAGCCCTAAATCAGCCTCTGATATCCATTATCAATTGAAGTGTAAAGAGTACCTTGAAGCTAGTATGTCTTTATCCCACTCAAGAGAACTTTGGGATGAGAACTTGAATAAACCTACTAAATAGATGTTTTCCCTCCTTAAGAATAAAAAAGCTAGGGATTACATCCCTTTGTTAAAGAAGAGAGATGGAGGGTATGCTATCAACATTGAGGACAACTTGCAGGAGGCCCCATGCTTCATTATCGATGTTTTCTCTAGTTCTCCTAAGTGGGGGGAGGATATCCAGAGAGCCAAAGCTTTTATCGCCTTAAAGAGATAAAAAATGGTCTCGCCTAGCCTGACTTCTATCGTGGACTTGCCCCTTATTGTCGGTGAGATTAAAGAAACCATCAATAAATTGAAATGCTGCAAGTCGCCTGGTATTGATGGGATTCATAACGAGTTATTCATGATTTTTAAAGACTTCTTGTCCCCATTTATTCTCTTGATTTGGAAACATGTGTCTAGTAAAGGTGCTCTCCCTGCATGCATTAATACTAGAGTGATAAGGCTTATTCATTAAAAAGGTAACAAGGAGGATCTTAATAGTTGGAGACCTATAACCTGCATCAACACTATCTACAAGATCTTTGCCTCTACCCTAGTTAGAAGACTTAGCCCATTAATGGACCAAATCATCCTACCTGAGCAAAAGGGATTCATTAAGGGCAAATTCATTCTTGATGCCATAATATCCCTATGGGAAGGCATGGAAGTGGCCAACGATCTTAACCAAGACTTCTTTTTTTCCAAAGTGGATTTTGATAAAGCGTATGATAGAATTGAGTGGGATTTTATCCTGTAGTCCCTCCATGATATTGGGTTGGGTAGGAACTTCATTAGGTATGTCAGCACCTTATTTGGGAAATTCAATGCCTACTCTAGAATTTCCGTGAATGGTAATCTTAGCAATCCTTTCAAACTTTGTAGATCTATTAGGCAAGGTTGCTCCCTGGCCCCCCTTCTATTTGCCATAGCTAGTGATGCCTTAGGGTGGCTGGTTAAAGATGCTATGAATAAGGGTACCTTAAAAGGTATTCAGATACTTGGTTCTCAGTCCCAACTTGGCCTTCAAATGTTTGTTGATGATAAAAATATGTGTATTAATGCTGACTTGAACTCTGCTACCTCTTTTTTGGACTCTTTGAATGTTTTTTGCCTTGCTAGAGGTTCCAAAATTAATCATAAGAAAATTGGTTTTAAGTCTTCTAACAATGTTATTCCTTCTTGTATAACTCATTGTTGTTGTGAGATTTTGCAAGGTGGCTCCATTTTTAGGTTGCTTGGAATCCCAATGGGGTTTAAAGTCTCTTTTCAACAAAGGTGGGATTGGGTTCTCCAAGAATTCACGAATACGTTCACAAGGTGGTATAACTGCTATTACTCTCTCGCTCACAAGATCTTTGTTCTGAATCAATATATTATGCCTTGCATCATATATTTTTTGTCGTGTTGGTTATCCACTAAGAAACAGTTGGCTTAGGTTATTGCTATTGGCTAGGAGATTCCTCTGGGGAGGCAATGGTCAATCCAGCAAGATCACGAACCTAAGAGTGAGGGTGGATTGGGGCTTTCATGCCCGATCAAAATGGCTGACGCACTTTCTACCAAGTGGATTGTTAGGTGTTTACACTCTAAGGACATTTGGGCAGTGCTCGTTAAAAGAAGAATTGAGGAGTTTAGTTTAAAAGGATAAATATAAAGCCTGGTTCAGTAACTCCTTATGGGATATTATTGTCTGAATATCAGTACTACACTGTTGGCAACCCTTTGGTCATCAAATTTTGGTCTCCCTAGATGAAAGTGAAGGCTAACTACATTCCCAATAATGAGTTTCTTTTCGATAGTAACTTCTACTTGTAGGAATCTCCTTAAAATGGATGGCTTGCCCACTTGAACAACTGCCACCTGGCATTAAAGAACATAAATGCTTCAAACAAGGATTCAAATCGCGAAACTCCTTCCTTTAGAATGGAGAGATAATTAATGACGAGATTATAGGTACCAATACTAAGTTATCTAATGCTTGTGTGCAAGTTCTTATTATTTACAAGAGGTTGTTGACCACCATATTAGAGACTTGCTTCAACAGACCCCTGGATCTGCAGGATGTGGCTGCTAACATGTTCATCCACTTCAAGAAGAGCAGAGGCTCTATTGCTTTGATTGTCCATAATTTGAACAAGAGATGGAAAGTCCAATGGTCTTGCTCTCAATGGAAATACAAATTAAAGTGTATATGGGCCTTCCTTAGCCAGATCAAAGTGTCCATTCTCCAATGGCTTATAATCCACAATGGTCTGTGGATAGGTGAAAGGGCCAAGAAAGTTGGTATTAGTGAGGGAATATGTACCTTCTCTGGTAGGGAGGAGGATTACAGCACCTGTTTATAAGTTGCAGTCATGCCAAGAAGTTTTAGCAGCACCTCAATCCCTACATGCTTCTTAAGGGCACTCAGACCTTGAATTATAAGGAATTGTTGTTGGGTCAGGCCAAGGATATGGACATTGCCCTCTAGAATACTTGGAGAGGGATCTCGCTTTGGTATATTTGGAAGAGCAGAAACCAGAAAACTTTCTCCGATGGAGGCAAGAACTTTTTGTTCCAAATGTTTAAATCCCTTGCCAAAACTGGATGGCAATCTTTATGTAAAATGTGTAATGTCCTTGACCCTGGTCAGTCCTTCACCGATATCACGTATTCCCAACCCTCTAGTAGATGGAGAACAATGCTTTATTCTTACTATTCTGCTGATAGACTTCTGATGTATACCCAAGCTGGATTTAGGATTCCCCATTGAGACCTCTCTATCCTGGGTGGTGTGGGATTCGATGCTTCCCCTCTTGGTGTGGGATTCGATGCTTCCCCTCTTTTATTGTTCAGGTGTTGTGTGGGCGCTTGCCCCCTGACTGATCGTACAATCCATTTCTAATATACTTTTCTCTTTTCTTCAAAAAAAAAAAAAAAGAGTGTCACTCTAACTGACTCCTGTCCGATCCAACAACTCAGGTCCACCGAAAATGCGTTCAAATAAACCCAAAATCAAGGCTTGAGCTATGGCTCATGAGTTCGCAATTCGGTGGTTGGATACAAAAACCTTTGGTCTCGTACTTTCAATGTACCATGCCAGAGGAGAATACGTCAAGAGGGGACTCGTTTAACTCTTTAGAATTATCTTTGAACGCGCTTGTTGATGGTTGGCTATTGCGCCAAGGTAGTCGGAAATTGGAATGCCGAGGCTTCCGGTTTGCTCGAGGCACATGACGTTCCGTAAAAGAGAAGCAAGTTGCGAGAACAAGTTCATCCATGACTAATAAATAATCGCTTGGTAATCACCTCCTACACCCCTGGGAGAGAGATGATGATATAAACTTGTGTGTCATCTTCATCTGTTCACAAATGGACAACACCGCGGCAACGGCTTGAATCCTCGATTCCTCGGTGATTGTGTAACATCACGAAATCGATGGTGGGTAACAAGTCTGAAGCATAGTAACAGACAAACGACCCTCGATTTTAATATAAGGGACCACATGCTACCCAAAGAAACGCCATAGCTGGCTGGACGCAGACTCTTCGGGTGTGCTGTTCACTGTTTACCATCCACCCAACTGCTGAACGACAATCCAATCCAACTCCTCCTCCTCTTGTCCATAGTTGTCCACCTCTCATTTTATACCATCGTCTTGATCGCGATTCGCTATCCCTCATCACCTCGTGCGGTCGCGCCCCCTCGCTTAAAGCATCGGCATCGTCTTATTCAAGCATTCAAGGATCCAGCCAGGCAAATGTACGTACACAGAGAGATAGTTGTCGCCTCTAGGAGCCTGTCCATGTCGCAATAGAGAGAAGCTTTATATACTAGGCGAACTCCGTGTCAGTGATGAGTCCTATACTTCTTCGAGTAATCTCAAGAAACTCTGCATAGAGCAGCATAGGAGCTTTGCCCGTTAACTGAATTGAGCGATCTGTTAGAATCAGCTTTGCCTCTGAGAAAGCGCAAGCCTTGGAGAACTGCGAAGCGTTTAGTGAAACGCTAAGAGGGAGAGGAAGGGAGCTAGAGGGAGGATGGGAAATTACATTTCCTGCAACTGCAGCTGCGCTTGCGTGAAGGAACCTTCGCGTAACGCAGGCTTTGTCTCAGAGAGCAGAAGGAAGCTAGTTCCAAACACGACCATTGTGATTCATGGCGCACAGGGGCGCGTTCTTGAGCTCGGCGATGGAGAACCGATGAAGGTAGCAGAGATTATGCTGGATTACCCCGGACATTTCGTAACGGAGTATGAGATCGACCCCAAGACCGATCTGACGGCAAAGAGTTTTAACATGGCGATGCTAAAACGAGCTGCGCCTCTCCCTGCAGACAAAGAGGCTTTGCCTGGTCATGTCTACGTCTTGTTCCCTATGCACAGGCTCCACTCTCGCGTCAGCCCCGAGGAGCTCACCTCTCTAATGGGCCTTTTTAGCAGTCATTTTCTGAGCGCCCATCAACCGCCTTGCACGCGACGAGTGAGGACGCTCCAGAGCCTCATGCAGGCGAACTCCGCAACAGCCAAGGTCACGCCACTCTCCTGCACCCCAACATCGGAAGAAGAGGAGATAGTCATTCCCGCCCATCTCTCTGCTTCCCATCATCACGAGGATGCAAGTGACGGCGAAGACGATATCGACGCTCTCCTGCAGGAATTTTGCGCCATCGCGAAGAATAGCCCCTTCAGCAGCGCCGGAAGCTTGCATAACAGCGGCAGCCTCGCTCGTTCAAGGTCCTGGATGCCCAAGCTGGAGACCATCAATGAAAGTTCAACTCTTGCAGAATAATCCATCGCCGCCAAAGGAAGAGTATAGGTGTATAGATACGCAGATGAAGCGGAAAAGGACCATTTTGAACTCCCCTTAATCAAGTCATTAGAGATCAGGAATCATTCATTGCCATAGCATTAGCAGGAACAGGTGTTCATCTTGATTCATGGGGCAATGCATATACCTTTGACATGAGCAGCTTCAATCGGCAAAATCTATCCCTTTCTGTTTCCTTCAGCAACATCCATGTTCTCTTTCTCTTCTTGGCTCTTTCTGTTTCCAAAGGATTCATTCCCAGTAGCAGCTTTACGATGTATATCTTTATATTATCCATCTGCCCTTCGATCCATAAGCGGCAAGCGATCCATTGACTACGGAGCCATTAGTAGCACTGAGCATAAGTATCAAACACAACACCCCTAGATCGTCCTCAACCCTTTGTCTGTATGTACTCAAATCGGATTCTCATAAACACATACAGCTTACATCAATGTAAATGACGATGACAATATCTCAAATGCTCACCAATATTGTGAGGCACAACTTTGGTCATTCAAAACCTAGCGGCATTCGAGGGTCTGGAAGCTGCTATGTAATGCGACGTTCATGGACATACTCAGAGAATGCTGCAGACAAGCTACTCGAATAGCGAAGTAGAAGACCTTTTCAGTGCTCCTGAAAGAAGCAGTGTATGAAATAATTTTACACAATGGGAGGTTAGATCTGCATCCCTCCATGTGTAATCCCATAGCGTCGAAATCGTCGGCGGCGTGCTTCTATAGCAGTGTTCAAGAAAATCTTAATATCATTAACAAAACTCCTGGAGATCACTATCATCAATGTTATCCGGTCTCTGGAAGGAGAGACGATTCTTCATGCAGCCAGTGAAGCAAAGCAATAAAAGTATATGAGCGCAAAATGAATCCATAGAGTTTCTATTGTTATACTGAACTCGTTTCATCCAACGATAATGCACATTTTTCTTTAATTGTAAACGGTCCAAATACTGATGCCTATATTCCTATGACAGTCAATCGTGTCTTCTGTGCATGCCTTGTCTGTGTTATCTTTCTTTTTCTATTTTTTTGTCTGTGTTATCTTTCTTTTTCTATTTTTCTTGGAGAGTACAATGAATTGGAAACACACTCACACACCCAACTTCGTAAAGTAGAGGCACCCATATTTGAGGAATTCAGAGTTATGTGCAGCCAAGGCTTGAACTCAGGACTTTCTACCAGAGAGTCAAGGTGTCAAACCACTAGGCTAGCACGCTTGAACGTCTGTATTATTTTTCGTTTCCCTGTACCTCTCTGTAAATGCGCAGATGCAGTTAATTCGATTATAGAAAGACCATACTCATACAGCTTTTGCTTCTGAGTATCAGTAGGTTTTTGCTTCTGAGTATCAGTAGGTTGGATTTAATTTTTCTCAGAAAATACCGAACTCTAATCCTCTCAAGGTTCCCGCTTGATCCGAAGACATGGACTTTCAATCAAAGATTCACTGCCAATGTAGTCGAGCTTTAACCCTACAGAAGCTTTTTCGTACTCTTCATAAGTTTGAATGAAGGCTACATAGCCGTTTAGCCTCTTTATGTGCACGATGAGAACCTAGCAAGCTTTAAGTTATTATCTGTTGCGGTATACACTCGAGGAGTCTTAGAAATCGGCTCATGCTGAATCCTTGCATTCATTCGGGTTTATGTACGGGCGGGGAGCTGTTTTGATGTTCTACGCAGCCTTCACATATGAGTTGATTCAACCAGAAGCACACATTTGACAGCGTTTTTCCTTCATGAAAGCCCTATAAGATCAATCAATTATCATGAATTTTTCATACTCAAGGAAACGAGTGTTATGATTAAGATCAATGCTAATCTTATGTGTTTATAATAATTGAGATCGTTCTTCTCGGAAAATATCTTTACACTTTATTGAGAACCGTTTGAAATTGAGCATCTTCAAAAGGCAATGTCAGTACGTATAAAAAGTGGATGCCTTCTATCTCTGAAATTCTTATGAAGCCATTCGGTCTCCATTGCACACACCGATAACTAGATCACCATAACCATTCACAAACAACCATTATTCTCTACATCCATACCACCCAACGTGAAAAAATAAAAATATCCTTATGATAGCAATTTCTGCATTGTTTATCTCTAAGGATACTGTCCATAATGGAATATGGAGTTTAAGAGAGGATGACCTCCCTTGGTTTATGTCCTTTTGAATAAAGCTCAAGTGTTCTCTCTTAAACTCCATAATTCATTATACAAAGATCACTTGGAAATAAATTTTTCTAAGTGTGGAGACAATTCACACTGTGATACTACATGTATGTTTTCACTACAAGAAGTGGATTCCTACAACAATACACACGACGACGTAACATGATCGCTATACAAAACAACAATATGTGATAATTGTTGCATAAGTAGTGTTCATATCGATGCTTTAGATGATGTCGCTTTGTCATTTACAAGCCCCTGAAAGAAGCATCGCTTAAGTGTCACTTTGGAAGAGCCTAAATGTAAGATTTTCATGACAGTGATGTTGAGCAATACAAAAAATGTGCCCCTTCAATCAATCACTATACACATGCCTGCCTCGAGCATGAAGCAAATAGAACATCATGATCTCTCTCTCTCTCTCTATGTCTCTCTATAGCTATGTTTCTCTCGCTTTCAACTTCTCAAGAAAGTTAAAAGATCCTGAATTATGGCTAATTATTGTAAGTATACACACACATACATACATACATACATATATATGTCTGTGCATGTGTGTAAATAAGTACACACACATATACATAAATGCATACATATATGCATAGATACATACATACACAAACATGCATGGATACATAAATATTTGTTTATATGTATACATGCATGGATACATACATATTTGTTTATATGTATACGTGAAAAAATTTGTATTGTGCATGCATATGCATGTATGTGCCTCTATTTGCAGTTGTCTATAATATATACATACACACATACATACATACATACATACATACATACACATATAATTAAAGTTTCATACTATATTGAGTATATGTTCTGTAATAAACATATAGTGTTCTAGTAAGCCACATACTATATCGCATTTGTAAAACCTAGTTCATGCTCTGAGTATACTGTGTAATTCTACGCATTGCACAAGTTTGTGTGAAGTACCATGCACATCATCTTCAACTCAGGTTTGTATTGTGAGGGCATCATCGCAAAGATCTTGTGAAGGGAAATCCACGATGGTGCATTGCCATCACACCACTTCACTGGTATCAGAGTTGTTGGAAGCAAAAGGCTTCTTACTATTGTGCAAACGAATCAAGCACCCACCCATCCACCCATAGCTTTCTCCAAGGCTTATGACATAGGTGGCAACCAAAGCAAAGACCTTGGCATACCTTGTCATCCGAGTCACCGATGTCACCATTGGCATCGTTGGCTATGCATGAGGAAGACTTCAATGATCAAGGAAGACAAAGTACTAGCATTTCCTGAGAGGTCACCCATCCTAGTAGTGTTCCCCCAAAGGATTGCTTAATAGTAGGTTTTCCTACCACTAAGCCCTAGTTGCTTGGTGATTGTTGGAGTGAAGATACTTAAGGTTAACATTATTTTGAAGCCTTCAAGCGTCTTCATGGGCTCTTCTAGATAGTCTATGTTGGACGCATTCGTGTTACGAATCTAGAGAAATATTTTGAGTGAAATAATTTATGTGTGGTGCTTACATAACTGAAAATTTTACATGCAAAATTTCCCTTTCCAACTTGCCCCATTTTTTAGTGAAGTGAAGTACACCCTAGGAAGGTTCTAGAGCTTCTAGTT
The DNA here is from genome assembly GCA_020310875.1 of Ceratopteris richardii. NCBI lineage: Eukaryota > Viridiplantae > Streptophyta > Polypodiopsida > Polypodiales > Pteridaceae > Ceratopteris > Ceratopteris richardii. The sequence goes on from CM035421.1 coordinate 115,781,424, forward strand.
GCATAGAAAGATTATCCCCTAGAAAATGAGCATTAATTACAAAAGAAAAATTTTCTTTAAGCTATCTATACCATGAAAGCAAAGTTTTTTTTGGTCCCATTTATGTGGTTTTATCCTCCTTCTTTGTATAATGCAAAAATTCCTATGGATCTTGTGCTTATTCACTTATCTAGTTAGCCGAATAACACTTTTTATTCTATAGGATATCCAAATCTTGGTCACTCTTTTAGAATACTAGTGCATGGAGGTCCATATTTACATGTTCTTGCATACAAAAGAAATATGGAAACAGGGTGTAACAGCCCTCATAAAATAACTCATGTACTTGATATGGATCTTTGAACGTAATAAGGGGGAAATATTCGCGAATAATGTCCTCAATGTATCAATTATTGTAAAGAACCTAGTTTCCATAGATAAAATGATGGATAGAGGATATTTGGTGATATACAAGGGAGGAGGATGTTTTTCAAGAAATTCAAAGAAGGTTTATGAGGTAATTCATGAGACAAGAAGGACAAAATGATATTCACGAGAGTAGGATGTTTTTCAAGAAATTGAAAGTATGATTATGAGGTAATTCATAAGATAGGAAGGACAAAATGATTTTCATAATGGAATCAAACCAAAACCATAATCAAATTCTCTATTTCTCTTAAAAAAAAGATCAAGTTCATTCTTGAAAAGTGTTGGGGGATTCTTTAGTTGAAAGGCTCTTGAATATTTGGAGGGGAAGAGTAGAGAAGAGGGAGAAAGAAACATTGCACCAAAAGTCTCTATGAATTGATTAAAATAGTAGATTACAATAGCTTTTGTTGCCAGAATAAGACAAAATATACATTGTGTGTAGATCCTATTAGGACAAAAAATACACACACGTACAAAAATGTATCCACAAGTACAAAAAAGTACCTGCAAGAGAACAAGGATTACGTGCTAGAGAGATGACTCTCCACCCAACCAAATGCCTCTATTTATAGCTCTCTCCAAGAGTCTGCCTTCTTGGGTAGGTGGATTCTAATCATCCAAGTGTCATCCATGTAATTACATGTGTGTTGAGTGTCCTAGTTAACTCGAGTTAACTCAAGTGGATGCTTCTAGAAGGTTCTAGAGCTCTTTGGGCAAAACACTCTCCCCATGTACCCCATGGAGGTTGAACCCAAGACCTCTCCTTCACATCCTTGAGTCTTAACCACTAGGCTAAGTGAATCACTTAGTTACAAGAGTAAATGACCTTCTAGTAAGTCTAAACTCGAGATCTTTGGTCATACACAAGCGTGACTAAACAATGTCCGTTTTCATATCTGTATGAACTAATCGGACCCTTGGATCATAGACTTACTTTATTATATTCTTCCCCCCATTGGAAAATTATTTTTTCCTCAAAAATAGTGCTATATATCTAATGTAGGAAACCCCTGAGCCTCATGTTCTAAAACCAGAAGAACATGGTAATGGTCTAAAACTGGAAGAACATATCTCATCCCTATGGTGGGATCCCTGCCCAAATGATTCAAAACACTATCTCGCTTTGCACTTTGATAAACTGGTCAAAGTACAAAGTAGTGAATTAATAATAAAGGTGAATCTAAAAACATCCCTCGCACATTCATAGGTTTTTACTAGGTGCGAATGGGCACAAACATGTGAAGTGGATGCACTCAAATTACTAGTCCATTTTTGGGCATGATTAGTACATGGACTTAGTAACAAAGGTGGGATTCTTATCCCTTGCAAGAATTTGAGAACTTTTGATTCACTTGAATTTGGTTTGGAGAAATTGAAGTTTGGTTGTCCCAAACATCTAACTTGGATGTTTGTACAATGGTTTACTCCTATCCAACAATTACTTGATTTTTTCACCGGACTAGAGGAAAACTTTATCCCAATGAGTTTAAAAGACCTATGTAAACTGCAGGAGAAGGTTTACCATTTACTTGACAAATTCAAATTCAAAATGAAAATTGTTCAACTTAGCACACTTTTCTCGAACATTTTATCTTAAAAGTTCTTGGGAATTTTCAATCTAATGAGCAATTCCTAACTTCTCTATTCTAGAGTATATTGGACTCTAGGAAATCATGTATGCTATAACTTGAAGCAAAATGAAATAAATAAGTCTACTTAGAATTATTATCTTTTGAAGATTGAAAAGGTTCTTGTACAGAACATCTATTTGGGATGTTTAATTTAGTTACTTGGTTCTATCTGGCTAACCCTCGACTTGTGAAAAGAATCAGATATCATATCTGAGCCAAACTCAAAATTTTTGGAAAGCAAAAAGAAAGAACTAAAACTCTATACAACCAATTCAAACTTCAAAGATACATAAACTTGCTATGAGTCAAAGTCTAGATGACTCAAGACTTTAACTTCTCAAAGATCTGTTTCAGTAGGGTATTGAAGCATTTTTCTATCTTTAAGAGAAATAAGTTGGTTTCTCAAAACGATTTAGAGCAAATCTAAAACATCATCCAACCATAAGATACTAGTGTGGTATCCAACATCAGTGTCTCGACCCATTGAGGTCCTATTGATGAGTTTTTTAGTCAAATAATGCTTCACTTGAGACTAAGCTCATGCCGATATTCAATCGTTATGACTCTTAACTATGAATGCAATTCTTGAGCATTGATTTGAGTCAAAGGATTGAATTTACCGAGTTACACTAAGAACTTGGCACTTGACTTAGTCAATCAAATCCTTGGTTGAAAAGATCAACTCAAAGTCAAAGTCTGACTTCTTCATAAATTTATGAAATATTTCCAAATCAACAACACTTTATCTTGAAGTGTTTCAAGAAGATCTTGGAAGTTACTTACCTCATATCTTCTTTTTTCTTGATCTTGAAGTTCTCTTGAAATATCTTGAGATACTACTTTTATCCTCCTTGAATTTAAACTCCTTCTTTGAAGTTTTAATTTTCTTGAGGATCAAACCTAACTTCAAGATCCAATCTAGGAGTAAAAGATAATTATCATCCCATGGTCGGATGTCCCATACTATATTTCCTACATCAATATGAGTATAAAATATGGTGTCCCATACCACCCTATTTTATATTCACATTAATGTATGGGTGATACTTATCCTTAAGTCAAAACATATCCTGATAGAGTACCTTTTTGCGTCAACTCTTTAGAAGAATTTTGAAGTTTCAGGCATTATCTCTAACTTTGATATTCTAGGTTTTGAATCCTTCACATGATTGTCATACAATCACGTGCTTTACCTTGAAAACTTCAAAATCTCTTGATAGAATATCTATTTCTCTTTGCTAGGATTTTCAAATAAAAATCAGTCAAAATTCCAAGTACTTCAATTTTTACAGTTTCAAGTTCAATTGGTTTATTGTTGACTAATTTGTAGTGACAATAGCTTTTGACTTCTTTTCTTTAGATTCCTTTCTTACTGATGCTTTAGGTACCTACCCCAGTCGAGACTTTATAGGAATCTCTCTACTGTGTAATTCTAAGCATCCGCTACTGCTTTCTAGATTTGTACCAAAAATCCCTTTAAGGATAGGCAAACATTATGTTTTACCTTCCACAGATTTAAGTATCATCTTCATGGTTGCAAAGTACATTCTTGGAATTTCTTCACTCTATTCAAACTTGGAAGAGCTTACTCACTTTACAATTTTCCATTGGACAAATGGAACCTGAGTGAATAATTCCCAAAAGGAATTTTATTGCCAATACTTGGGCAAACTTTAGAGTAGTTCCAATCACAAGTTCTTTAGACAAACATGGCCAAGATTGATCAAGTGTGGTTGACCTTGCGACTACAATAAAGACTTAGTCTTTATCTTTTAGATCTCCTGAACTATCAAAAGCTTCTTTGCTTACCTGCAAGATTTTTAGAGATATTTCCCTGAACTTCAGACCAAGCATACACTGATGCCTCTCAGATTCCAAAGCTAAGAATCTTTGATATACCTTTAGGTTATATCACTATTTGGACTTAAGTACCAATACTGGTGGTTTGGGAATTGCTAGGAACTACTTGCTATTAAACTTACTTGAAAGATTCCAGTCTCACATCTAGGGAGATTTTTCTTTCAAGAACTTTAGATTCATGCCAAGGAATCAAGTAATATTAAGCAAATGATTCATCTTGGAATCTTTTGCTTTCTAGTCCTTTTTCATCTTGGAATCTTTTGCTTTCCAATCCAATGATTCATCTTGGAATCTTTTGTTTTCCAGTCCAATGATTCATCTTGCAATCCTTTTCTTTAGTGGAATGATCTTCAAAAGAAATTCTTGACTTTTGGACAAGACCAAGACTTAAAGCTTTATTGCTTGTCCAAAAGATATTCCTTTTTAACCAATGAAATAGTTAATCAGACTATTTCCTTTATTGGCTTATCTTTAGGAAGTAGCTTAATTCCCAAATATTGATTTGACTTGGGTTTCTTCTTTAAGATCTAATTAGCTTAAACAAGGATTATGACCACCACATGCTAGAGAGATGACTCTCCACTCAACCAAATCCCTCTATATATAGCTCTCTCCAAGGGTCTGCCTTCTTGGGCAGGTGGATTCTAATCATCCAAGTGTCAGCCATGTAATTACATGTGTGCCAAGTGTCGTAGTTAACTTGAATTAACTCAAGTGGATGCTTCTAGAAGGTTCTAGAGCTCTTTGGGCAAAACACTCTCCCCATGTAATCCATGGGTGTTGAACCCAAGACCTTCTACTTCACATCCTTGAGTCTTAACCACTAGGCTAAGTGGATCACTTGGTTACAAGAGTAAATGACCTTCTAGTAAGTCTAAACTCAAGATCTTTGGTTATACACAATGGTATATCTTATCATCATGTACCTTGGATCATTATGTGGCCATAGTTCCATCACTATGTGCCATGGAAAAGGTCGCATAAGGATACGATATCTAGTACCCCCACAAACATGTTGGTTCATAATTTACAAACTAAGGTACATGGTAGTGGGTACATACCACACATGAGAGCACAAACAATCCTTGTTCCAAAGCTACACCTTTAGAAGCATATACATTGTAGTCAAAGATATCCTTGTAGCTTTACCATAGGAGAACTAAAAAGACTTGGTGCTTCCATTACTCCCCATACTCGTCAAGGCCAAAGAGTTCATTGCATCATACAACAATCACTCTTCAAATTCATATTTACGACAAACAATAAAGAGAAATGGCAAGTTTTCTAGTATTCCAAGGTGTCGATTGTTAGATATGCTCAATACTCCACCCTCAAGTGACCACAAATGATCCATGGTGCTCTAAGTTGTAAGGCCCCCATTATGAGGAGAAGCCATTGTGAGAGCCCAGACATTTGTGGAACCCTAACTTCTAAGTTAGATGAGGTCTATGTGTGACCATTGATGGTTATGGATGATCTTTGTGAGCCTAGTCATCAAATTAGGCAAGGCATAAACTTATGGGCCATTGGGTTGCCATTCAAGGTGAAAATAAAGGCCTTGTGGTGTTGCATGGTTTCCCCATAGAACCTTAATGGGGGGGGGGGGAGGTAGAGGGGGGCTTGCCCCCTTTTGTGGGGTCTGGTGGGGCTATCCCCTTGACTCATAGGGCCAAGATGGTATGACATTTGGTCATGGAGATATTGTTGGATTGTCACCGACTATTTTGTATCTCCCAACTTTGTTTATCTATATCAAATCTCCTTGTAAAAGCTATATAAGCATGGCCTAGGTTGAGCTTTACACAACATTGTGCACGAGTAAGCCCTTCATCTAGAGTCTGTCTAGATCGGCATTCAAGCTCCACATTGGGAGTGCACAGGTGGACAAAACCATCATTGTTACTGCATTACGCTCGGCAATCTGAGAATTTAAGTTCTCTGTCTCTCAGCCTGCATCTATCTTTGTCTACATTTTTTCTCTCAACCCTGTATACTGGTCTATTCCACTATGTTGTTACTTTCTTACATGGTATGAGAAGTCAGGAGCCTCTGAGTGGTGCAGATGCAAAAATGTAGATGTTGTAGAGGTATCAATGAAAAAAGAGATAAGATTTCAAGTGGTACATCATCATCTACAACTGGGAATCAAGTCAGTTTGTCAACAGGAGTAGGTGGAGCATAGATTGGAACAGTACTGATGTCGATCATCCCAATGTTGTGGATACAACCACCAGCCTTCACAAAAGGTAAACTTGATGGTACAAACTACACCCTATGGAAGTTTAAAATCCCTTCTATCCTTGATTTATATAAGCTTATGGAGATTGTTCTTGGGACTGATCATGAGCCCTAAGAAACCCTTGATCCAAATAATCCTCGTCGAATGATTCCTCTTGATGCTGATCTTCTATGTGCTTGGAAATGTAGAAACACAGATGCACTATGTGCTCTAGTTACAAGTACTTCTGATAGTGTTTTGACCCTCATTCAGCATACTACCAAGGCATGTTAAGCATGGAATGTATTTAGAAATCAATATGAAACTCATAATCAGATACGGATTCAAAACTTAGAGAATCAGCTAGTAGCAAAAAGGTTTATTGATGGGGAAACTACACAAGCATTTATCACTCACATAAAGAATCTATGAGATCAAATGGCAAGAGAAGTTGTTCAAAATTCAAATGAGGAGCTAACTCGGTGTTTTCTTCAAATTTGTCCACCTAAGTTTGATGGTTTGGTAACTGCTCGTAATACTCAAATCAGACCTCAACCACTAACTTTTGAAGAATTTAGTGCCTTACTCATGGAGCAGGAGCTGCGGCTCAAGGTTGTTGATGCCATAAAGATTTTTTGTGGTAAGAAAGAAGGTAAACTTTTTACTTTAAGAGTGCAAGGAAACATTGGTCAAGCTTTTCTCACACATGGTGAAGGAGTGATTCCAGAACTTGATCTCTAGCATAAGAGATTAGTTCATTTCAATGAAAGAGGAATTAAAGCTATGGTTGCAAATGAGTATGTACTAGGATTACCAAATGTGCAGAATCAACATATGATTTATAAATTTGAAGCATGTCAGATGGGAAAAGCACACATTTTACCATTTCAAAAGAAAGGATTCAAACATAATGGAGTACTAGAGCTCATTCATACAGATGTATGGGGACCAAGAAAAGAAGGATCTATCAGTGGGCTCAAGGTATTATGTTCTTTTCATTGATGATGCTACAATATGAATAAATCTGTATGTTTTGAAGGAAAGATCAATAGTGTTTGGAGCTTTCAAGCATTTTCATGCATATGTAGAGAGAGTCACATGTCAAAAGCTTAAGAGACTGAGATATGATGGAGGGGGAGAATACTTCTCCCAAGAGTTCAATGATTATCTTTGGAATGCAAATATTAAGAGAGAAATAACCTGCAGGTATACACCACAAAAAAATGGTGTAGCGGAAAGAAGAAACAGAACTTTGGTTGAGTTTGCTAGAGCTATGCTGAAGGAGAAGAATTATCCAAATTATCTTTGGGATGAGGCCATAAATATAACTACATATCTTGTGAATAGATTACCATGTACAACTCTAAATGGAATGAATCCATATGAAGCTTGGTGGGTTAAGAAACCAACACTAGATCATTGTAAAGTGTTTGGATCAATTGCATATGCTTATGTGCCATAGCAACTTAGACATAAACTTGGAACAAAGGCAGAAAAATATGTGTTCATTGGTTATGATGAAAAGCAGATGGGTTATAGGTTGTGGAATCCTCTAACCAAACAATTTCTTGTTTCTAGAGATGTTACATTTGATGAACAGAAAAGTTGGTATGCAGATCAGAGTCATACAGTTGAAGAATTTGAAGAAGAGGTAAGAAGATGTGAATCAAGTGTGTAGGTGAATGGAGATGAAGAGTATATGCAAGCAAGTACATCCAGAAGTGGACTAACACAAGTACATCCAAAAGTGGACGAACAAGAAGAAATGAAGAAGCTTCTATATTTGATGAAGAGGTGTATCTAGACACACATGAAGATTGTGAACCAAGGAGGTCAACTAGGACAAGAAGGCAACCAGAAAGGTATTCTTATGATACTTCTTACATAACTCAGGAGAACTATGCATATATGGTCAAAGATGATGAAGAACCTCAGAACTATGATGAAACAAAAGGGAAGAAGCAATGAAGGAAGAATTCAATGCACTAGAGGAGAACAAGACTTGGGAACTTGTTTCTAAACCAAATGGTAAGAAGGAAATTGGAAATAAATGGGTTTATAAAGTGAAGAAGCTTGCAGATGGAAGTATCGCTAGATACAAAGCTAGACTGATGGTGAAAGGCTATGCCCAAACTTATGGCATAGATTATGATGAGGCCCACCTCTCCACTAGATGTTCCTCAGCTAGAGCAAACTATAACCATTCCCCTCAACCCCAACTTTGAGGAAGAAAATGAACCATAGATTGCAATCGGTGGATGTTTCACTAAAGAGGGCCAGGATACATTCGAATCACCAAGGCGGGCTTGGATGAAGCCAGTGGAGGAAATGGGGAAGGCACACTCTGCAAGAATAGAAGTTCAACTACAGGGGATGGCCATGATAGATGAAACCATATTAAAGTCCCCCTATTTCATCTAACTCATGCCATGACTATATATACCAACTAGTGAAGTTCAATACAAACCCTACATGTACTTGGCTGATTATAATGTAGAGGTACAAAGGATTAGTTGTAAGTTACTCATGCATGCAACTTAGTTCCAACTAGAGGATCTGCCTCTAACTACACACAAAGGAATAATTCTTCAACCAAACTAGAGATGATACATACTAAAGGAGTACCTAAAAATGATGCAAACATGGAGCAAGGCTACACCACATATTTTAGTCAATCCCTATTATGGTCCAATACCAAGACCTTGGTCTTGGCCTTCTTTCACAATAAAGGTACAAAACGATCCAAAGTGCCAGGACCTAGTAAATTATCCATACTTTACCACCACGTGGGCCCCCTACAGTTGCATATATGATTGCATCTATTAGGCATTGGCTACCCTGCTTGCATCGAATGACATATATAGTTGCAAAAATGCAGCTCAAAATCTTTGAAATTATGCAAATAACATTCAAGATATTTTGAAAGATCAGGACATCACATGTATCAATGCCACGATTCGAGCATGGTCATTTGGACCTTATCTATGACATGACCACAATGCCATTCCTGACAACCTGTTATGCCTATCATTTTCAGATCAAATACCTCCCCCCATTCTATAAACAAACCTTTGAGGAAATGTTCACAAGGGGGTTTAGGGAATATTGTTCTGAAGTCTTCATCACAAGCCCACACATCTACTCCAATTATTTTCCTGTGAACAACTTATGTACTCCACTCATTATTGGTACCCACCCCAAGACACTCCACCTGCCATTGAGTGGAACAAGGTAGAAGTAGATTTGGCAAGAGGAATCTATCTCAATGAGCACACCCTCGCTTAAGACCTACTTCATAATTACATCGATCACTCCCTACAACAAGGATCTATTGGGGAGGACAAATGCAAGATGGAGGGGTATTAGCAGCACTATGGGTTGAGGAAGTTGGCATAGATGAAGATGGATTATGTGAGGAGAGATGGAGCAAGATCAAAGGGGGGCCCATCAACAAATTTTCTATATCATTCCTATTCTGAAATATCAAAATCATCATAATAAACAACAATGACTCTAATCACTACATTGTGTATCATAAAAAACCCAATTTTGCAACTTAGTGCTCCATTTTGTGCAAGCCAAGGACTCCTTGAGCTTGAGGAGCTTAGGTAGAATGTACACATCAATTTTTGTATGTTTTAGAGATTGCTTGATGCCCCAAAAGTATCCTAGGACATTGTTTTTTAGTAGGTTGGTCTCATTAGATGTGAAATCAGTCAAATGTCCCCAAAAAACTATAAATAGAGCTAGAGAGCTCATTCTTGGGGTTATCTTGTTGAGGATATCTTTGTAAGTGATTGGAGCATTGTAAGAGATTTTATGATTAGAAGTGATTCTCCTTCCATTGTCTCTCCTATTGCCTCTTCCATGTGTGTGTATGTGTGTGTGAATTAGCATGCTTCTCACCATCACCTTCACACACATCACTCATTCACAATCATCCTATCATCCGTACATCTCCATAGATTGACAATTAAGGGGGCGGATCTTCATGATGCAATACTCATCCTTTTCTAGAGCATCAATGAAGAAGGAATTCAGTGTCATGGAAAGTCATTGATCACTTGCACTTTTCTTCTCAATGACATACTCCTAGTCTGTAGATGAGTTCTTTGTCCACTATGAAGCTTTTGGACTCACATTGCTCGGAATAGATTTGGCATGTTTCCAGCCTTTGGATCACAATAGATTTTCTAACATTGAACAATTATTGGAGGAGTTCATTAATGATTTCTCAAAGAGAGGAATTAAGCATAATACCTCTTCTTTGATTCATAGCCTCAAACAAGAAAACAACGAGTTTGTAAGGCTAGCAGCTCGAAGGTTTAAACAATATGTTGATTGATGTCCAGTGACAAAAAGACCTATCCAACCAAAAATTATCTCACTATTCTTGAATGCATTAACTAATGGGATTTTAGAGCCTTGGTGAATGTGGAGAAATAGTTCAATACCAAAAAGGATCAAAACTTTATTAAAATCAATTTGTGCGGATGCCAATGCTAAGAAGATGTGTTCATTGTGGAGGCAACCATCCAAGGCTCATGCTTATGCAAGAGGAGGACCTCTCCCACCACAAAAATATCCATATGTAAGACCACCCATGCACGAACCAACCTTTTATTGCCACATTGAGCAGAAATACACTAATCACAATATTGAAAATTGTCCTTATAACTGACAACCTAGGCAATCTCAACCTCCTCAATATAGGACATATTGATATCCACCTAGAGACCAAGCTAGGGAGGTTCCAAGGTATCCTCCATGCCAATGACCTTGAATGGCTCAGCAACCATACAAGTATCAAGGAAATAATCGACCTCAATCGGTGTTAGGACAACAACCACCCCACCCTTGGAATGTAGTGCCAATCAAATACACACAACTAGAAGAAAACCACGAGTGAGCAATAGTACTTATAAACCCATCGACAAACTCTAAAAAGATGATCCAGAGTTATGAGCATAACTATGGAGATTACTATGCATATGACCATAATCCCATAGAATATGAAACCACCTATGAGTAGCAATCCTATGAATATGACAGCTATGGAGACTCCTATGGGTCCGAATATGCAAACATAATGTATGATGCAAGCTCAAGCTCTAGTACAACAACCAATAAGACCACTCATACCAAGAGGAACTTGTTATAGATGTGTAGAAAATTTGGGAATGATATTGTAATGATAATGGAAAAGAACACCTTGATGGAGATCTTCAAATCCCCAATGTCAAGTCTACCTTGGCTTAAGAACATCTCTATGTCAAGTATAGATAAGACTTTACCTCAATTACTTCAAACCTTTCAAGTTCAAGACTGAAATATACTTCCTTCTTCAATTTTTGCACTTCTATTCTTCTTCAACAATCTACTTCAAGATTCAAGTCCATTACCTGCAAATGTCAAGGATTTTAATACTCCAAATTATGTAAGAATCTTCATACGCTACTCGTGCAACCTTGAGGTACAATAAACCTTTGATTAGAATGATTAAAAATCTGATCAATCACTAAGATCAAGAGTATGTCTAAAACTGATGTTAAGAAATGGCGACTTTCACATAGGTGACTTCAAACTCTAATTTCTTCAAATATGTAATAGATATTCTTGCAAAATTAAGGGTCGCATTATTTGAGGGTCTATTGAGACTTGAATTTTTTGCATAGTATCCATTTTATCTTGTCTGCAAGGAACCCTTTGGAGCTCGTGTTTCATCTTATTCTTATACTTTATGACATGCTAGCATGAGTTGTATAGATAGAATCATGGAAAACAAAGAAGCAAAATGAATAAAGGAAGAAAGAAAGGGCATATTAATGCCTACCATTATCTAGATTTTTCCATGAGATAAATCATGTGAACTTACGGTGTGCAAAACTACAAAAAAATAGAGAAGTGAGCGGTTATTGATTATAGATATGTGTAAGATATGATGTAGGTTTGACAAGGTGTACAATGGCAGGATGGGGAATATGAAAATAAAGAAAACCAGCTCCCTCCTAGGCCTATTTGTCTCTAGCATATGTTGAGGTGATCTCATAAAATTATGTGTAGTACTAAGGTTTTAGCATATGCCCCAAATCTCACCCTAGCATGCATGGCGTATCTGAACCTAGGTCATGTCGTTGTGTGCATGCTCTATGCCCCTTGGTATCCTCAATTGGAAAGTCCTAGTGCTCCCATTTTTTATCCTCCCACTTTTTTATCCTCATGATTAACTATGTAATACTCCCATAAATAGCGTTTTGGAGTACTTCACTTTGATGGGGAGGGCCTAGTAGGATGACTCATCTATTTGATGCACAACGATCATATTCTACTTGCTCACTTGTTAATGTTCACTATGTACGACTTTTGTGTGCATGTAATCTTTGTTCAAGAGTAGACGTAGGCAATCAATGTCAAACCCCATGTTCTTAGAACCATACTATCAACTCCATATACTATAAATTTAGATAATCATCCTTTGTCGAGTAATAGATGCTTCAAAATCCCTATGAGAAACTTTCCTAGTGGTAAAGTAATGTACCATGGTGATGATTTTCAATCTGGAATAGAGACTCAACAAAAATTGGAGGGCATCACATTTTTTGTTATAATGATGTAGTGGTATTGAGTTTTTCCATGGATAATCCAAGAAAATATCATGATCAAAGGAAAAATTTGTTATGTTCAGGAGGCTAAATTAATGTTTGCAAACATGAATGGAGTGAGCATCATATTTCAAGGCGACCTGTGTGTGGACCTCTTGAAAAAAGGATATTGATGGCACTGGTGTGGCAATAGTTACACCTTTTTCAGCCCTTTGTGTCATAGAGATTGTTCTTGTCTAAGTAGTGGAACTCAATTGCTTACTATGACATATCCACTCCAACCCATCATTCTCTAAGCATGAGCATATTTATCTTCTTAACCTTATTTGTAAGAGACAAAAGAACATTGGTAGTTTTCATGTTCGCCAGAACACCATTTTACAAATAGAGATGGAATGGTATATTAGCATTTACAAAAGGAAGGCCAAAAAGTTAAATTCATGTGGATTGATAGAATGTATATCGAAGACGAGTAAAACATGATGAGGAAGAGTGCCACAAAGCAAATTTCTAAGGAATGGGGGATCCGTTTCTCTTTTATTTCAACATCTCAAATATGAAGCTTATAGTAGTTTTAGGGCATTTCGAGGGTGGTTTTATGACCTCTATGACTACTACAAACTTTCTTTGTTCCTTTGTTAGTGTTTATACTAATGCTTAAATTGCATTAGTTCCAAGCGAGGTTATCACAAAAATTCATCTAAATTTCTATAGATAGAAAAAATTAAAATTTTTATGGAACTCGGCCATATTTATAGACTTTTAAGTTAAATAGGTGATGTTAATTTTTCCTTGGTTAGACAGTGCAAAAGTGTCCTTGGGTTGTTGATTTCTTCTCTTGTGGACATCCCAGGGGAGGGCATTCCCACCCTCAAAGAGGGCCTTTACCTCTAATTTTTCACAGAATAGTACCAAAATGCTCATAAAATGGCACCTCCTGTTGAGCCCATAAAATTCATATTGGTCAAAGTCAATCATAGTCAAAGTCAACTATAGTCAAAGTCAAACTGGTCAAAGTCAACAAAGTCAAGGTCAAAGTAAATAGGTGCAAAGTCAAAGTGCTAAAGTGCAGGTGTCAAAGTGCACAATTAATTGTCCACAAAGGGTAAATTGGAGAAAGTGGGTTGCAGGTTGCAGAGGTATTTCTCTAATTTCCCTAAGCTTCAAAGTGTTTTTAAAGTGTTTTGGAAGGTTCAAGTGAACCCTCTCTTAGGTGCAAAAGTGAAGAATTAAAAGGAAAAATGTGAGGGTATGTGAAGCGGCAGCATACGCAGAAGTGAAAGTATGGGCCCCCAATTAAAATTTGTGTTTTAGGCTAAAGTCACTACAGGACAAAACAGAGATTCGTTGGCTGCCACTTGTGAAGACAATCTTGGGACATCAAAGTGAGCACCAAGATACTCTTGCAGTTAGGAGCGTACGTGAATCGACACTCTAATCAAGGCAAGGACTATTCTTAGACTATCCTAAGTGTAAGCAAGTAAGCATAGTCTAAGCAAGGCAAGAGAGAAGACTTGGTGCTTCCATTACTCCCCACAATGGTCAAAACCAAAGAGGTCATTGCATCATACATTCACTCTTCAAAGTCATAGTTACAACAAAGAATAAACACAGATAGCAAGTTTTCTAGTCTTCAACGCTGCCAATAGGGATTCATGAAGGAAACATGGGCACCGACCCAAGATGCAACCTTATAACCGTTATACAACTACTTCACAAGAGCGTGGTAGAATTCCACAAAAGACTCGTGATACAGTGTATTTGTAGATTTCATGTAAAGAGACAACACACCACCGTGCTCGAGCAAGTGAGGGGAGGTAATGGAGAGAAAGGAGGGAGCAACATGGACCTTGGCTCAGCTTAGAAGTGTCTGCATCTTATCATTTTCTACCAACACTTGCTTTCACGGGTTCCTAACAAATGGAGCCTGCAAACAAACCGTGCAAACAGATGATGGGCGATGGCACACTTTATGCAGGCAGCTAGAAGACATCACAGTGGTCTCTGTATGGTAAGTATGTCCATGAGCCCACTATGCAGCTCTTTTCCAAAACAGAGGCTTCACATTGCAAGTCATCTACTCTGGAAAAGCTCCAAAACAGGAACATAAAAGCACAAGAAAACAGATAATCTCCTTACTTACTCCTCGTCAACTACTCATCTGAAAGCAAAATGCCATGAGATGCATACAACTCACTTTTCCTTTACTGACCTTGAATGGATCTATAGTATACACTCTATAAACATGAAAATTTTGCTCACTCATTAGACAATACCTTCATTAGCAGAAAAAGAATAACACAAACAGAAAAATGATTGTTTATTACATGTTTCTCTGTTTCTGATTATGCTTTTCCTCAACTAGCTCTTTCTTCACATTGCAAGTCATTTACTCTGAAAAAGCTCCAAAATAGGATCATAGAAGCACAAGAAAAACAGATAATTTCCTTATTTACTGCGTCAACTACTCATCTGAAAGCAAAATGTCATGAGATGCATACTGCTCACTTTGCCTTCACTGACCTTGAATGGATGTATGTCCTATGTTAGATATGCTCAATACTCCACCCTCATCTAACCAAAAATGGTCCATGGTGCTCTAAGTTGTAAGGCCCCCATTATGAGGAGAAGCCATTATGAGAGCCCGGACATTTGTGGAACCCTAAGTTCCAAGTTAGATGAGGTCTATGTGTGACCGTTGATGGTTGTACATGATCTTTGTGAGCCTAGGCATTAGGTTATGTAGGGCATAAACTTCCAGGCAATTGGGTTTCCATTTAAGGTGAAAATAAAGGCCCTATGGCATCGCGTGGTTTCCCCATGGAACCTTAATGGGGGGAGTGCAAAGGGGGGGCTTGCCCCCTTTTGCGGGGTCCGGGGGGCCTATCCGCCCAGCCCGTAGGGCCGAGACGATAGGACTTCTGATCATGGAGATATTGTCAAATCGTATATTTAACTGACTATTTTGTATCTCCCAACTATGTTTATCTATATCGAATCGCTTTGTAAAAGCTATATAAGCACGGCCCAGGTTGAGTGTTATATTGTATTGCACACTAGTAAGCCCTTCATCTAGAGTATGTCTAGATTGCCATCTAAGCTCCACATTGGGAGTGCACGGGGTGGGCAGCACCATCATTGTACTTGCATTATGCTTGGCAATATGAGAATTTGAGTTCTCTAGCTCTTAGTCTGCCTCTATCTTTGTCTACGTTTTTCTCTCAACTTTGTCTACACGTCTATCCCACTGTGCTGTTATTTTTCTTACATGGTATCAGAGCTCAGAAGGCTCTGAGTGGTGTAGAAGTAGAAATGCAGAGGTTGCAGAGGTCTAAACAACAAAAAGAGAAGATGTCAAGCAGTGCCTCATCATCTATGACTGGGAGTCAAGGTGGTTCATCAACAGGAGTAGGTGGCGCACAAGCAGGAGAAGCAATGATGCCGGTCATCCCAACATTGTGGATACGACCACTAGCCTTCACAGAAGGTAAACTTGATGGTACGAACTACACCCTATGGAAGTTTAAAATCACTTATATCCTTGATTCGTATGAGCTTAAAGACTTGATCCAAATAATCTTGATCGAATGATTCCTCCTGATGTTGATCTTCTACATGCTTGGAAACGTAGAAATGGAGATGCACTCTGTGCTCTAGTTACAAGTACTTCTGATAGTGTTCTAACTCTCATTCAGCATACTACGAAGGCATGTGAAGCATGGAAAATATTGAGAAATCAATGTGAAACTCGTAATCAGACATGGATTCAGAACTTGAAGAGTTAGCTTACAGTAGAACGGTTTACTGATGGGGAGACTACAGAGGTGTTTATCACTCGCATGAAGAATCCACGAGATCAAATGGTGAGAGCACGTGTTCAAAAGTCAAGCGAGGAGCCAACTCAGCATTGTCTTCGAATCTGTCCACCTAAGTTTGATGGTATGGTAACTGCTCTTAATACTCAAATTAGACCTCAACCACTAAATTTTGAAGAATCTAGTGCCTTACTCATGGAGGGGGAGTTTCGGCTGTGGTAGCAAAGGAGATGTTGCATTCACAGCAAATGCCAAAGGAGGCAAAATAGACTCTTCAAAAGATGGAGACAAAAAGAAGAACGACAAAAAGAAGTTCAAGGGAGAGTGTTTCCACTGCAAGAAGAAAGGACACAAAATCCAAGACTATCGTATCAAGAAGGAAGAAGAGAAGAGTGGCTCTTCAAAAGGTGGCAAGGGCAAGGAGTCTGACAACACAGCAGAAACAAAGCTTGAGTTATTTGTTATGATAGAGAAGGTGTGCTCCTCGGCTGAAGATTCAGGAACAGATGACTCATGGGTGTTGGACAGTGGTGCATCTCGTCAGATGACGAGTAGAAAAGACCTTTACAGTTCCTTACAGCCTCTAAAGGAACCCATCACAGTAAAGGTAGGGAACAAGGCAAGATGTCCTGTAGAGGGCGAAGGTATAGTTTCTTTCATGAACTCTAATGGCGATATCAGAAAGCTTTCAAATGTGTTGTATGTTCTGCAAATAAAACAAAATCTACTTTCAGTAGCTTCTATGACTGACCAAGGTCATCAAGTATCTTTCAATAAGACAGGAGCTAAGATTATGGACGATAACAACAACATTGTTGGGACTAACATAAGGAGGAACAACTTGTATGAGTTGTCTGCTCTTACAACCAATAGAAAGGTGGGCTCAAGTAAGCTATGGCATGAGAGATTCAGCCACATTGGATACCCTATACTGAAGGAGTTGCATCGTAGGGGTATGGTTGCACACCTACCATCGATTGCAAAAATGAAGGAACCATGTGAAGCTTGCATGATGGGCAAGCAACAGAGGAAGGCGTTTCCACAAGAAAGCAAGAACAGGGCAAGCTATCCTCTAGAGTTGGTGCATGCTGACTTGTGTGGAAAAATGCCTACACAGGTCTTGGGCGGATCTTCCTACTTCATGTTACTTGTCGATGACTATAGAGGAAGATGTGGGTGTACTTCCTTCGCGATAAGGCTCAAGCTTTTGGTAAGTTCAAAGAATGGCTTCAGCTTGTTGAAACTAAAACAGGGAAGAAGATGAAGAAATTCAGGGCAGACGGTGGTGGTGAGTTCACATCAAGAGAGTTTGAAGATTTATGCAAGAGTAAGGGAATCAAGCATCAACTCAAAGTAGCACATAGTCCTCAATAGAATAGTGTTGCTGAACGTCGGAATCGAACCATCATGGAGATGGCAATGTGCATGTTGAAAGGAAAGGGTTTGCCTAATCAATTTTGGGCAGAGGCTGTCAACACTACTGTCTACATCTTGAATCGAAGCTACACCAAGGCACTTGATGGAAAGACTCCACAAGAATCCTACACTGGTAAAAAGCCTTCTCTTCCCATTTCAAGGTATTTGGAAGTGAATGTTATGTACATATTACAGATAGGGAAAGAAACAAGCTTCAACCAAAAAGCATCAAATGGATCTTCCTATGGTACAATGAAGATAAGAAGGCTTATAAGCTTTATGGGCCTAAGGCTAAGAAGATCATGGTGAGTCATGATGTGGTGTTTAAGGAGGAGAAGCCACGTGCAATGGATAGGAAAAGAGAGCTTCCACTTTATCATTAGGCAAAGGGGAAATCCACTAAGAACCTGGCCCAAGAGCTATCCCTTCTACACAAGAGATGGAAACATCATCTTCAAATGATGAGTCTGAAAGTCACCAACCTGTCGACACCCAAGTGGAAAAGCCATTGCAATGAAGTTAGGTGAGGAAGCTCTATGATTCTACAAACCCCATCCCACAGTCACTAGAACAGGTTGCAAATGGACCGAGGTGATCACAGAGAATAGAGGAACAGAGACGAGCAAGTGCCCATATTGTAAACACAGCCTTGATGGCTGATCTCATTCAAGAAGAAGCAAAGGAACCAACCAATGTGGAAGAGGCACTCCATGATCCGAATTGGAGGGCTTCCATGCAAACAAAATACAACAATATCATGAAGAATGGAACTTGGGAGCTAGTGGATCGACCCCCTAAGCGTAAAGTCATTAGCACCAAGTGGGTCAGGAAGCTAAAGTACAAGGTTGATGGTACTCTAGAAAAGTATAAAGCAAGACTTGCACAGGGCTACTCACAAGTTGAAGGCATTGACATTTTTGAATCATTTGCCCCCACTGCAAGAATGACTACTATCCGAGTAGTACTAGTTGTGGCTGCACATAAGCATTGGCCAGTCTATCACATGGATGTCGAATCAACATTCCTGAATGGAGACCTCAAGGAGGAGGTATATGTGTCTTAGCCACCAGGGTTTGAGGCTCCCCATTCAGAGAACAAGGTATGTAAGCTGAAGAAGGCATTATATGGGCTAAAGCAAGCCCCTAGAGCATGGTACCAGCGGATAGATAAGTATCTCTTGGATCTAGGTTTCAAAAGATGTGCTTCTGATGCTAACTTGTATGTTCTAAAGAGAGGAGGGAAGACAATTGTGCTTGTACTCTATGTAGATGACCTTGTGATTATAGGAAATGATGATGCTCTTCTTCAACAAACAAAAGATGCCCTGAGTTCAAAATTTGAAATGATAGACTTGGGCTTAATGCATTATTGCTTAGGTCTTGAAGTTTGGCAGGAACTAGGGAAGATTTTCATCTCTCAACAAAAGTATGTAAGGGAGATTTGAAGGCATATGACATGGAGGATTGCAAGGAAATTTCTACACCTATGGAGGTCAACATAGAATTATCTATTGAAGATACTTCACCTCCAGTGGATATTGGAAGGTACAGGAAATTAGTTGGAAGTCTCATCTACTTGTGCAATAGTAGACGAGACATCTCTTATGTTGTTGGAGTAGTAGCCAAGTTCTCTAATAAGCCTTGCAAAACTCATTGGACGGCAAGCATGCGGATACTTAGGTATGTGAAAGGAACTACTGATTATGGTATTCTTTATGAAGAAGGATCATCTCTGGTCAGATACTGTGACTCAGATTGGGCAAGAGATATTGATACCAAAAAATCAGTTTCTGGATATTGCTTTTCTTTAGGATCAAGAATTTTCTCTTGGATTACTAAGAAGCAATCGATTGTATCATTATCTTCTACTGAAGCTGAGTAAAAATCTGCACGCGTTGCATCATGTGAAGTAGTATGGTTGAGCAGGATCCTATGGCACATAGGAATACAAGGACAGGAGGCTACAAAGTTGAATTGTGACAACCAAAGTTGCATGGCCATCACAAAAAATCATGTTTTCCATGCACGTACCAAGCACATATAAATTCAGCATCACTATGTGTGTGAGTTCATTGAGGATGGGGTCGTGGAGATAAGCTGTTGTCCTACTGAAGAAAATGGAGTAGACATCTTCACCAAGGCTCTTGGGAGAGAGCAACTTCTTTGACACTTTCCGAAGCTTGGGATTGGACCAAGGAGGTAGTTCACCGTAGGGTGGACATTGAGGGGGGATGTTAGATATGCTCAATACTCCACCCTCATGTGACCACAAATGATCCATGGTGCTCTAAGTTGTAAGGCCCCTATTATGAGGAGAAGCCATTATGAGAGCCCGGACATTTGTTGAACCCTAACTTCCAAGTTAGATGAGGTCTATGTGTGACCATTGATGGTTGTAGATGATCTTTGTGAGCCTAACCATTAGGTTAGGTAGGGCATAAACTTCCAAGCCATTGGGTTTCCATTTAAGGTGAAAATAAGGGCCCTGTGGTGTCGCGCGGTTTCCCCATAGAACCTTAATGGGGGGAGTGCAGAGGGGGGCTTGCCCCTTTTTGCGGGGTTCAAGGGGCCTATCCTCCCCGGCCTATAGGGCCGGGATGGTAGGACTTTTGGTCGTGGAGATATTGTCGGATCCTATATTTTATCGACTATTTTGTATCTCCCGACTACGTTTATCTACACCGATCCGCCTTGTAAAAGCTATATAAGCATGGCCCAAGTTGAGCTTTATATAGCATTGCGCACTAGTAGGGTAGTTTGAGGGTGGTTTTAAGACCTCTATGATATTACAAACTTTCTTTGTTACTTTGTTAGTGTGTGTACTATTGCTTAAATTTCTATAGTTGCAAGCAAGCTTATCATAAAAAATCATCTAAAATTCTATAGATTAAAAAAACAACAACAAAAATTACCAAAAAAATTATAATTATAATATGATCTACTTATATAATTCAGCTCATATTTATATACTTTTCAGTTAAATAGGTGATCTTATTTTTTTTCTTGGTCACACAATGTGAAAGTGCCCTTGGGTTGTTGATTTCCTCTCTAGGCGACCTCCTCAGGGAAGACACTCCCAACCCCTAGGGGATCTTGTACCTAGATTTTTTTGTAGAATAGTACCAAAATTCTCACAAAATGGCACCTCCAGTACCTCCAAGTTGTACGAGGCTCAAATACCACTATTGTATCATCCTCACAATATCTAAACATAAGGATAGTGAGATGCACATCTGCTCCCAGCCAAACCCCTCTCAAGATATAGTTCCAAGACAAAGGGACAAATTTGATGAGAGATTCCATGTGGACCCTCCACATGGATGTCATATTAAGGTAAGCCACATGGTTTCCAACCTTGGAAAAATGTGTAACCACATGGGCCTCACATGGACTCCTAAAACATGACCCCTCAAGCTTGTACATACAATTCTAGAGGTGTGCAAAGATTCTCTAAGGGCCAAAGTACATACCCGTAGAAATATAACCCTAAGGATTAAAACCTTTCAAATAAGGGTAAATACCCAATAAATCCCAAGGGTTCCAAGACAAGAAAACCAAGAGTTCCACCCCTTAGACCCATGCAAATAAGCCTTCAAATCCATGTTTTGTACAACAAGTAACAATTTTTTTCATGTTCCCTTGGGAATTTGCAATGGCATTGATATTACAATTCTTTGGAAAAAAAGGTGTTTCATAACAAACTATGTGATATCTTTTCAGATGTGAGCTCGAAAGAAAATTCTTTTACATACTATAATAGTGCTTTGTATTGCTTGATGTCGCATATATGGAGGTTCATGCATTTCTTTCATTACGAGCTCTTGAAGAGGGCTAATGATGCATAATTTGTTTTGAATGTATAAGAGTTTATTGCGAAAAAATATAACTATGAAGATTATCTAATGGATTTTGAAACTCCGTCCATGTAGGTGAAAAAATATAAATTCGATAAATAATTGGGATTTATATCATTAAATGAATGAATTTCAATGACAAATATATTATTCATATTTCAAAATTGTGATCCATCAAAAGGTAAACGAATAAGAACATTAATGATTACAATAGCTTTTTAGTTTGGTATATAAGCACAAGATAGAATTTATAAATAAAAGAAGGCCTCTTTAAATGTGTATAAAAAACTAGAAGTTATTGAAATTCACATGTTAAACATGAAATTTTATGTTGAGTTCCCATTGTAGAGGTTTATGTTGGAAACAATGTCATATAGTACATTGTGCATGGTCATTGGTCAAATTTGCTCATAGTATACAGAATGTGTAGCTGTTCTTATTACTCCTTCTACAACCAAAAGCATGGGGCGACGTGGCTAAGTCGTTGTCCTCTCATCCAACCCACGCGGGTTTAAATCCTGGCAGCAACAGTGCGACGCGAAGGAAGTTTTTGGCATGTTTTTCTCATATAAAAATAGCAGTGGATGAGAACTCACAGACGAAGTGCGATGGATAAGCTTTTCGTAGATCATAGTGCTTTTGTTTTATTGGAGGAGCTTTTGGAGGGTACTCAATACTATATAAGAACATGCTTGTCTCATTGTCTATTTATCCTACACCTAGTTCAACACCAGCTTTAGAGCTTTGATACCTCAATAGAGGTGGTGCTTCTAGCACATGGGGCAGCCATGTTGCTATCTTGGAGCATGTTGAGGAGCGGCTATGGAGTTCTTCTTGGAGAAGAAGAGTGTGCTCACACTCTTGCTTATGGAGAGGATTTACTCCGCAGCAGCTTGGTGGTGTGGATCGGCCATTCACATGATGTATTTGAAGATTGTCTTCTACATGAAGATTTCGGGTTACTTCAAAGACATTGGATGGTGGTTAACATAAGATTTGCATCTTATGTTAAGAATTCAGGTACATATTCTCTTTATGCATACAGGTACTACTTGGAGTTTATGGAGGCAGTGGCATCCATATCAGGAGGAGTCCTATTCGGCATAGATACAAGAGAATCAGTACATGCATGCTTTATGCATATTTGGATGAGGTGTTCGAGAAGGTATGTTCATATGAGTTTGAGGATTTCTCGCAGCAAACTTGTTAGCATTCTTTGCTACTTTTGTAAGTATGTGATCTTTTCACACACGTATCTGACTTAGGGTCTTCCATAGCCTAAATTTAGATGAGGGTTTGTTGATTATCAGTTTCACACTAATCCTTCCTCTTTCTGTCGCTCATATTCACTCTTCTACAACCTATCAGGTCATACATCTCATACATATTCAGATTTCTGTCCCTACATCTGAATATTCTTGTAAATTTTGTACATACACTCAACCATCTATTTCTGTTCACATAGAGTGGTTGAGAGTTTTGCTCCCACATTGCAAATTGACATTTGTATATATGATAGTGTGAGTAAGCAGTGACTTATGTAACACTTTACACATGTTGCCTAATCTTTCTCTATCTTTGTCTCATCATTTGTATGATTAAAGTGTGGTATGTTCATGTTTTGTCAATATTGGAAGATTGCTGAAATTTATGTTGTAGATCCTGGACCTATGGAACTTGGACCTGTGATATTACTTATGGGCCTACTAAATTTCCAACATATGGTATCAGAGGTTTAGGGTTTTGGTATCAGAGCATTCACGCTCTCAAATTCACAGGTTCCTATACTTCGAGGTTTACAACATATGATTTAAGAGCATCTTCTAACATTTGACATTTGACATACGCACTTAATCTAGATGAGTAGAGATTTGAGAATTAGAGAATTCATTCACATGTTTATTCATCAGTGTGGAGTATGAAGTTGATGATCTATTAACAGTACTTTATAGAAGTATTATTTGAAGACCCAGACTTGATGAAGAGAAGGCTACTTCAAATTCAAGGAAAAATAATGGTTTGGAGAAGATGAAGGAACTAGATCAACATCAAAACACAAGTATTAGTTTCTACTATCAGATTATCATTTGCAGGTCATATCTTAGAAGAGCAGTTATGAAGAGATTTGAAGGATTGGAGAAGTGCTTTTAAACACTTTCATTACTTTGAAAGTTAAAGCATTAGCTACATCAAAACTATCAAGAGCAAGGAGATTAGATGAGTTTTGATGATCTCTTTCATGGCAAGAAAGCTTATCTAAGAAGACAAATTTGGAGATGGGATGAGTTCTGTTTTCAGCCAATTTTGTGTTGTAACTTGGTTGGATATCCAGGTAGAGAATTTGATCTAGGTACACTAGAGAGGTAATTCAGCATTCAGCCAACTCAAGGAAAAGGTTGGTGAATTTAGTCATATCAGTCACATTTGAAGCAGAGTTTTGATTCAAAGATATGAAGAGATGGTAAAACATGATTCTATGTTCACTTCCATTTGTATACCATGTTTGTTTTGTCTCTTACTCTTAGCACTAGAGGAAGAGAAAAGTTCATTTGAAGAATTCAAGAATGCTTGCTACTTCAAGATGAAGAGAACAAAAGGTATGGAAGAGAAGTTTAAAGATGTTGACATCATCAGGTGGAAGAAAGATGCAGAAAAAGAAGGTCCAACAATTCCAAAGGGAAAGTAAGACTTCCTTTTCTCTTATATTTTCCATATACTTTTCCTACTTTTATCCTCTACATCCAAAGACAAGTCTATGAGAACATCTTGTGAAAAAGATAATTTAAAGAAGAAACAGTTTCTTGTTTTGCATTATACTTGGTCATGATTTAGTAGATTTGACAAAGAATTGCATTGAGAGAAAGAAAAGCAGCATATTTTGAAGACAACTTGTATATTTTGACTCATATATATGAGTTATATATAAGTTGAAGATTTTGAGCAGGTAGCTATATATTCCCTCATAGAATTCTTGGAGTGTCAATACAAAGCTACTTGGTATATGACAAGTTGCAGAGAAGTATATTTCTTCTTTATCTAACTCTTGAGGTAAAAGAGTATTTGTAGAAGATGTTGGAGACTTGAAGAGAGGTTTTATGTTTGGAAAAATTACCTCATATTCAATACTTTCAGAAAACTTCAGAAAATTCAGATTTTTGATGTACCAATCAGTTGAAGAATCTACTTTCTATGTTTGTCTTGACTTTTGTATACATGCTTGTATTCAAAAAAGGTGTTCCATCAGATCCTATCACTTAATTGAGAAGTGGAGTTAGCCAAAAGAAAGTCGAGCAGATACTATCACATTTCACCCGGGTAGAATATGAAGATATGAAGTATCAACTTGCAGCTTTTGGAGTTCTCAAGGTGAGAAGTTTGTTCACTTATGTTTCAAGTAGGAGTTGCAGATTCTTGGGAAGGATTTGTTTGAAGAAAAGCTTTACAACTTTGTGAGAAGCATGGACACTTGGAGACATTCAGGTAGCAAATCAAACATTCACTCATGAAGGTTTGATGAGAGCAGATTCTACACATGTATTTTGTTGGAGAGATCATTAATCTTGGATGATCTCGTATGATCTTGTAAGATCTTGATAGATCTTGTTTGATCTTGGATGATCTTGAATGATCATGAAGATCTTAAGTATTTATGAGTCAAATATCTATCTATGTTTGTGAAAGTTCTTTAACATTGGAGGAAGTAATTCAAAGGTTCAGATTCTATCAGATTTGTGTTGCAGAGGAATAGAAGAAGATACTTGTTATGTTGCAGAAGGTTATGAATCCTAAAATGCTTTCAACAAGGTTTTTCTGATAGATCAGCTAACCTTATTATAGATTTTTGGGAAGGTGAGGAATGAGAGGGAAAGCTATTGGCATGTGCACAATGCTAATAAAAAGGGTTCATAAGTTTTGTTTCAG
Source organism: Ceratopteris richardii (assembly GCA_020310875.1). NCBI lineage: Eukaryota > Viridiplantae > Streptophyta > Polypodiopsida > Polypodiales > Pteridaceae > Ceratopteris > Ceratopteris richardii. The sequence continues at coordinate 115,807,148 of CM035421.1, forward strand.
ACACAGGTATTAATGTTATGAAAAATCAGATTTATGAAGGAAGATGTGATTTCATAAAGTCTGATATATTTGAAGAATTTTGGATACTAGTATTAAATCATCCAGGGGGGTGATGAAACATGAAGACTTATTTTTTAGCCATATGTGAAAGAATGCAGAGTCATACCTATAAGAATTCCAGGTATTCCTATATTAGGTATTGTTATATTTCCTTTGTCAGTTTCTCTTTATGTTCTAGCTTTGAAAGAAGAAGGAAGAAGGAGAATGTCTGGAGAAAGTTCCTATTAGGTCTTCCTATTTAGGAGAAGGTTCCAGAGTTTTATTGCAGAGAAACTTGATATTTCAGAGAGGTATGTTTCAGAGGTGCACACATATATGTTTATACCAGATTCTGAAGGAAAGAGGTATGAAGGATTTACAGATTGAACAAAGATGAAGACATGATGACATCATAGATTTTTTTATGAGACTCATGAGTTGAGTTGACTTGAGTTGAGTTGAGTACAGTCAAAGATGAACCAGCTAGTGTTCATAATACACTAAGTTGTAAGTTATCAGTCACAAGTCCCAGGATGGATTGAGTTTCTGATTTTGTTTAGTGTATTTACATGACACAGTAGAAGTACGTTAAGAAACCTCTCATAAGGTAAATGCAAATATGTGGATCCTAGAGTATGCTTACAGGTTTGAGAAGACTTATTTCAGAAGATAGCAGTTTCAGAATCGATTCATGCTACATATGTTGTCAAGAAAAATGATTGCTTGATGAGTACACTATTGGATATCTAGTTTGCATATTTTCTCAAGTATTATGGTTCATATTCAGCAAGTTCAGGTGTTTAAAGTTTGAAGAAAGTCAAATTCAGTTTTGAAGAAGACTTTTGAAAAAAAGGTTTGAAGGTCAATTCGAGTACAAGTTTGAAGTTTATGACTGTTTGCAGATGAATGAAGTTACATATCCAGTTCAGTTTGTACCAATATGACATTGCAGGGGGGATTGTTGGAAACAATGTCATATAGTACATTGTGCATGATCATTTGTCAAATTTGCTCACAGTATTCAGAATGTGTAGATGTTCTTATTACCCCTTTACAACCAAAAGCATGGGGCGATGTGGCTAAGTCATTGTCCTCTCATCCAACCCATGCGGGTTCAAATCCTGGCAGTGGCAGCGCAAGGCGGAGGAAGTTTTTGACATGCGTTTCTCATATAAAAACAGCAACGGACGCGAACTGATGGACGAATTGTGATGAATAAGCTTTTCGTAGATCGTAGTGCTTTTGTTTTATTGAAGGAGCTTTTGGAGGGTACTCAATACTATATAAGAACATGCTTGAGGGTACTCAATACTATATAAGAACATGCTTGAGGTTACTCAATACTATATAAGAACATGCTTGGCTCATTGTCTATTTATCCTACACCTAGTTCAACACCAGCTTTTGGAGCTTTGGTACCTCAATAGAGGTGGTGTTTCTAGTACATGGGGCAGCCATGTTGCTATCTTGGAGCATGTTGAGGAGCGGCTATGGAGTTCTTCTTGGAGAAGAATAGCGTGCTCACACTCTTGCTTATGGAGAGGATTTACTCCGCAGCAGCTTGGTGGTGTGGATCGGCCATTCACATGATGTATATTTATATTTGAGCATAAAAAGAAAGTTTAAATATCAAAATGTAAAAAGGTGGAGGGGCAATAAGAATAAAAGTAAATTGGAATTCCATGGAGTAGACATCACAAACATAGTGTGGTGGTAAATACTTTAGTATGGGAGAACAAGTTATGAATTGAATCCGCCTTTATGGATGTGGATCTCCAACAAAGCCTTAGAAGAACATTTCAGAGAAAATTCGAGAGAAGCCTAAAAGTCACAAGTTTGAGAGGAGCGTAAAAGTTACAAGTTTTAACCACTGAATTCATAGCAAGAAAACTCTAATAAATTATTTATTTAGAAACTTAGAGATAGACAAAAATTATATGTGATTGGATCGAAAAATCAAGCGATGCCTTTTGGACTTATATTTCAAGCATAAACAATGTTGTGTGCATGATTCAATAACTTACCCCTTATATTTTTTTAGGTTCCTTCAAGTATGAAATTATTGAAGAATCTCACTCCCTAGTTAAGCTAGTGACCTAATATATTTTTCATGTACTTTGAGTATCCATACCTCGCTACATTGTTATATAATAAAGTATCGCATAATCTCTAATTTGTATTGAAATTTAGTGTCCCATAACTAGTATAACTCTATGATCGTATTAGTGAAGAATAAATTTGGGGAGGTCTAGAACCTTCTAAACATACATATGTTTGATTAAGTATCCCCTTATGAGTGTCATAGTAGAAACTTGCGGCGTAAATGGGAGGAAAAGTAAATGAAGGAATTAGAGCTATTAGAAGTCCTTGAAGTTCAATTGAAGCAACACACAAGCTTCACCACTCAAGGGAGGTAGTAGATTGGATCCAAGGGCCAAGCTACCTATAAAAACTTAGAGTCATAATAATTTTTTGATTCTTCAATCCCTCAAGGGAAGGCCATGAATGCACAAACTCACTTCCATTGGTGATTTCAATCCCGAAATTCAAAATATGGGGAAGGGTAACTATGAATCATGGTCATCAAGACCATATACATACATATATGTGTGTATCTATATATATATGTGTTTAAGTGTCTGCACACACATGGAGATTGATGAGTTTTGTCTACTCATTTACAAATATAAATAGGGTTCATAATCATTATACATACCCTGGTTAGGGTTTCTTTCTAGTTTGTCTACAATTTGAAATAGGTTAGGTGACAAAGGCACGTTTTTCATCATAGCTAGCTACTCACAAGTGATGAAATCTCCAAGAGTAGGTATTTTACATTCTCTCACAGCTCTCACAAATTTTGTAACTAGCTACCTTGTGGAGAAAGCATAGCTTTGGTGGAATTGTTTACAACATAGAGTTGATCATCCAACTACACGGAAAAACTTTCAATCGAAATTAAAAGAATCATCTACAACCTCAATTTCAATTGCATGTTTGAAGATCTTGGACCACTTTTGCATGGAAAGAAAGTAAAACTATTTAAACTTATATGGAACATTTTTTCAATGAATTATTCTTATTACTATGCTTGAAAAAGTTTTAGAAGTCAAACTACAATGCAAATATGAAGATGATTTAAAGATAGGTATTGAAGGAAATCTTATCACTTAACATCCTACAAGTCTATATCAAGAAATATCTTTCACCAAAGATGTTGAGAAGTAGTTCAACTCAATTGGAAAGTCAACCATCATAAATTTCCTATTCCAAACGGTAACTTTTCTTAAAAAATAAACTTTTCCAAGTACTCGGGTGGTAGGTGTAATGCAAGGTACATGGATTTATCAAGGACTCAAACAATATATACATGTATAGAGAAGTATAAAAAGGTTGCACAAGTGTACTAGCATGCTCCCATAGATTATTCCATGTAGGAATATATGGAAAATGTATAGAGCCAAATACAAATGACTATTAATGTTGATAAATTTAAGGACACTTTTTATAAGGCTCTGACTAAAGATGACACAATCCATGGTGCTTTATGTGTTGAGATAGACCATGCTTTGGTAAGAAATTCAACTTTGATGTTTGCACAAAGAGGTATCCTTCTCTTCCTTAACTCCAAGATCCCATTTGTCATGGAAGTAGCTCAGACCATAGATGATGGGTATGGATATCGATTGTGGATAAAATATTTTACATTGTTCATTTTTACTTGAAGTAGTATTCAAGGATGTGAAGGAAAAATCTCACCTTTTGGAACAAAACATAGTAATCCTATATGGTAATGCGGACCATGTTTTGATGTTGATATATTTTGGTAGTGATGTTTACAAGCACAGACCACCAAGGCATTTTTTTCCCTCTTTAGGAAGTTTTTTTTTCTTATGGCTTGTATATATGCCTATAACCACCCTACCAAGTCACTTATCTTTTGTTGAGTGTGTTTAGAAGTGCAAGAGACACATGAGAAGCCACACAAGGAGCAAAAATGCAGCAAGACACACAAAGAAGACGGATGGCTGGAATAGCTCTCTCTATTGATGATTAACTGAACTAAAGTAAGAGCTGAATAATACCCCTAAGTACAAAGTACCACCACATATGAGGGAATCATATATGTGGTAAAATGGGGAAAAAATCTCTAGCTAGAACTAGAGTAAAAAGTGCCCATGAATAGGGAAAAGGTTCACATCAAAGCTACTCAAGGAACACATAAGTGTAACAAACCCCCCTGGAGGAAATGATGTGAACACATACAAGAAGTGAAAGATCAGCCCCCATAAGGTAATGAGCCTAAAGCTTTGCGAAAAGCTTCAAACTTTTCCTGTGGAAGAGCTTTGGTGAATGTCTACCAAATTATCTTGTGTAGGCACATATACCAAATCAATATCTCCTGCATGAAGGTGCTCTCTCACATAGTGATAATGCACCTCAATATGTTTGGTCCATGCATGAAACACTGGGTTTAAGTGCAATAGCCAATGCACTCTGACTATTAGTGAGAATATGTGTAGCAACATCAATCTCCATGCAAAGATCCATCAATAGGTGTCTCAACCATATACACTCCACTGTAGTTGTGAAAATTGCCCTGTACTTAGCTTCACAACTCGATGTCACCATTGTAGGTTGCTTCTTACTTAACCAAGAAATGCATGAGTCTCCAAGGAAAAAGCAATTACCACTAGTGGACATGCGAGTATCATAACAACTAGCCCAATCACTATCTGTAAAACCATGCAAGCATGGCTGAATATCTCTTCCATAGAAGAGACATAAGCTCAAAGTGCCTTTGAGATATCTAAACACACGTTTCACTACTTGCCAATGCCTAGTGCTAGGGCTATGCATGAATCCACTCAACTGAGAAACAACATACTATATATCCAGCCTTGTGCTACATGCATATATAAGAGATCCCACAACTTGTTGATATAGAAGTTTCAAATGCATCACTGGAATCCTCAACTGAGAACCTAAATCTTGTCTCAACCGGTGTGGAAATTGGCTTGGAATCCTTAAAGTCAAAACACTGAAGTAGTTTTTCAACATACTTTGTTTGATTCATAACAATTCCACCCTCAAAAGATACAAACTAGATGTGAAGATAATAGCTCAAAAGACCAAGATAAGTGACTTCAAAAGTATGCTGCAAATCAGTCATAAGAATGTCAAGTTTTGCATCACATGATCCAGTGTATGCCATCGACATAAAGAACAAGCACTGTAAGATCAGCCCCATCTTTGTTTACATAGAGTGTGATTTCAATTGGACTACATGTGAAGCCATGAGCAATCAAGTGCTTATGGATATTGTCATACCATGCACATGGATCTTGCTTGAGACCATACAAGGCTTTATGCAAGCAACAAACCATATTCTCTTGCCCTTTCATGGCAAATCTAGGAGATTGCTTCACATAAACATCTTCTTGCAAATCACCATCCAAGAAAGTTTTCTTTATGTCCAACTGATGTACTTTCCAACCTCGATGGGCAGCCAATGCAACCACGATATGAATGGTAGTCATGCATGAAGTAGGTGCAAAAGTCTCCTCATAGTCAATTCCATATTGTCGCACATATCCTTTGGCAACCAATGTAGCTTTGTAACGATCAATGCTACCATCAGACTTTCTCTTAATCTTGTGAACCCATTTTGTACCAATGACATTTTTTCTTTTTCGCAATTCACATAACTCCCAAGTACCATTCCTATGTATGGAATCCATTTTTTATTGCATAGCACTCTTCCATTGTGCATTGTCACATGCATCTTCAAAAGTAAGTGGCTCTTCATTACATGTTTTTGCAATAAGAGAATAATCCACAAAATTACTTGATGCATGGTGAGAGCTTGATCTTGTTCTACCAAGTAAAGGTGCTCTCAATTTGTTGTCCTACAAAGTTTGTTTCAGTCTTTTTGGCATACTTTGTGCACTCTTGATAGACATGCATTCATCATGTAATACGTCATCAACATGTATATCATGTGTGGGCTGAATTTCATGCTCATTTTCAGCCATATTTTGATGCAAATGTTCAGCCATATGTGGCTGGAAATTTCCAGTAGTTCTAACAATTTTTGGCTGAAAAATTTCAGCCATGTTTGGCTAGAAATTCTCTACATTTTAAGCTCTATTTTGCTAGATTTTTTCAGCCCTTTGAGCCTCAATTGGCTGGTCTACGTAGCCATAGTCAAGTGCATCATTTTAAAACAAAGGCATGAGTGTATCAAACACATCTTGTGAGCTAACTATTGGCTATTTTTTGCATTCAAGTCGAGGGAAAATTGAAGTTTGAGCAACTACCACATCTTGACTCACACTAATTGCGTTCTTCAATGGATGGTACAAACAATATCCCCTACTTTCAGCACTATAACCAACAAATCTACATTTCTTTGCCTTGTCATCAAGTTTGCGACGTTGTTGTGATGGCACAAGAGCATATGCCAAACAACCAAACATGCGCATATGACTAACCATAGGCATATCTCCATTCCAAGCCTCATAAAGAGTGATGACTCTCAAAGCTTTTGTAGGGCAGCAATTCAACACATAGTTTGCACACATGACTGCTTCCATCCAAAACTTACCAGGAAGGTGTTTTCCTTTAACCATACATCATGCCATTTCAAGAAGAGTTCTATTTTTACATTCAGAAACACCATTTTGCTGAGGTGTATATGGCACCATACATTGGCATGAAATACCTCTTTCATGAAGAAAAGCATTAAACTCATGTGACATGTATTCACCACCATGATCCGTGCATAGATTCAAAAGTTGTTTTGAAGAAAAATTTTCAGCCATAGCTAAAAATGCTCTGAAGAAAGAAAATACCTCAATCTTTGCTTTCATAGGATACACCCATGTATGGCAAGTGGCATCATCAATGAAGGTAACAGAATATAAATCCTTCCCAAAGGATGGAATCTTGATGGGACCACATACATCACTATGGACAAGCTGCAAGTTTCTTGTAGTGTGTGTATGACTATCTTTTGGAACGAAGCATGATGCATTTTTCCAAGAATGCAACCTTCACATGCATGCTTTTCAATGGAATCAAGTGTTGGCAAACCAATAACCATGTCTTTCTTTTGCAAGTAAAGCAAACTATTGAAGTTCAAGTGACCAAAACAAGCATGCCAAAGCTCCATTTCAGCCATGGAAGAAGTATGAGCAACCGAGGCATTTGAGGCAGCCCTCTTGTATGTATCCATGTGATACAAACAATTACATAATGTACCAGACATAATGATAATATGACCATTGTTGAAATCATGAACCATACACTTATCATCAACAAAGTGTACATGAAGTCTAGCTTTGGCAATCAACAATTGAAATCAAGTTCTTCTTGATACCGGGTACATACAATGCATTTTTCAAGAGAAACACACTTCCATTTGTAGCCGTAAGCTCAATTTCTCCTACTCCAATGATAGGATAAGAGGCATTGTTTGCACACACCACATGTCCTCCTTTGGGTGCATCTTTGAAAGATGAAAAAAATCTTTTGCATGATGTTATGTGCTTTGAAGCACCACTATCAAAGAACCAATCTGAATCAGCCTCACTCACAACCATACATTTAGAATGCAAAGATGCATCATAATGACATGTAACAACACATGCCCAAAAATCTTGAGCCATGTTAGCTTCATCATTCTTTGCATTTGCTAAATTTTCCGTAATAGACATGTCAGATCCTTCTTCTTTTCATTGTGCTTAACAAGATTTCTACACTCATCAATAGTATGACTAGCCTTTCGGTAATATTTGCATCTCTTCTTCTTTTGCACATCAACATCATTAGAGGAATGAGTGGAAGAGGAAGGTTGAGGCTTTGTTTTTTATGAACCCAAAGCTGAACCATACTTGCTTTTCCCCTTTTGTAAGATAGCAAGTAATTGTGTTCCCTCAATCAAACCACTCCTATTCACTCTAGATTGCTCTTCTTGCAAAAGAAGAGACACAACCTCATCAAATGCATACATATTGGGATTCCCTTTTGCAACCAAACGGAGTGTAGTAGGAAAGCTTTGAAAAGATTCTGGTGATCCTTTCAACAATGTAGAGATGAGTGATGCATCCAAAATAATCTCACCTATGTTTGCCAATTGCTCTTTCAAGTCCTTGATGCGTGTCACATACACATCCACAGAGTCATTTTCAGCCATACATACATCCTCAAGTTGCTTCCTCAAGTATGCAACTCGTGCTTCATTACACATGACATACAAAGAAGCAAGAGTTTCCCATTCCTGTCTTGATGTAGAACGTGATAGAATGTGTGGAACTATATGATGCTTCACAAAAAGTGCAATCAATGCATGAGTTTGAGCATCTTTTTCATCCCATCTAAGTTGTTCCTGTGTATGTGGAGAAGGAGAAACCACTGTACTTGAAGAAGAAGCTCCATTTGTGATAGTAGACTGTGAAGTAGAAGAACCTATGGGTCTTCGATCTACATCTGCCACTATGTTCCAAAGTTATTTTGCAACAAGAAAATGCTTCATCATGTAAGACCACATTGGATAGTTGGTCCCATCAAGCTTATCCTTAGCTTGAAGCATGCCAAACAAATCATTATTTCCCGCCATTTCACAAAATCTTCACTTCAACAAAAGGTGAAATGGATGTTGAAATTTCAGCTCACAAACCGTCACTCTAATTCTGATTCTGACTACACGAATGGCTTCAAAAGGGTGGTAAAACCCCAGCCAAGTAATGGAAATGTTTGTTGCCTGTTGAATTCATTGTTATATGCTCCGAAGTCGATTTGCACTGTTAAAAGCATGCGTGCACCGCGACGCGAAAAATTGAAACTTGAGAAGGAGCTGAACATGCTCTGATACCATTGTTGGGTGTGTGTAGAAGTGCGAGAGACATACGAGAAGCACGCACAAGGAGCAAAAATGCAGCAGGACACACAAAGAAGACGGATGGCTAGAATAGCTTTCTCTATTGACAATGAACTGAACTGAAGTAAGAGCTGAATAATATCCCTAAGTACAAAGTACCACCACATATGAGGGAATCATGTATGTGGTAACATGGGGAAAAAAAACCTCTAGCCAACACAAGTAAAAAGTGCCCAAGTATAGGGAAAAGGTTCACATCAAAGCTATTCGAGGAACACATAAGTGTAACATCTTTGTACATTCACTTGGTAATACATTCTATATTGTGTTGTGCTCCAAGCTTCTTCTTCTTACTTGTGTTGTTCATGTGATTATAAAAATCTTGAACTCCAACAATTGGTATCATAGCACATTTTCACTTCATCGAGGATGTAGTCAACACCCCTTCATCCACAATCTCAGAATCGCATGAAAATTGGTGAGCATACTCCAAAAAATTAGGAGTTCAAAATAACTTTGCTTTGTGGCATCAAAATTTTGACATGAGCTCGTTTTGACCTCTGAATGCACTATTGTAGCAATTATCTAGGCAATTTCATTCGTTTATTCCTAACATATATATAGGTTTGGGTTCGCCAAAACAAGAAGCTCGAAGTCTATTACAAGTTTAGTAGAGCTCACCAGGGTTTTTGTGTTCAAATTTTCGAGAAACATTCAATTTTCCACACCAAGGTATTTAGCCACTAGCCATGGCTGAAAGCAATGATATTGACAAAGCATAAGTGATCAAACAACAAGAAGATCAATGCCAAACGACCAAGCTAGGACAAATGTGGAGGCCAAAAGATGCTCATTCAGATCAATAGCTAGAGAAACATCATAATTCTTGCACACATAATGAGCTGAATGCACCTAGAGTATGCACAATAGGTCCACACTACAAGCCTTGCATTTGGCATATTGCTTCTCTAAGTCTATTTAGTGGTGCACATTTCCTCAAGTAGGAATAGATCTCCGTGTGTACTATTATATTATAATAGATTTCTTACTAACACATAATGAGCTGAATGCACCTAGAGTATGCACAATAGGTCCACACCACAAGGCCTCGCATTTGGCATATTGCTTCTCTAAGTCTATTTATTGGTGCACATTTCCTCAAGTAGGAATAGACCTTCATGTGTACTATTACTAACTTTAATGTTTTCTTGCTAAAAAATTAAAGAAATATATATTAGGGATCAACAAGGTCATAATATTTGCATTACATTAGGGGGATGACTTTGAAGGATAAACATATAAATGCACGAGCATTATGAAACAAGCACATTTTGATTCTCATACTTTCATCACGCTAATGATATTCTCAATTAATCAAGTGCAAATGGTTACTGAGAACACTAATGAAATGCCTCAAGTGGGTATTTTTCCCTTGGAATGTGCTACAAAAGCAAGATGACATTGGCTTCAAGATGATTAGATTGTTAGTGAGCATCTTTTTCTTGTCACTACTTGGATCATGGGTAGAGAAAACCAATTTCGGTGATAAGCCAAGATTTTCATATAGTGCATAACTTGCCAATGGCTCAAGACATATGGCAAATGGTCGAGATTGATGTTTACCTCGAATTTCCAATCTATAACTTTCATTTTGAAAGATGCGCACAAGTGATGAGCACCTTGCATCCAACAAATAAGTCATCCGTGCTTGAGGCAAGTGTAACAGACTTAAAGGGAGAATTGTGAACCATCAGATTTACTCAAAATTGATTAAAGATGCATTTGGATGGATCAAATATGGAATAGTGGATCTTAAGGATGAAGATCACGATGCAAATAAGAGAAAATTTATGGACATTAACATAATGGATATAGAAGAAGAAGTGTGTTTAGTGCATCTCCATTTTTGCTTTTTGATCATGAACATGTATACAACCCCTCAAAAGATAGTGGTATAGTTGTTGTCTCATGTTGTGAAATAAGTTGGGAATCAACTTAACTTGACACTTTATGTATGAGAGAGATTGTTCGAGGCCAAGAAGTAGTGGGGGATCGAGAAGTTCCTTAATGGAAGCACTGCTTTAACAATCTTAATTTACCATGCATTACAAATTCAAAACAAGTTACAATCGATGCCTACGACATTAGAAATGGCTCAGTATATGAATTTTTCTTCTATACCAAAGAAGAACATAGTAGCGAGTACATCAGAATCTGACATTAGTGCCACAACAAGAATGAGAGGATCTAAACAAGCCAGGGAATATGATGAAGTTGAAGCCATATCATCTGCAAAACGAGCACATCACTTGTTGACATCCACTTTAGCTCAACCACCTCCTATCATTGAAGAGGTGTTAGAAGAAGCCTTGCAAACAACACATGCTTTCACAAAAGGAGAGGTGAACTTAAATGTTCAAGGGCATCACTATAGACAAATAAGTGAAGAAAAAGGCAAGAAAAATGATGGCAAAAATATTTCAGGGTTATCTCACTATGCAAAATTGGGCCTAGAAGATTCAAGTTCATATTCAAGGATCACCAGATGATGAATATCAATGCTTGTGAAATGCCGATTTACAAAATGATGATAATGATGGTGGATAATGGGAAGAATTTAATCAAATGGTCAATGATCAAGAACTAGAAAGGAAGCAAAAAGAAGACTAAGGATTGGAAGAGGAAGATGTACCACAAAAACCATAGCCATGTATGGACTTTACTATCCAAATTAATGCTATAACAAGTGCTCAACCAAAACAAACACTGTCTTGTAGACACTCAACATGCTCAGATGGAGGAAGAAAATGAAGAACAATCAGAAGAGACAATCATGCCAATTAGGGTTTTGGTTGAAGACAGAGCTATTAACACTGGCATAATTGGAAGTAGCAATAAAGAAGTTCACACACAAGGAGAAGAACAAAGAAAGATATATCTTCACATAAGGCAACCCTTTAATGAAACCACTCATTCAGTTCAAGATAAAGAAGTAGGTACAAAAGAACCACCCATAATTATTGAAACCTGGTTGAATGTGGATGTAACACAACTAAAGCCTATGGTAAAAAATATGATTCAAAGTGCTAATGGATACCCAACAACAACTCATGGTAAAAGTCATCCTTGTACACACTATTTGACCTATTCATGCATCATGTGGAGCACATGTTTTATGCACTTTATCAGGTTGTACTCTTGGTTTGATAATTTAATGTATGTGTGCATGTCAAACCACCACTATGGTGCACTTGTAGGATGTGTGAGAGCTAGCTAGTATCACTTGTCATGAGTTGAACAGACATTGTGGATACCACAACAGGATAAGGGAGATCCCATGGGCACTATACCCCCTTTCTTTGTACTATTGTTTTCTTTATTTAATTAATGCAAGGAAGAATTGGATGAGGCCAAGCTTCCCATCAGAAAAAACACCTCGTTTTGAAGAGGCCACAAGCTCAAAACCCATAACTAACACGCTCTATTTATCCTAAAAATGTAGGTTACCTTTTGCTACAAGAATATACTAGAAAATAATCGATCACCTACATGAATGGACATGCAATTGCAATATCATGGGTAAACCATGCAATACCCCTCGAAGACGTGGTGGATTTGAGTCCAAGTTATGTCCGCTTTTTGTTTTTGTTTTTTTTTTTTTGTTGTGCTTTAACTAGAATAAGAAAGTCTCTTTTGCAAGATGGTTTTTCATGAGGCATAGAGAAAAAGAGACACATGCAATTTGGTGGTTGTAGAAGTCAAAATTTGAAAATACGAATAATTGAAGATGCACGCAAGGATGTATATAGAAGCAATGCAATGTAACCATTTTTATGTAATAGACAAGATGATCAACAACCAAGCTCTTTGTGGAAGCTCCACCATAGCTATGATACCACTCTGAAGAAGAAGATTAGGACCACCAAAATCATGAAGATGATGCTCCTTGCAATCGTATGACTTTATATATAGATCTATCCAAGGATCTTCGCACTCTGGAAGGTTGAGAATATCCATCGAATTGTCCCCCATGTAACTATATGCACTCCAAGCATCCGAGTTAACTTGAGTTAGAATGTTTTAGAAGCTTGGGCTTGGGTTTGAGTAAAATGAACTCAACTCTCTCCACTCCTCATAGGATTTGAACCCAAGTCCCCAAAAATAGAGGCTCCAACAACTTAACCAAGCACAAGGAGAACCAAGAAGGAAACCAAAGGCATAGAAGAAAACAAGGTAATTTTGCTTCTACATCAAATACATATAAAAGTGAGAGTATTTTAGCCATCATGCATGCTAATAACATAAAATTCACAATAGACTCAACATGGTACATTGATAGGTGTATAGCTAAAAATGGGGGAGACTAGTCTTGCAAAAGTATCTCGTGAATCGGACCAGCATAATAAGAAGAAGTCATTCCAGCAATTGGTCTTTTTACAAGATTGGTCTTGTCCACTTACAAACTAGTCTTGGTCCTTTTACAAAATTGGTCTTAGTCCACTTACAAACTGGTCTTGGTCTTTTTACAAAATTGGTCTTTCTAGCATTCGTCCACTCACAAATTGGACTAGTCTTTTTATGAAATTTGTCTTGGAAGACAAATTGGCAACTTGGTCTTTTTACTACTGGTGGGACCTATCTCTCAATTCGTCCTTTGGAACTTATCAAGAGAGTGAACCAAAAAGAAAAGAGATAGAGAGTGGGTGGCAGAGTATTGGACTTGGTAGGTGGCAGAGTACCGGACTTGGCAGGTTGCAAAGTGTCAAATTTGCCAAAGTACCAGACTTGCCAGAATACCAAAAAGGTAACAGGTAAGGAGTGGTGGAGTAACCGCTTGTGATAAGTAGCCTACATAAAGAACCCTTTCAGATACATCGGAGAGAGAGGGATATGTTACCGTTAGTGTCCATGTGAAAGGCCAAATGGCCACCGGACACTTCTTTGTATATGTTCTTTAATAAAACATATAGTGGCCTGGTCAGTCATAGACTGTAAGTTTGACCGCATTTTTCTTAGGTCTGTCTTCATGCTCCCTGTGCACTCTGTTTTCTGCGTATTCAGTAGCCTCTGTGCGAAGTACTGTGTGCGGCCTTAGGAGCTCGGTTTTCTACTCCGAGGATATCATCGTGGAGGTCTCGAGAAGGAGAGCACACTGTGGTGCGTCGCCATCGAATTAGTTCACTGGTATCAGAGCAGTTCTAGGCAAAAGCTTTGTTCCTTTTGTGCGAGCGAAGCGAGCAAACCCCCCTCCCCCCCCCCCCAGGCTTTCTCCAAGGCTTATGACTAAGGCAGCGACCAAGGCATAGACCTTGGCATACCTTGTCATCCGAGTCACCGAAGTCACCCTTGGCGCCGTTGGCTGCGCGCGAGGGAGGACCTCAACGATCAAGGAATATAGAGGTTTGTGGTACTTCTCAGGAGATCACCCTTCCCAGTACTGTTCCCCCCAGAGCTTGCTTAACCGTGGCAATCTCTTGCCACTAAGCTACACTCATGTGGTGTCTAAAGAAGGGGAAAGACTAAGGTTGACATTGTTGGGTGTGTGTAGAAGTGCAAGAGACACAAGAGAAGCACACACAAAGAGCACAAACGTAGCAAGACACACGGAGAAGATGATGGCTAGAATAGCTCTCTCTATTGATCGATAAATTGAACTGAAGTAAGAGCTGAATAATATCCCTAAGTACAAAGTACCACCACATATGAGAGTATCAAGTATGTGGTAACATGGGAAAAAAACCTCTAGCCAGCACTAGGGTAAAAAGTGCCCATGTATAGGGAAAAGGTTCACATCAAAGCTAGGAACACATAAGTGTAACAAACCCGCTGGAGAGAATGATGTGAACACATACAGGGAGTGACAGATCAACCCCCACAAGGTAACAAGCCTAAAGCTTTGCGAAAAGCTTCAAACTTTTCCCGTGGAAGAGCTTTGGTGAATATGTCTGCCACATTATCTTGTGTAGGCACATATACCAAATCAATATCTCCTGCATGAAGGCACTCTCTCACATAGTGATAATGCACCTCAATATGTTTGGTCCATGCATGAAACACTGGGTTTCCTGCAACAGCCAAAGCACTTTGACTATCT
The DNA here is from genome assembly GCA_020310875.1 of Ceratopteris richardii. Taxonomy (NCBI): domain Eukaryota; kingdom Viridiplantae; phylum Streptophyta; class Polypodiopsida; order Polypodiales; family Pteridaceae; genus Ceratopteris; species Ceratopteris richardii. The sequence continues at coordinate 115,822,162 of CM035421.1, forward strand.
GTGAGAATATGCGTAGCAGCATCAATCTACATGCAAAGATTCATCAATAGGTGTCTCAGCCATATACACTCCACTGTAGCTGTGAAAACTGCCCTGTACTCAGCTTCACAACTCGATGTTGCCACTGTAGGTTGCTTCTTACTCAACCAAGATATGCATGGGTCTCCAAGGAAAAAGCAATTACCACTAGTGGACACGCGAGTATCATAACAAGCAGCCCAATCACTATCTGTAAAAGCATGCAAGCATGGCTGAATCTCTCTGCCATAAAAGAGACCTAAGCTCAAAGTGCCTCGGAGATATCTAAACACACGTTTCACCGCTTGCCAATGCTTAGTGCCAGGGCTATGCATGAATCGACTCAACTGGGAAACTGCATACTGTATATCCGACCTTGTGTTGCATGCAGATATAAGACATCACACAACTTGCTAATAAAGAGAAGTGTCAAATGCATCACTGGAATCCTCAACTGAGAACCTGAATCCTGTCTCAACTGGTGTGGAAACTGGCTTAGAATCCTCAAAGTCAAAACACTAAAGTAGTTTTTCAACATACTTTGCTTGATGCATAACAATTCCCCCCTCAACGGATACAAACTGGATGCCAAGATAGTAGCTCAAAAGACCAAGATAAGTGACATCAAAAGTATGCTGCAAATCAGCCATAAGAATGTCAAGTTTTGCATCACATGACGCAATGAAGAGTATGTCATCGACATAAAGAACAAGCACTATAAGATCAGCCCCATTTTTGCGTACATAGAGTGTGCTTTCAATCGGACTACATGTGAAGCCAAGACCAATCAAGTGCTTATGGATTTTGTCATACCATGCACGTGGAGCTTGCTTGAGACCATACAAGGCTTTATGCAAGCGACAAACCATATGCTCTTTCCCTTTCATAGCAAATCTAGGAGGTTGCTTCACATAGACCTCTTCTTGCAAATCACCATTCAAGAAGGCTGTTTTTATGTCCAATTGATGCACTTTCCAACCTCGATGGGCAGCCAATGCAACCACGGTACGAATGGTAGTCATGCATGAAGTAGGTGCAAAAGTTTCCTCATAGTCAATGCCATATTGTTGTGCATATCCTTTGGCAACCAATCTAGCTTTGTAGTGATAAATGCTACCATCAGATTTTCTCTTAATCTTGTAAACCCACTTTGTACCAATGGCATTCTTTCCTTTTGGCAATTCACATAACTCCCAAGTACCATTCCTATGTATGGAATCCATTTCTGATTGCATAGCACTCATCCATTGTGGATCATCACATGCATCTTCAAAAGAAAGTGGCTCTTCATTACATGCTATTGCAATAAGAGAATAATCCACAAAATTACTTGATGCATGGTGAGAGCTTGATCTTATTCTACCAAGTAAAGGTGCACTCAATTTGCTGTCCTGCAAAGTTTGTTTCAGCCACTTTGGGATAGATTGAGCACTCTTGATAGACATGCGTTCATTATGTAAAACATCTTCAATATGTACATCATGCGTGGGCTGAATTTCATGCTCATTTTCAGCCATTTTTTGATGCAAATGTTCAGCCATATGTGGCTCGAAATCTCCAGCAGTTTGGACATTTTTTTTACTGAAATTTGTCAGCCATGTTTGGCTGGAAATTCTCTGCATTTTCAGCCTTATTTGGTTGGAATTTTTCAGCCCTTTGAGCCTCAGTTGGCTGGTCTACATGGCCATAGTCAAGCGTGCCATAGTGTATCGAACACATCTTGTGAGCTAACTGTTGGTAGTTTTTTGCATTCAAGTAGAGGGAAAACTGAATTTTCAGCAAATACCACATCTCGACTCACAATAATTGTGTTCGCCAATGGATGGTACAAGTGATATCCCTTACTTTCAGCACTATAACCAACAAATATACAATTTCTTTGCATTGTCATCAAGTTTGTGACGTTGTTGTGATGGCACAAGAGCATATGCCAAACAACCAAACACACGCATATGACTAACCATAGGCTTATGACCATTCCAAGCCTCATAAGGAGTGATGAATCTCAATGCTTTTGTAGGGCAGCCATTCAACACATAATTTGCACACATGACCACTTCCATCCATAACTTATGAGGAAGATGCTTTCCTTTAACCATGCATTGTGCCATTTCAAGTAGAGTTCTATTTTTACGCTTGGCAACACCATTTTGTTGAGGTGTATATGGCACCGTACATTAGTGTGAAATACCTCTTTCACAAAGAAAAGCATTAAACTCATGTGACATGTATTCACCACCACGATCCATGCGTAGAGTCAAAAGCTTTTGTGAAGAAAAATTTTCAACCATAGCTAAAAATGCTTTGAAGCAAGAAAATACCTCATTCTTTGCTTTCATAGGATACACCCATGTATGGCGAGTAGCATCATCAATAAAGGTAACAAAATATACATGCTTCCCAAAAGATGGAGTCTTGATGGGACCACATACATCACTATGAACAAGCTGCAATTTTCTTGTAGTGTGTGTCTGACCATCTCTTGGAAAAGAAGCACGATGCATTTTTCCAAGAATGAAACCTTCACATGCATGCTTTTCAATGGACTCAAGTGTAGGCAAGCCAATAACCATGTCCTTCTTTTGCAAGTAGAGCAAACTATTGAAGTTCAAGTGACCAAAACGAGCATGCCAAAGCTCCATTTTAGCCATGGAAGAAGTATGAGCAACTAAGGCATTCGAGGCAGCCCTCTTGTATGTATCCATGCGATACAAACCACTACATAATGTAGCGGATATCACAATAACATTGCCATTGCTGAAATCATGAACCATACACTTATCATCAACAAAGTGTACATGAAGTCCAACTTTGGCAATCAACGGAACTGAAATTAAGTTCTTCTTGATACCAGGCACATACAATGCATTTTTCAGGAGAATCACACCTCCATTTGCAGCCGTAAGCTCAATTTCTCCTACTCCAATGATAGGATAAGAGGCATTGTTTGCACACACCACATGTCCTCCTTTAGGTGCATCTTTCAAAGAGGCAAAAAATCTTTTGCATGATGTTATGTGCTTTGAAGCACCACTATCAAAGAACCAATCCAAATCAGCCTCACTCACAACCATACATTTAGAATGTAAAGAAGCATCATAATGACATGTAACAACACATGCCCAAAAATCTTGAGCCAAGTTAGCTTCATCATTCTTTGCATTTGCTGAATTTTCAGCAATAGACATGCCCGATTCCTTCTTCTTTTCATTGCATTTAGCAAGCTTTCTACACTCATCAATAGTATGACCAGCCTTCCGGCAATATTTGCATCTCTTCTTCTTTTGCAAATCACCATCATTAGAGGAATGAGTGGAAGAAGAAGCTTGAGGCTTTGGTTTTGATGAACCCAAAGCTGAACCATACTTGTTTTTCCCCTTTTGTGAGATAGCAAGTGCTTGCGTTCCCTCAATCAAACTACTCCTATTCACTCTAGATTGCTCTTCTTGCAAAAGAAGAGACACAACCTCATCAAATGTATACATATTAGGATTTCCTTTTGCAACCAAACGGAGTGTAGTAGCAAAGCTTTGAAAAGATTCCGGCAATCCTTTCAACAATGTAGAAATGAGTGATGCATCCGGAATGATCTCATCTATGTTTGCCAATTGCTCTTTCAAGTCCTTGATGCGTGTCACATACACATCCATTGACTCATTTTCAACCATACATACATCCTCAAGTTGCTTCCTCAAGTATGCAACACGTGCTTCATTACGCACGGTATACAAAGAAGAAAGAGTGTCCCATGCCTGTCTCGATGTAGAACATGACCGAATGTGTGGAACTATATGACGCTTCACTGAAAGCGCAATCAAAGCACGAGCTTGAGCATCTTTTCCATCCCATCTAAGCTGCTTTTGTGTACGTGGAGAAGGAGAAACCACTGTGCTTGAAGAAGAAGCTCCATCTGTGACAGTAGACTGTGAAGTAGAAGCACCTGCCGGTCTTCGATCTACATTTGCCACTATGTTCCAAAGTTGTTTTGCAACAAGAACATGCTTCATCATGTAAGACCACATCAGATAGTTGGTCCCATCAAGCTTATCTTTAGCTTGAAGCATGCCAAACAAGTCATTGCTGCCCGCCATTTCAGAAAGGAACAAGAATGTGACAAAAACTTTACTTCGACGAAAGCTGAAATAAGTGCTGAAATTTCAGCTCACAAAACCGTCACTCTGATGGCGATTCTGACTGCACGAATGGCTTTGAAATGGGGGTAAAACCCCAGCGTACGTGGTGGAAATGTTTTCGGGCTGCTGAAATTCACACTTCTATGCTCCGAAGTCGATTTGCAATGTTAGAAGTGCGCACGCACCGCGACGCAAAAAACCGAAACTTGAGAAGGAGCTGAACCTGCTTTGATACCACTGTTGGGTGTGTGTAGAAGTGCGAGAGACACACGAGAAGCACACACAAAGAGCACAAATGCAGCAAGACACACGGAGAAGATGATGGTTGGAATAGCTCTCTCTATTGATCGATAAACTGAACTGAAGTAAGAGCTGAATAATAGTGCCCATGTATAGGGAAAAGGTTCACATCAAAGCTACTCGAGGAACACATAAGTGTAACAGACATTACCTTGAACAAGTTTTGGTCCCTCACAGCTTCATTCTTTGCTTTCAAAGCCTATTTCTGAAGCAATCTTGGGGTGTCTTTTGGAGCCAGTTTGGAGTACTTTCGCACAATAGTTCTCTTTACACAGGTCCAAGAACATCAAGAAGGTTGTTCTTTGTACTTCTCCGACAATAAATATCAACCTTTGGGGCTGTGCTTTCAATCACAGTCATAAAACTACAAGTTTCTCGAGAGGTTTTCAGTTTTGGTGGGAGCAACCGCTACAAATTTATGCAGTTTTTTTAGGCTAAAACATCAAAGTTGACAGAAACTTGCAGGTGTTATTGGCTAGTTTTTGGGCTGTGCATTCAGCCTTTTATTGTCATTTTATTGCATATATTGAGCACATACACACCATGTACGCTTCTACGGATACCGCTTATGTATGTCCATGTGGTCATTGATATAGCGGTTACATTTTTGCATAAAGCCTTTTACATTTGATAAAGAGGGTCGTGGTGAGTTTTTCTTAACTGGGAGACACCCAGATGTCGGGGTCTCTTCGGTGATGTAGGTGGAAGACTTACCCAGCCTCGCCATAGGAGATGTATGATAGTTGTTCATAGGTGCTCGATAAGCCTAGTTGGCTTCTATTGGGTAACTGATTATATGCAATGGAGTTAGTGATTCACTATGCAAGAAAACATGTCAATACTTGCAATTTTATGATATTTTGACACCGGTCATACGCTCATTTTGCAGAGGATACTCTGGCAAAATTTTTCCAAATTTCTAGTTTTCTCAACTATATAGTGGTTTATTCACTCCTTGATACACTTATTCGTTGGTGTTCAGACTCTTCTAACTCCATTATCATTCTATTTAGTTCTCTACCATCATGGCATCAGAGGTCTCAGGCACATCGGGTGGATCAGGATCTAGTGCTAGTGTTCTGAGGAGGAGCTATAACTTGCAGGGCAAAGACCATTTTGAGATTCGAAAATTTGATGGCACAAACTTTTCTCTATGGAAGAATCAGATTAAAGATGTGCTTATTCAAAGGAGGCAATGAAAGCCAGTAAATGGAATTTCAAAGAAGCTTGCTGACATGGATGAAGATGATTGGGATGAGTTAGATGAAATGGCCATGTCTCCCATTCGCTTGCACCTGGCAGATAATGTTTACTTTACAGTATTAGACTGTGAAAGTGCAAAGGAGCTTTGGAAGAAGTTATGCAATACATATGAAAAAGAGACAGCATAAAATAAAGTCTATCTGATGAGAAAATTATATGACCTTTGTATGAAGGACACAGATAGTGTTGATGTGCATCTAAATGAGTTTGATGCTATATTCTCTCAGTTACAGGCTCAGAAAATGGATATGGATAATGAAATGAAAGCAATATTGTTGTTATGCACCTTGCCATCATCATGGGATACGTTTTGCATAGCTATTAGCAATAGTGCACCTGGTGGTAAATTCGTCTATGATGACATATGTGGAGCACTCTTGACTGAGGAGATTTGCAGAAAATCTATGGTTGGCACTTAAAGTGGAGATGCATATAATGTTCATGATTCTTACCAAGGAAAGAATCAGTAACGTGGCAGGAGCAAGAACAAGGAAAAGAATGGTCAACGGAATAAGAGTAGAAGTAAATCAAGGAAGAGGGATATCGAATGTCATTATTGTCATAAGAAAGGACACATGAAGAAAGATTGTTATGCATTAAAGAATGCTAAAGGTAAAGGACAGAATGTTGATGGGCATGTTAAACAATTACCTGCACCATCTACTTCAACTATGAAGATTCAAGAAATTAATGCTAGTTCTGATGATGTTGATGTGTTGACACTTGATAGTACTGTTTCAAATGAGGCTCTTATGGCTGATTCTCTTTCCCACACCTGGCTGCTAGATTCTGGTGCTTCTTTCCATGTGACACCACATAGAGAATGGTTCTCTAACTATGAAGCAAAGTCTCTTGGTATCGTGAGACTTGGTGACTCTTACCAGTGTGATGTTGTGGGGATTGGAGATGTGGTTGTGCAGTTCATTGATGGTTCAAAATTTAGTATGCATAATGTACGCCATGTACCTCAGTTATCACACAGTTTGATGTCAGTTGGTCAACTTGATGACCTTGGTTACAAGGTAGTCTTCTATGCTCAGTCCTTTTGCATATCAAAGGGCAATATGGTTATTGCAAAAGGAAGCAAAGTTGGCTCACTTTATCCTTTATTTGTATCATAGAAAGAACACTCGTTAGCTGTTACTGAACAGCCTATGGCTTGTATTTGGCATGGTCATTTGGGCCATAGGATAGCTTTCGACACTGTTGTCACTTGATGGGGTTTACTTGATTCATGATCTTACATAGTCACTTGTATACTGTGTAACATGCCCATTACATGGGAGGTATAGTTTGTATACTTACACTCAAGTATTCTTTATCATTCTTTATTTTTCTCCCATAGTTACTTTGGCCATATTGGCCTTTAGTGGGAGATTGTTACCATTAGTGTCCATGTGAAAGGCCGAATGGCCACCAGACACTTCTTTGTATATGTTCTTTAATGAAACATATAGTGGCCTGGTCAGTCACAGATTGTAAGTTCGATCGCATTTTTCTTAGGTCTGTCTTCGTGCTCCCTGTGTACTTTGTTTTCTGCGTATTTAGCACCCTCTGTGCGAAGTACTGTGTGTGGCCTTTGGAGCTCGGTTTTGTACTCTGAGGATATCATCGTGGAGGTCTCGAGAAGGAGAGCGCACTATGGTGCATCGCCATCGAATCAGTTCAGGATATACGACACTCAAGAGACATAAGATATGAGATAGAGAAGAGGATATACAAGACATAGACAAGTGAAGGTATTGGAAAAGGGCATCTAACCTCTGTGGAGCAGCTCAATGGACAAGAGGCTCTGGTCTTGTCACCGAGGACAAGCAAAGTAAGTCAACTAGACTGAGTGCTTGAAGAGGTTGGTATTCTTCCGATACTGTGAGAGCCTTAAGCATTTGAGAGCGAGTTTGATTGTAGTTGTGAGTTAGTCACAGAGAAGTGAGTGTAGTGATTATTTTGTCCACTTAAATGATCTTCCTTGTACACTTCCATGCTGGCATTAATGGAGATATGCTTCTATGATCTTGTTAGTCTATTCTTGCTGTGACTTATGTGACTTATTTACCTTGTGAACGGTTGATCTATCTAATTTTCTACTAGACTACTGAGTGTACAAAGAAGCACATAGTGCATACTGCACTTAGAAAAAGAACCCACCTCGAGCACAGTAGAACAAGAATTTCATCCACAATAGGGGTTGTAACAACCATGTGTATTGTTGAATTAAAGTTTTTTGCAATCTTCACATACCTATAACTCAAGGACATGTAGAAATGGGGGATGAAATAGCAGATATGATAGCTCAAGTAGGAGACACACCTTTAGATGGTTCTTAGATTGCTAAGTGTCTCAATGAGGTGTTGTATGTTCCCACCATCACAAATAATCTGCTATTGTTTGATCACATGGTTGAAAGAACTTATGATCTCAAGCTTAATGACAAGGAACATATTGTTGAGGAACCAAACAAGGCCCCAAACTATAGCCCAAGGAAGTATACAAAGGGGATTGTTTATAATGGAGGTAATTCCACAAAAAACATACTCTTTGTTTGTCTTTTGAAAGTAGACAAATCAGAGGGCTTCATTTGTGGCATAAGAGACTAGGGCACATAAATCTTAAAAAGGTGAGAGATGCAGAGAAATGGATTGGTGATTAGCCTCCCCAACTTCAATACTCTAAATTTAGAGTGCTTATGTGAGACATGTCATTTTGGAAAAGTTTGCACGGTTTTTATTCAAGGATGATAGTCACGTGAGCATAGCATATTTTGGAGTTCACCCACATGGTTGTTTGGGGACTAACCAACGCCCTCTCATTTGGAGGCAGTAGATACTTTGTAACATGTATCGTGTGGTTGAATCATTTGAAAAATAAATTAAAAATATTTCGAGATATAAAAAATTTTCAAGAAACATGTAGAGAAAGAAATATGTGGTACTATCTTGAAGGATGGCAAAGAAGAAGAGAAATTAGATGGAGGCTAAAGACGAAGCAAGAAAGATGTGAAGCCATTTTTTTTCCAATATATTCCCTCAAAATACTAAAACCATTATTAATGTTCATAAAACCTCTTATAATGGGAAGAGTCTTCCCACTTTTTTGCTCAAGAAGAATCTTAAATAAAAATACATTATGCTTAGGAATTAATTTTAATGTTTAAAAGCTAGTACAAAGGGAGGTCACTATAAAACCCAAAGCTTCCTCGTTTTCGTTTTATAAAGATATTTTTGGCACTTTTTGGATGAGTTCATTGAGGGATTCCTCTCAAGAAAAGCTTCATAATTCTGTTTTCTTTGCAAGTTTTCTCTTGGTTTCATGTCTTTTTGATGGATATGAGAGTGATATTGAGATTTGGAAGTGATCCCTACCCATAATCTCATTGATTTGCCCCATTATTTGTGTAAACTAGCTTGTCTGTGCTTTCTTTCTAGAAGTGTTTTGCTTGTAGAAGAGTAGTAAGCAAAAAAGATCTTGGCGAGAATTCCTTTGTGGATTTTCCCAAGGGTTTTGCAAAGCTTAACAAGAATTCCTTTGTGGACTTTCCCCATGTTTTGTAAAGCATTTTGAAAAGGGTCGAAAGATGACATGGTTTGGATAAACGGGCTCCAAGATATGTTTTTTTCCTAGAAGTTTGCTCCCGAATGCTTTCGTCTTCATATTCTCTCATATCCTTCATCAAGTCTTCTTACATCCTTTGTGCATATGGATGTACCTTATGTAAATTGAAAAGTAAATATTTATTTTGTTTTAATACAACAAGGCGAACACTACAATGCCGTTCTATCAATGTCGAAGGGTACCTGTAGCTGAGCAGTTGGGTGTGTGTGATATTGTAATTTCTGTTGTTAAAAAATGCGCATATGTTGAAAGAAAAAAAAAATTTCAAACACTGATGGATACTTTTACATCAGGGAGCCTATGAAGGTGGTAATACGCAGGAGGCTAGCATTGGGGAGGGCAACCGCTTGCAACAGGATCTTCAAAAGCTGAAACGAATGGAGATACAGATTTGGATTGCGGAACGCCGCATGGGTTGTGGAAATTGCAATGAAAATTTACAACCGAGTGGTGGCAAGAGGTCTGCACTCTTGATTATGCAGATGGTACCTCAACGACGAATTTCATATAGCTCGACATAAAATGATTGGATGTTGGTTTACAATATTTAGAGTTTCGTGTGAATGGACGGTCCCTTTGGAAATCTTTGTACCTAATCTGTGAATCAATGGTTGTTCTCGTTTATCATGTGAATTCTGAGAAATCATAGGCAGTGGTAAGCCTTTAGCGGCAGAATCAACATTGACTGAGCTGCTGGTTTTGCGTGGTTCTTGAATCTATTTTTCTTCATCTCTTTGTGTTACAAACAGACAATTTAGGCAATTGAATCACATTATGAGCCTATTCAAATGTTTTCTTGATGGAGAGTGTTTATGGCGATAATCCTTCTTCAAGTCACTTGAAAGCATGTAAGGTGCACGGCAGATTTTTGTTTTAGGTTATCGATCATGTAGGTGACAAAATTCATGCGCAACATCAACAACAGCTTCTTGCTATACTTCCATCAAACACCCGGTCAAAGAGCATCGTTGACAAAGCAGTTTCTTGCTTCTATCTCTAAGTCTGCAATCGACCATGAGGATAAGAGCAGGCTTTCATTTACATGCAAGTGCTTATCTGACGTGTTCCTTATGCACGAAGCTCATGTTAGACATGGTTTGCCTTGCTCTTCATTCCGTGAAAACTCCATTCTTCAAATGTACATGCATTTTGGAGCCCATGAAGAGGCTCTTACATTATTCAACAAGTTACCTTTCCGTGATTCCTTTGCATGGACTCTTATCAATAGAACACATTCCTTATCTGGTGATATGGTCTATTTTTTCAAGCAAATGCATGTGGAAGGTGCTTTGCTCACCAAATTTGCATCTATCGCCATTCTCTCTACTTTCACAGAGAAAGAACTTCTTGAAGATGGGAAGAGAGTACACACTATCATCTTTGCCCTTGGGTTAGAGAAGGACATTCATGTGGCAACGTCTATTCTCAACATGTATGGAAAATGTCAGAACATTAGTAAAGCGATTGAAACTTTTCATAGGATTCCTTGTCATGATATTGTATCTTGGAATGCCATGCTTGCTGCATATGTAAAAACAGGAAATGCCAATGATGCCTTCAAATTATTCCATGATCTGATAGACATGGGTATTTCTCCTACACGGGTGACATTCCTTAGCATGCTGGAGGCATGCATCATTTCATCATCCTTGGAATCCATTGGTTTCATCCTCAAACATATATATGCGCAGAATTTGCAAGCAGACATTTTTGTAAGTAATGCACTTATAAAAACATATAGTAAATGTGGAAGTATAGAGAACGCAGAAAGGGTTTTTAATGAAATGCAGCAACATGATACAATCTCATGGAATACTATGATTGCAACTTATACACAGCACGGACAACAAAAAAATGCCTTGGATCTTTTTAGGCAAGTACAAAAAGAAAAAATTGTAATGGACAGTGTCACATATATTAATCTTCTTTCTTTGTGTGCAAACTCAATGATGTTATCAGCAGGTGAGCAGATCCATAATCACATTGTGTGTGTAGGAATGGAGTGGAATGTGGTTGTGGGCACTGCCCTTCTTAACATGTATGGAAAAAATAGGAAGCTAGATGAAGCAACTTCCATATTCAGTAATATATCAAAGGATGATGTAGTTACTTGGAATGCCATTATCTCCGCCTATGGTGAGCAGGGATATTGTGATATTGCTCTTTCACTCTTTGGCCAAATGTATACACATGGTGTGGAGCCCGATAAGGTCACATTCATTATCATGATAGATACATGTACATATCAGGAGAATTTTGAAGGAGCCTGCAAATTGCATAAACTCATCCAAGGAACTGAATTAGAGAATGATGTCATTGTTGGCACATCACTTATGAAGATGTATGGGACATTCCATTGCTTGATAGAAACTGAAACATTGTTTGGCAAGATGCTAGAGCGAGATATCATAATGTACAATACAATGATCGCTTTGCACGTGGAGAATGAACAAAGTGATAAGGCTCTGGTACTTCATGATCAGATGCTACAAGAAGGCGTGTTACCTAATAAGGCTGCAGTTTCAAGCCTGTTGACCGCATGTGCTAGTGAACATGAATTAGGAGTTGGTAAAAGATTGCATACTTCTTTTGTCAGTATAAATTCTAAGCTTGACATTATAGTTGGGAGTGCACTCACACGTATGTATGGACAATGTGGTTGTCTTCAGGAGGCATACATTGTATTCGATGAAATACATGAAAGGGATCTCATTGCTTGGACCACCATGATATCATTACATGCTCATCAAGAGCACCATGATAAAGCTTTGCAGTCATATATGCAGTTGCAGCAAGAGGGGGTTGTACCAGATGTAGTCACTATTGTGGTTATGATAGCATCTTGTGCAAGTAAGGAATTATTGTTGACATGTAGGAGAATACATGCCAGCATTATGGTGACTGATTTTATTTCTGACCTCATACTAGGAAACGCCCTTGTCAATGCATACAACAAGTGTGGTAGCATGAAAGATGCTTATATTAGTTTTGAGCAAATGTCCAGACGAGACAAGATTTCATTTCTTATTATATTGTGTGCTTGTGCTACTGATGCTTCAATTAGAGAAGGTCAGACGGTACATAGTATTCTTGTTGCATGGGGTATGGATTCTGATTCTGAATTGAGTCATGCTCTGATAACTATGTATGGTAAATGTGGCAGTTTAAAAGATGCGAGAAAAGTATTTGACTTAGTGTCAGAGGAGAATGTCATTACTTGGAATGCAACTATCGCAGCATATGCACAAAACGGGGATGGTCATGGGGCACTGTTACTATTCCAACAAATGCAGGATGGCACAGTACCCGATAATCTCTCATTTGTGAGTATATTGACTGCATGTAGCCATGCTGGTCTGGTGGAAGAGGGATGGAACACTTTCATTGCTGTTTGCCATAGTCTGTCTGTCTCACTGATTTCAGATCACTATAATTGTATGGTGGACATTCTTGCAAGGGCGGGGCAACTCCATGAGGCAGAAGGATTGATTCAGATGATCCCAATGCTTCCTACTGCTGTAACTTGGACAACTTTGCTTGGAGCATGTAAAGCAGAAATGGATATTAAACGGGGAGAAAATGTAGCAGTCCAGGCAATGTCATTGGTGCCAAATGATGCAGCAATTCTCATATCCCTGTCAAACATCTACTCTGCTACTGAGAAACTGACATTTACCAATGGGAATGTATCTCCACTCTCCATGTGACTGGCATCAAGCTGAGGCAAGCCAGCTACACTCCCTTGATCTAATGGTCATGGGAAGGCTGCGTTCCTTCCAAGTAGGAAACTATAACCAAGCTTTGAAGCATTCTGCTGGGAGGTTCACCTTTCTCCGCAGATATTCGCAGACATCTGATCAACTACATTAATAGACAGCTTTGTGTAACGTTCTGGACGAAGTGGAAGCATTAGTTTCTCTAAATTCTGAACCAATCATGAGACATAGAAAGTCACATGGAAACTAAGGTCCAGGATGGTTTCCTTTGTCCATGACATCAGCTCTCTCTCAAGCGAGGAGTTCCACGAGGAAAGGTCATGTTCTCTGGTCTCAGCTTCATTGGATTTTTCTTATGAAATTCTCGAACCTTGATTGGTGCTCTCTGAAGGTTTTGTGCATGATCCCAAGTACGATCGATGATGTCATATCTTTTCCAATGAGCAAGGTACTCCAATCTTCCTTGGGATATTCTCGAATCTAGGACATGCTCGACTTTGAATTCATCATGATCATCAATCTCGATAGGTGGTGAATGACTAGGTCTCTCCCCCCTCAATGGTGAAATTTGATATGATTTCAACATGGACACATGGAAAACTTGATGTATTCTCACGGTACTTGGTAACTAGAGCTTGAAATTGAGGTTATTAATCTCGACCAAGGTGGTGAACGGACCGGATCTCTGATGGTCTAGCTTTGCACAAGGCTTTGAAGTCTGCAAATTATTTATGAGTAACCACACTTTATCCTCAATGCGATAGGATGGATTTGGAACATCATGGATTTCGAACACGATGCTTCTCTCCATAATACTTATATTGTTCTTGAGCTCTATGGATCTCTTTCTTGAGTTTTTTGTGAATATCCGTGAGGTACTATGCCTTATCTCTTGAATCTGGGCTCTTGACATGATTTGAGAGTAGTATATTCATCCTTGGATGATCTTCATAATTTTTGAATAGGGGATTTACAAAGAAGGGAGTTTGCTCGGTAGATGCATGAACACTATTGTTATAGGCTAACTCTGCAAAGGGTAAAAGCTCAAACCAATCATTTTGATGATAGTTGATGGTGGAATGGGATTACTCTTGTAGGAGTTGATTCACCTGTTGTGTTTGTCCGGGAGTTTTTGGATGATTGAGTGTAGAAAGTTTAACTTGAATGCCAAGGAGATTGCAAAGCCTATTCCAAAAGCTAGATATGAACTCAAGAGCTCAATCACTGGCAATATCATTAGTAAATCTATGAATCGTAAAGATATATATTATACTTTATGGAATAATGGAATGTTATATAGATTTTGATGTTTTGAGGTTTTTAATGTGATTGTGTTTTGATTTATGAGATGAAGATTCATGAAGTTGTGAACGCGCGTGGATTTATTCATATAATTTTGAAGATAGTTAAAAGATAGTATTTTAGATATTTTTTGTAAAAATAATAGATCGCTTCAGAAAGTGACGATTTTGCAAAAATAGTAGGTTGCTTAGAAAGCGATGATTTTGTAAATAAAGCATATTTTTCGTAAACATACGCTTTTCGAAGCATATCTTCTATTAAGGATGTAATGATAGACTCATCCATGAGAGTATGTGGAGGGAGATTTTATCTAATCTTGTATTTGGTCCCTTATCTCTCTCTATTACGTGATTACATTTGTGAGATTTCGTTTCTGTACTATCCTCTGTGTACGTGCGTATGTAAGTTCCGGTCAATAGTGGTATCGGAGCAAAGGTACTTCTTCGGAAGTGGACATATCTGCATCCAGTCGTGATTCGTGGCGTCCGCTTATGATTCGGTATCCGTTTCAGTCGTTCGGTCCACGCTTTCGTTTTCTTTTTTGTGTGTTTGTTTTTGGTTTTTTGGTGTGTTATTTCGGTTTTTTTTTTTTATTTGTTAGTGTCCATTGTGCCCCTGTCATACTATGCATTGTGCTCACTGTGACACGGCACTGTGCTCACTATGATATTGCACTGTGCTTACTGTGACACTGCACTGCACAGTGCTCATTGTGACACTGTACTCATTGTGCTCACTATACTTACTATGCTCACTGTACTCGTGCTCACTCTGTACTTCCTGTACTCCCTGTGTTCCGTGTGCTCACTGTGCTCACTGTGACATTGTACTCTGCTCACTGTGACACTCCACTGTGCTCATTGTGATACTGTACTCACTGTGTTCACTATACTCACTATGCTCACTGTACTCATTGTGCTCACTTTGCTTCCTGTATTCCCTGTGCTCCTTGTGCTCCCTGTGCTCCTTGTACGCATTGTACTCCTTGTGCTCCCCGTTCTCTTGTACGCATTGTACTCACTGTACTCTCCAAGGAATTGACTAAGGCATAGAACTATGGCATAACTAGCTTCTTTGGCACTCATGATTCTCTTGGTTCACTTTGGTCCCCTTTGATTGCCTTTGGTTTCCTTGGAAGTCGTTGGCTATGCGCAAACCAATTCTAACTTATGAGTGGAAATATGAGCTTCTTTATTTTTCTAGTTAGCTTACTTATTTTTTTTATTTAGCATGTAAGGGATTTGAATCCACAACGTGACACTTACAAGAGATATGCTTTATCCACTAGCCTATTTTCATTTTTTGATACCCCATTCTTTTTAATTGATATTTAACATAACTTTTAACACTCTCTTCACCTTATTTATTTATTTATTTAACACTCTCTTTCGTTTATTGAATATTTATTTATTATTATTATTATTATTATTATTATTATTTTATATCCAGTATTGTTAAAATTCTTTTCACATGCTTAGTCTTAGGTTTTAGGTCTATATAAAGCCATGGATCCTATCGACGATTTTGGTAAGTTATTTATTAAAGGTATTTTTTTTTGCTCATCATGATAAGTTATTGATAAAATATATTTTTCGGCATCATGGTTTTCCAAAAGATATTCGATCAGATTGAGATATTTGATTTTGTAATCACTTTTTTGGGTTGCATTATTTCAAAATTTAGGTTACAAAATAGTCTTTAGCCCCGCATATCATTCAGAGTCACATTAACTTTCAATTTTCCATTTCCATGCATGTGTTTTTACATGGAACATGCTTATGATTGTTTAGTTACGAGACATCTGACTGACCATCCATGTCTATTTTATTCTTGCCAACTTAGGTCAATTCCTTGTCAATTGAGAGGCATGTTATACTTTATGGAATAATAGAATGTTACATGGATTTTAATGTCTTGAGGTTTTAATGTGATTGTGTTTTTATTTAGTAGGTCAAGACTCATGAGGATGTGAATGCATATGGATTTATTCATATATTTTTGAAGGTAATTAAAAGATAGTATTTTAGATAATTTTAAAAATAGTAGATCACTTTAGAAAGTGACGATTTTGTAAAAATAGTAGATCTCTTAGAAAGAGTCGAGTTATCTATATCTATAAGTCTCGGTTGTGGGAATTCTTGTATGAGTTATTTATTCTTGTATTATTTCCCTACATGGGTGATCTTGTAATCGAAAGTATAATTATGAAATCTTATCTAGTCTAGTCAGAGAGCACAATCTAGTGCTCCCCTGACAATTTGGCAAGACTAGCTTCCATCCAAGACCAGGCATCATGGAGAATGCTTATGAACAAATTGTGGCATCACTTTAGAGTCTCCAACAACAAATCAAGGACCTAACTTATAGACATACACAACTCGAGATCAAACATATGGTGCATGTAGGTGCACTCCTCTAGGAATTACAAGAACAAATTGGGAATCTTCAAGCAAATCAAGAAAGTATTCAAGTGAATCAACCACCTAGCTCATCCTTCATGAAGGAACCTAAGATTTGCGTATCAAAAAAGTTTGATGATGATCGTACGAAATTTCACGGATTTCTCCAACAAGTTAAATTGTACATCTGTATGCAATCTGATAGATACCGTGACAAGGCATCCAAGGTCGAGTTTATTGGAACCTTGCTCTGTGGCCAAGCATTATCATGGTTCGCCCCAATCTTGGAGAAGAACATGGCAGTACTTCAGGACTATGAGAGGTTTCTTCGAGAACTCACCGCTACATTTGGAGATGCACACACAAGTCGAATGGCAAAAACAAAACTCCGGAAGCTACGTCAAGGTAACCCCCCTGCCACTACCTATGCATCAAAATTTAGATAGTCGATATGTGATGTCACTTGGCACGAAGATTATTTCATTAGACAATTTAGATGAGGTTTAAGAGATGATGTGAAGGACCTTCTGCTCACGATGCCAGAGGTTAAGACATTGAATGAATACATTACCCAAGCTATTCAATGTGATAAATGTCTTTTTGAAAGGAAACAAGAAAAACAAGTAGAAGGAAGACCTCGCCAATGGAAACCCTTCGAGCCCACTCCTAGAGATGAGTCTATGCCCGAACCTTTTCATTAGACAATTTAGATGAGGTTTAAGAGATGATGTGAAGGACCTTCTGCTCACGATGCCAGAGGTTAAGACATTGAATGAATACATTACCCAAGCTATTCAATGTGATAAATGTCTTTTTGAAAGGAAACAAGAAAAACAAGTAGAAGGAAGACCTCGCCAATGGAAACCCTTCGAGCCCACTCCTAGAGATGAGTCTATGCCCGAACCTATGCAGATAGACATAACTAGGTTCCAATCTCCAACACCTCAAGAGAAACAGACAAGGAGAGAGAACAAATTATGCCTCTATTGTGGAAACCCTCGATATATTGCAGTTAATTGTCCGAACAAGAGAACAAACTCTAGAGTCATAGCCACCCTTGTAGATAAGGGAAACGAGGAAGTCCAGTTATAAAAGAGACCGTACAGACGGACCATGATGTAAGAGAGGGTCTCATAATTCAAGCTACATCCATAGAAACATGTCTTGCCCCTGTCAAGTAAATCATGCGTAAGAAGACCCTTTCCCTTATAGCCCTAGTAGATTTAATAGCCTCCTCATGTTTTATCGATGAAGGATTGATTAAGAAACATGGAATTCTTTCACTTCGGAAGAACAAACTAGTAGTAGCTGAAGTAGTAGATGGATGATCTCTAGCATCTCGGAATATAACCATGGAAACCATACCATTAAGAGTACACCTTAGTGACTATCATTCCCACATATGTTTCAACATGATATCGAGTCCAGTAAATCTAGTTATCATTGGAATGCCCTGGTAAGAGAAACATAACCTAGACATTGATTAGAAAAAGAATAAATCCGTCGAGATATCCAAAAGAACTCGATATATGTCGGAGCCAAAGCCTTCATACATGTAGTAAGGAAAGAACCGACATATATGATCTATGCCATACCAACTCAAGAGCCCAAGAAAGACGATTCAGTAGAGCTACCTGGCCAATACCAAGGTTTTGAAGATGTTTTTGAAAAGAAGAATGTAGATATCCTCCCAGAGCATAGATTCTTATGATTGTGCCATAGAACTTCAAGAGGGAGCATAACCACCCTTCACACCAATCTGTAGACTATCCCCGGGGGAACTTACAAAATTACGCAAGAATATTGATGAGAATCTAGCCAAGGGTTTTATCAAACACTCGAAGTCTCCTATAGGATCCCCTCTCCTATTTGTAAAGAAGAAGGACGGGACCCTCTGAATGTGCGTAGACTATCGTGGGCTGAATAAAATCACAATAAAGAACAGATACCCTCTACCACTTATATCAGGGCTCTTAGAATGCCTCGGAAAAGCAAAGTTCTTCACAAAGATTGACCTTCGAGGCGCTTACAATCTTGTCAGGATCGGAGAAGGAGATGAATCGAAGACAACATTTCGAACAAGGTATAGGCATTTTGAATATGTAGTCATGCCATTTAGTCTCACAAATGCTCCTCTTTCAACATATGATGAATGACATCTTTCGAGAATATTTAGATGACTTTGTGGTAATATATCTTGATGATATCCTCATATTCTCCAAAAATCTAGAGGATCATGAATATCATGTAAAGATAGTCCTAGAGAAACTAAGAGAAAAAGGTTTTTATGCAAAATTAGAGAAGTGCTCTTTCCTTCATACAGAAGTGGAGTTTTTAGGATACATTGTATCACAGGAAGGAATCTTTATGGACCCAAAGAAGATCGAGACAATCCTTGATTGGCAACCACCTTCATGTGTTTGAGATGTACAATGTTTTCTAGGGTTTGCCAATTTTTAATAGGATATTCATCACAGATTACTCTAAGATAGTGATGCCTCTTACCAAGCTTATAGGAAACTCGAAATTCTCATGGACCCAAGAAGCAGAATAAGCCTTTTAGACCTTGAAGTCAACATTCACCATTGCTCCAATTCTAGTTCATCCTCATTCTAGCAAGCCCTTCTTCCTAGAGGAAGATGCATTAGTCTTCTCCCTTGGGGCCATTCTATCCCAATATGGAGATGATGGAAACCTCCATCCAGTTGCATATCATTCAAGGAAATTTTCCCCTCCAGAGATTAATTATGAAATCCATGATAAAGAACTTCTTGCTATAGTGGACGCGTTTGATACTTGGCATCACCATCTACAAGGAGAAGCTCATAAAGTTATTCTGTATACAGATCATAAGAGCTTAGAGTATTTTATGATCACCTTCATCCTCAATAGAAGGCAATCTCGATGGAGTAACTTTTTATCCAGGTTCGACTTTGTCATCATATACCGTCTAGGACGCCAACAATGTCAGTTAGATGCCTTGTTAAGAAGATCTTACCTTGCACCAAAGAAAGGTGAAGAGGCCTTTGATCAACAAGAGAGTGTATTACTCAAGCTTGAGCATCTCTAATTAGGAGCTATCTCTTCAAGCCCGTATGAAGATTCAGCTTTGAATCATTTGATCCGTGAGACTCTACTACAAGCTGAATTGTTTTGTAATGTTAAGCAAAAAACTCAAGAAAGAAAAGTCAAAGAAGTAAATGAATTTCAAGAAAAGGATGGGTTACTATTCTATAAGAACCTATTGTATGTTCCTCCAGGAAAGCCCAGGATCCAAGTACTTCAACAAGGTCATGACAACCTTGCAAAAGGACATTTTGGAGTGAATAAAACAATAGAACTTATATTAAGGGATTTTTGGTGGCCTCAAATGTGGAAGGAAGTCAAAGAATATATCCGAACCTCGCATACTTGCAATAGATCTAAGGTACCGTGATATAAACCTCATGGACTCTTGCAACCTTTACCTATTCCAAAAAGACCATGGGCTTCATTATCTATGGATTTCATC
>CM035421.1:115847415-115867415 GCA_020310875.1 Ceratopteris richardii
CCTCTTACTGATTACAAGAGCCCTAGATTAACTGTAAGTATCAAGGGAACTCCCTTGGTAGGAGTGATAGTTGATGGGGGATCTGGTATTAATCTGATGCCTGAGCACACAATGACATTGCTAAATTTGAAACCATCTAAGGCTGCTCATTTTACAGTATCATTGGCAGACCAAAGCAAGGTAAGCCCACTAGGCATAGTGGAAAAGGTTGAAGTCGTCATCCATAAGCTAAAATTTGTGTTGGATTTTGTGGTAATAACACTCCCAAAGGTGAAGGGAGGATTTCCTCTTTTGATAGGTAGGCCATGGCTACGCCACAGTAAAGCAGTACATGACTAGGGTAGTGACACCTTATGGGTGGCCTGACCAGATAAGGTGATGAGACAGCTTCAAATGGAAGGAGGTACGGACGAAGCCCTAGGTACTTCTCAAGTTGTTTTACATCGAGAGCAAACTACAGAGGAAGGCAAAGAAGATAACAATGGGGAAGACGAAGAGAAGGCTAGACAAGAAGGAGAAAGCATTTGGGCCACACCTCCTCCACCATGGGTTCTGGAAAATGTGGAAATATCAGTACAAGAAGGGGCACCTTCACCTCCATGGGCGTCTACACCTCCTAGTTCAAGTTGGGCGCACTCACCTCCCAGAGGCAGAGATAGGGAGACTCCACCTCCTAGTCCAAGCTGGGCGCCTCCGCCTCCAAGTAGCTGGGTCTGCTCAAGGGCCTCCACATTGGGCACTTGAATGGGCAGCTTATCCTCCATCTTGGGCTTATCCTCCATCTTGGGCTACCCCTACAATTGGTTGGGCGACCCAATGGGCATCCGAGAAGCCTCACACAGAGCCATATAAAACAAAATCACCTGACATCAAGGAAGAAGTTGATATAGGAGAAGAAATATCTAATGAAGATTTGGGCGACATCATGGATTGGATTGAGGAGACCAATAATGTTTCATGTTTTACAATAGCAATCAAGGAAAAAGAAGAAGAAGAAGAACCTACTGTGGAGTCTGTGGTATTAGGAGAACCAGCTAAAGTTTTTCGAAGAGGTAAAGTTTTGAAAGGAGTTGAAGGAAGAAAAGGGATTGAAGCAAGCCAAACAAAAGAAGAACTAGTAGAAAGCATTTTCCCATTGGTGGAAGTCTCAGTAGGATGGACACATCACCATCAATGATAGTCCAGCATTCACCAAGCAAATGTTGTTTAAGGACGAGGAAGAGGTAATTTTGGAGCCAGTTAAAGAAGTCAACTTAGGGGAAGAAAAAAATCCACAAAATTTTCTACTGGCAAGTTGGTTGTGGGACCACCCTCTTCTTCTCACAGAGGTAATAACATTCATGAATAATTTTAAAGATGTATTTGCATGGAGTTACAAGGATTTGACAGGAATACCAAAAGAATTGGGAATACACACTATTCCTCTAGTGAAAGAAGCTCGGCCAATTAGAGGGAAAATGTATAGGTTAAATCCCAAATATGCAGAAGCAGTCAAGAAGGAAATCCAGAAAATGGAGGAAGCAGGTATCATAGTATCATAGTTCCTGTAGAGCATTCAGAATGGTTGTCCTCTATGGTCATAGCACCTAAGAAGCAACCTAATAAAATCAGGGTTTGTGTGGATTTCCGAGCATTAAATAAGGTAACCATCCTTGATGGGTTTCCCACTCCCTTTTCTGAACAAGTGATTGAAGATGTGGTAGGACATGTGCTGTACAGTTTTATGGATGGTTTCAGTGGATACAATCAACTGGAAATCCATCCCGATGATCAACCAAAAACATCCTTTGTAACTCCTTGGGGAACCTATATCTACACCAAAATGGCTTTCGGCCTTAGAAATGCACCAGCCACTTTCAATAGAACAGTATATCTTATCTTCAACAAGTTGATCCTAAAATTCTTAAGAATTTTCATGGATGACTTTTCAGCCTTCTCTCTGGAGCAGCCTGCACCACTGTAGTAGAGAATGTACTAGAACATTTGAAACAATTAGAACAAGTATTCCAGCATTGCAGAGAGACAAGTTTAAAACTTAACCCTAACAAATGTCATTTTCTGGTAACCCAAGGTACCTTGTTAGGACATGTGGTCTCTGCTAAAGGGATGATTCCAGATCCAAATAAGGTAATATCAATTCTTAAGCTTCCAAGACCTATAAATGCTAAAGAAGTCCAGAGCTTCTTGGGACACACAGGATACCACCACAAGTTCATACGCATGTATGCAGAGGAAGCACAACCACTTTCACGACTTACCAGTAAAAGTTTTCCCTTTCAATGGTTTGAAGAAGAGGAATCTGTGTTCACTTATTTAAAACAAAGGTTGGCATCTGCACCTATACTCATCTCACCAGATTGGTCTAAAACATTTCACGTGCATGTAGACGCATGCTTGTATGCAGTCGGAGCTATACTGACTCAACCAAGGAAAGCACACAAATTAGATCAGCCCATTCATTACACGAGTAGGCTCCTCTCAAAAGCCGAGAAGAATTATAGCACTACAGAAAGGGAAGCATTGGCTATTGTATTTGCCCTCAAGAAATTCAGGCACTATTTATTAGGCACTACATTCAGAGTGATTACTGATCATCAAGCTTTAAAATATTTGTTGAATAAGCCACAAGTTGCAGGAAGAGTATGGAGATGGTTGCTTCTCTTCCAAGAGTTCGATTTTGAGATTGTACAGAGAAGCGGTGTGCAACATGTCATTGCAGACCACCTCTCTCGCATCAGGCACCCAACTCAAGCAACAAAGGGAGTAAAAGATGATTTCCCAGACATCCAAATATACAAGGTAAATGTGGCACCTATATGGTATGATGATTTGACTCTGCTCCTAGGAAAGGGTCAATTCCGTACTGGGTCAACTCCATTGGAAAGGCGTAGACTCCTCTTGAAAAGTAAGAATTTCATAATGGCAAAAGACACCCTCTATAAGGTTGGCCCTGATGGGATGTACAGGAAGTGTCTTCAACCACATGAAACTGAAACTGTTCTTCGATTGGCACATGAGGGTAAGTCTAGTGGTCATTTTCCTGGACATATCACTACACTGAGGATACTCCAAAGTGGCCTATGGTGGCCATATCTCTTCAGAGATGCCACTAAATTTGCCAAGGCATGTGATGTTTGTCAACGATGTGCGCCCAAACCGACACGACAAAGGAACCAACCACTTAATATCTCTGTAGCTTGGCAACCCTTTGAGCATTGGGGAATAGACTTTATTGGCCCAATTTTTCCAGTAGCCCAAGATTCAGGTGCAAAGTATCTTCTAGTAGCAACGGATTATGCCACTAAGTGGGCTTGAGTAATAGCCAGTAAGGAATGTACTGCTGAAACGGTAGCGACCTTCTTGTATAATTACATCTTTTGCAGATATGGATGTCCAATAGAGGTCACAATAGATCAAGGATCCCATTTCGTCAACAAGGTGCTGACTTTAATTTTTGAAAAGTATCAAATATTCCATGAGAAGTCCTGTGCATACTACCCAAGGGCAAATGGTCAGGCAGAAAGCACAAATAAGGTTCTCATGCTCTTACTGAGAAAAACATGCTTACAGTTTCCTAATAATACATGGGGCCAGGCATATCTTGGAACATTGTGGGCCTACAGAACTTCATCCAAAGCCACAACAGGACACACTCCATTTGAGCTAGTCTATGGAATACAAGCAATTGCTCCTTTTGAGTTCTTGCATGGCTCCAACCGCGTGGGAACCAATCGAATTCCTGGGTTTACTAGCGCACTCTCAGCCAACATTGTGAGGCTACAACTTCTTGAAGAAAAAAGAAAGATAGGCAATGAGTCTCTAGTGGCAATACTTGAAAGAAGAAAACAGGATCATGATGCAAACCTCTGGAAATCAAAGATGAAGGAAGGAAGCTTAGTTTTGTTGTACCACCCGCGGCTCTTTGAGAAGAAAGCCAGGAAGAAGTTGATGCCAAGATGGAACGGACCTTTTAGTGTCATTCGCACACTTCCAAAAGGTGCAGTACAAATCTCCACATTGACGAGCAGAGTACTCCCCTTAGTCAACGAATCTAAGCTAAAACCCTATGTGGAATGATAGGGTAGGAGGAACTTGCCCTTGTATATAATGTATATACCCTTATGTTATTTCCTATTAACTTATGTCATTTCCTTATTTAGCTATTGGATTTTTTCTCATCTATCTTCTTCACGTATCCCATTCCCATTTATCTACTGCCCTTTCCACCCACTCCTAGACTACTACCACCACTACCATTTTCCTCTTGCTACTCATAGGCATTATGCTACTAACTTCTTCTATCTCTTATCACATAAAAATTCTCCTCCCTTATCCTTCTGATGCCACCTCTCTAGGCAAGGAATGGCAAAAGATCATCTCATACCACTTAATTGGGCGACCACTCATCCTCCTTCTCAAGCTTGCAAGGCCAATTGGGCGACCTCTCCTCCTTAACTAGCATGGCCATTCTTGGGCGATCACTCATCCTCCTTCTCAAGCTTGCATGGCCAATTGGGCGACCTCTCCTCCTTAAGCTAGCATGGCCATTCTTGGGCGACCACTCATCCTCCTTCTCAAGCTTGCATTTCTGGGCGACCTCTCCTCCTCAAGCTAGCATGGCCATTCTTGGGCGACCACTCATCCTCCCTTTCAAGCTTGCATGGCCAATTGGGCGACCTCTCCTCCTCAGGGCCATTCTTTGGGTGACCCTACCTCCTCCTCCAATGTAACTTGGGCCACCTCCCCTCCTCTCCCATCCAAATGACTAAGGCCACCTCCCCTCCTCCTCCCTCTAATTTGACTAGGGCCACCTCCCCTCCTCTTTCCTCTTGTGTCAACTTGGGCCACCTCCCCTCCTCCTCCAATGTAACTTGGGCCACCTCCCCTCCTCTCCCCTCCAAATGACTAAGGCCACCTCCCCTCCTCCTCCCTCTAATTTGACTAGGGCCACCTCCCCTCCTCTTTCCTCTTGTGTCAACTTGGGCCACCTCCCCTCCTCCTCCAATGTAACTTGGGACACCTCCCCTCCTCTCCCCTCCAAATGACTAAGGCCACCTCCCCTCCTCCCTCTAATTTGACTAGGGCCACCTCCCCTCCTCTTTCCTCTTGTGTTGACTTGGGCCACGTCCTCACCTTCTTCCTCTAGCCTATCTCACCCTCCCCTCCACCTCCCTCGTCCTCCCCAACACCCCATCACATGTCTCATGGGCGACATAAACTACCTCTCTCTCATTCAAGGGTGACCCCCTCCTCCACTCCTTGCTCCATGCAACCACCTCCCACCTCCTCTCCAAGGACACCTAAAAACACGCCTTCCACTTCCCTCTCCAAGAGAAATACCTACCCTACTCTTAACTCTAGTACCAACAATCCTCCCTCCTATCCAAAGACCACCCCTTACCCTATTCCTTTCCCATATACTTCCACTATGCCTCCCTCTTCAAGAACCACCTTCCCTACTCCTTTCCTCTATTATCACCCAGGCGACCTCCCCTCCCTCTCTCTCATTCAAGGGCAACCTCCCTACCTCTCATTCAAGGGCGACCCCCTACCCTATCACTTCCCACATACCTCCACTATGCCTCCCTCTTCAAGGGCCATCTTCCTTACTTCTTCATCCCTCCCTTGCCTTGGCGAAATCCCCTTCCCTACTCCTTCCTCTACTGCCAACACATATTTCCACAGAGGCGACCTGCCCTCTCCTCTCCTCCTCCCTCTAAAAACATAATAGGCGAACTCTCCTCCACCCTTCCTTTTTTATAGCACCTCACCTCCTCCTTTCTCTAAACCCAACTTAACGACCTTCCTACTACTTTAAGATAAATCAAGGGCGACCCCTCCTCCCACCTCTCCTCTTTCTAAATCTTAGCATCAGCGACCCCCTTTCCCTCCTACTTTTGGTATGAACTAGGGCGACCCCTTCTCCCACCTCCAGACTCGTACTATTGGCCCGCAGCCAATAATATTATTATCTCCCGATCCCTTGCAACTGCCCATGAACTTTAATCCAATGGATTAATAGAGGTCTTTACCACGGATATATGTCAGCGAGGTCCACGAATGGATCAGCCAAATAATCCGAGAGAACATGGCAACCCTGATCAACGCATTAACTCAGCGAAGGCCTTTGGAATGTAGATGCCCATAAGTCAGAACTACCGAGTAGAGAGGTTCTTCCACCTCACCAAGAGGCCCATCTTCCAATCTGTATTCCTCAACAGCTCCCATCAAGATAACTTGGCAAGCCCGAATTGCGAAATGCTCTGGGCATGGATGATGCTAAGTTGCCAACGAGGCGATGTCCCAAAAGCGGCGACCTTCTTTCCCCCTTCTTCCACCCTGCTTGGGCGACCTCCCCTCCCCTTTGTTCCTAAATTACCTACTCGTTTCTTCTACATGCCATTTACTCACTTTCCCATGGCGACCTCCCCTCCTATTTATGGTGACCTCCCCTCCTATTTATGGCGATCTCCCCTGGAGACCTCCCCTACTATTTATCGCGACCTTCCCTCCTATTAATTACATATGGCGAGCTTGGCTATCATACAACCATACAACCGCTTGAAGATCATAGGTCATCCCTTCTCCACGAATAAAGTGCAATTCCGACTTCTCCATCAGGCCTCTCTCCATGATTGGGCGACCACCACGAATGACATTATGTCAAGCTATTGTGTCCAGCTATAGGCTATTGCAGACCTCATACCCAAGACGACAAAATTAGCGACCTGACCAACCATAATTGCTGGGCTCTACACAGCCGCCATAATTAGACGCCTCACTTGAAGTTGAACAACTAACTTCTGATATCAATAATTGCGCCCTTCACTCTGACAGATGGCCACCATGCCACATTTGTTTAACCGTAAGCGCTGATCATGCAGCTTATCAGTGCCCGAAGAGGCCACAGAGAAGCGCTCTAAATTTGGATAGCTGAGCGCCATCAATATAGACTGAGCACCATTTATAGCACCCATCTACCTCCTTATAATCGGCACCTTACCTATTCATTTCAGCATCATCCCCTAAATTCTTATCTGGCAATACCAGCATTCACTTGACTGGCGAACCTCATCGTGCAACAGGTCGATACACTCGTGCTATCTAGTGTCGCCTAGGTAACCCCTGTGTGCTATCAAATTGGAGTACTAAGCTGAGAAATACCAGCACATCGTACCTACTGCGGGCCTCTGAATTCCAAGCTAGCGGACCTACTGCTCTGAAGGAAGAGTGGACCTCCAATTATCTGTTATCCAGGTCTGCAGTTCTGAGATTAATTACCTCTCTGATGTCTAAAAACATTTATTGGGCTAGCATTAGCTGAGCAACAATCCGGATATCAATTCTACGGGCAACTAGTCCACGGGTACCTGCTGCAGCATAAGTGTGCTATACATGACCGGTCCATATTTCATCTTCATGTATTCAAGGCCTAATCGGGCTATCCCTCGCTGAAAGAAGGACTGAACAGACCATCCATTCCAATCATTCCATCCTCTATATGGGCTGAACAAACCAACCCTTCCATCCACGTCAACAGCTTTTAGATATCCAACTCTGCTGTCCAGGTTTGCTATAATTATTACCTCAAATCATTATCTGCTCGTTAATAATTCTCCGTTCACACAAGACACTATGGTTCTCATGGCATCATCTTCAGTAGAAATTGAAGAGACATTTTCAGAATTCAAAATAGACACAGAGAGTGAGTCTGGCCAATCTAGTTCCAATGACGACTCTAGTGATTCACTGTATGTTGTTTTTGAGGAAAATCCTTCCAAATCAGAGTCACTAGAAGAGGAGGATCAACATTATGAGCGTGCCTCTACAGTAGATACTCATTCAACCACTCAAATAAGGGACAGTGGGGTGCCATCAACAAATGTAGCTAATGTGGCTACAACAACAGAGATCATCATCTCCATTCCAGGGGAAATTTCTCTAAAGTTGGATTTAAGCGTTTCCGGTAAGCTTCAAAACTCATTCACTTTAGAGGAATTGAACCATATGGGGTTAATTACAATAGCAAAAGCCAAACTCCCCTCCTCGGTGACCCTCAGAATTGTGGTATGGAGATCTTAACACTCTTCAAGTCCTTTCCATCACTTTCTGGAGGAAGAATCACTAAGGAGAAGTTAGCAATCATGTTGGGTAGCCAAGGGATTCCAGAAACAAAGAAGGCAGGCAGTTATGCAGAATTGACAGTTCCCGATATATTACAAGCATGTGCAACTAGTTTTTCGACTCCAAACTGTAGTCAGGTAATGATAAAGCGGCTACTCTTATTTAAAGCGTTTTTCCTCCTCAAAGATAATTTGCACTTCACGGATGTCAAAATATGTGAACCCCTTCTCTGCTTCGTCAATGCCAAACCCTATCCATATCATAAAACTCTTCAGCGGACACTCGCTGAACGGAAAAAACGCTATGGGAAGCAGGTAGGCAAGAAGGCTCTTACCTTCAAGGTAATAGGAGGTCACATTATGCTCTACATTGCCAGGTATTTTTCAGCCCTACATTCGAGAGATGTGTCGGGTCCGGCATCATCTAAACCACCTAGTGCAGCGCATCCTCGAAAGAGACGAAGAGTGAAGATACAAAGCAATTCCAAGGAGCTCCTCGATACTCTTCCAATCGACTAGCAAGGATATGCTCGAACATCAAAAAAGGTATGCACATCAGCTAATACCCCCTTTCCACCTATCAAACTCGTGCCTACTTTCTTTAAGAAAGCTTCTCACGCCGTTCAATCTCCCACACCTTCACAAACCCCAAACACCTCAGACGCACCCACTGCACCCACTTCCACACCTCATCCCACTCCCACTCCCGCACCCACTACATCCATTGCCACACCTCATGCCACTCCCACTCCCGCTCCTACCATACCCACTCACATCACCATCGATCCACCTATAGACCCCATTAATCTCCAATTTCAATCATTACCCACACCACAACCTTCCCCTCCACACCCTGCACCACCCCACTCCCCATCGCCACAGGCAGCATCACACCCCCCATCACCACTCCAAGCTTCACCATCGCCACTCCCAGCTGCACCGACATCTATCCCCCCAAATGATACACCCATCCCACCTGCGAGTAATCAAAACACTATTCAACAACCCCCGTTCAAAATACTACCCTTTCCACCACCATTCCGGTTCTCTCCTTCCCGCTATAGATTTATCTCCGAACCCATTTCTTGATGCATCTAGTTCAGAGAAACAACAGCTATCCGCAAATGAAAGGTACAAAAAACATATCTGGCCCTTGGTTCCAGATCACTTACAGAATATGTGCCGGATGGATGTTGCCAAAAATAGATTTTCTGAGATTACTAACAAACTTATGGAAGACAGGCAGGCTTGTATCGATTTAGAGAATCGGCGACGCGCTCATGCTAACATGTTGAATGAAGCATGTCTCCGAGTAAGTCTCGTCAACAAGGAGATGTACATGCAAATTGTCGAATTGTCTGGACACTTCAGGGATGCAAACAGGCTTGAAAAGGAAGTACGAAACCTAGAAGCATTTCTACAGGATGAAGAAGAGAAGAGCACAAAGTTGAAGGCTGAGAATAAGGACCTTAAATCAACTAACAAGAAACTATTGGCTGAAAATGCATAGCTAAAGAAGCAAAGGGATGCACTAAAATCCAAATTTAGTGCATTAAAATCTTTGCTCATATCTTCAAACACGGAGGACGTCCCCCCACCAACAACAACAGGAGAAAAAGACCAGGAAGATACTCCAAATGAAGAACAGGAGGACACTTCAACTTAGAATCGAAGGCCTGGGAAGGAGCCTGCATGTGACTAACATCATTGTCATTTGGACGGAGATCACATAATTTTTGCCGTCGAGTGTCCTAGTACTTTATTTTATTGCTTCACAGTGCCATAGTATTTTATTTTGCACCAATTTTATAGAACTTCATGGAACTTTATTTTGTACTGGCAGAACTCAGAATTATATTTGGCAGTTCATGATGTATTCACTGTTGAGATATTTAGGTAGTGATGTGTGTGAACACACTAGGACCGCCGGGGCACTTTTTTCCCTCTTTAGGAGGTTTTTTTTCCCAGCTTGTATATACGCCTATTGCCCTAATGGGCTACTTATCTTTGTACATTCTCTAGTAATACATTCAGTATTGTGTGTTTTGCTCCAAGCTTCTTCTTCTTCCTTGTGCTGTTCGCGTGCTTCCGCATACGTCTAACTCCAACAATTGGTATCAGAGCAGGTCGTCGCTTCATCCAGGGCACCATCGACACTCCTCCGTTTGCAGTCTCAGATTCGCACGAAATTTGGTGAGCATACTTAGGGTGTTTCTTAGCTCGTTTCGATCTCCGAACGCACTATCGCAGAGCTTTTGCAGGCTATTTCGTCTTTTTGTGCCAAAGGTATATACCAATTTCTGTTCGCCAATATAAGCGTCTCGAAGTCCGCTACAGGTCTAGCAGAATTCGTATGGGAAGTTCTGTTCAACTTTTTGAGATACAGTCAATTTTCTGCATCAAGGTATTTTAGTCACCGGCCATGGCTGAAAGAAGTGATGTATTCCGTATGTAGGCTGTTGAGGATAAGTTGGATGGTACCAACTACCTATTATGGGCTTATATGATGCGACATGTATTGGTTGCAAAAGGATTTTGGAACATTGTGCAGGGTGTTGAAAGACGTCCTGTTACACCTGTAAAAACAAGTATTGCAAATATAGGTGCTGGAGCTGATGGAGATGGTGTCGAAGATGATATTGTGCAGATTCTTGTTCGTGCTGTTGTTTCTTCTGCACCTACTGCAGAGCAGATTCGTTGGGATGGCAGAGATTCCCAAGCACATGCATTGATAGCTTTGTCTATCAAACGTGCCATTATTCCTCATATTCTCTCTTGCAGAATAGCTAAGGATTCTTGGGATACACTTACCACATTGTACCAAGCTAGGAATGAGGCTCGTGTTTCTTACCTCCGAAAACAGTTGGAGAGTGAGCACATGAATGAAGGTGATTCTATGGACAGTTTCCTAATAAAGATCAAAGTTGAAGGAACAGTTGATTTCTGCTGATGAGGTTATACCAGATAGCTCACTTGTGCAGACCGTTCTGAATGGTCTTCCTGATTCATATCAGAGTTTTGCTTCTACTCTTCGGTTGATGATGAAAGGAAATCCAAATGCCTTGTCATTTGAGGAGTTAGTCTCTGTTTTGTTGCAGGAAGATCAGTCCAGGCATAACAGGTCCATTATGCATGTTGCAGATCAAGCTTTCCTGGCTAGTCAGAAGGGCAAAGGAAAATGGAGCTGTTCTACTAGTAAGTAGAAATCTGCAAATGCTTCACATTCAAAGAACCAAGACAAAGATGAGAAAAAATCAAAAAAGCAAAAATTGTTTTGTAAGTACTATAAAGGGAATGATCATATCATAAAGATCTGTCCAAAACTGGCTGCAAAAGAGGCAAAGAAGAAAGAGGCTGGAATGGTTATCGCAGAAGCCTCTACACCAAAAACAGAGTCCGCTAATCTTGTGAAGGAAGAAGAATGGGCGTTCACTACTGTTTGCAGTTTTGACCCATCTTCTCATGAGCAGTGCATGTCTGCAGTAGACTCAGATGTTTGGTCCTTTGACAGTGGGCGACCAAACATATTACCTCGCAGCGCAGTTTCTTCTCTTCACTCGAGCCTGCCCCTACAGGGAATACTGTTACATGCGCCAACAACTCCTCTTATCCTGTTATGGGAGTTGGTAATATCATTTTGACTACTGCTGATGGTAGTTCTTTCACTTTGTCAGATGCTTTATTTGTGTCTGTGATCAAGAAGAATTTGTTATCAGTTTCTGCATTAGCCAAGATTGGCTTGGTTGTGAAATTTGTTGATGACAGATGTACAGTTCATGATCCGTCAAATGGCGATGTTATTATTGCTTCTGGCATTTTATGTCGTAGGCTGTATAAGCTCATAGACTATGAAAGATCTGAAAATGATTTGGCATGTGCAGTAAATGATTCTCAGGCTATGTCAGATGCAAAGCTTTGGCATGCACTCTTTGGTCATCTGAATTTTGCTAGTTTGCTACACCTTCAAAAATCTGCAGAAATCTGAAACGGTGTCCTCTTTGCCCAAACTTGAGGCACCTGGAAAACATGTTTGTGAAGGTTGTATTTTGGGCAAAATGCATCATTCCTCCTTTCCAAAAGATGGTTCAGTTCGGGCTACACAGAAATTGCATCTTGTACATAGTGATGTCTGTGGTCCTATGGAGATACCCTCTTTTGGAAATTACCTTTACTTCGTGACTTTCATTGATGATTTTTCCAGGCATACATGGGTATATCCACTCAAAGCAAAGTCCGAAGTGTTCATGTGCTTTAAACAGTTTTTGGTTTTGGGTGAAAATCTGTCAGCATGTAAAATGGGCACCCTCCGTTTTGATCGAGGGGGGGAATATATGTCTTCTGATTTTAATGCATTTCTGGCTGAATGTGGGATAAAACACCAGTGTACAATGCCGTATACACCTCAACAGAATGGAGTTGCTGAACGAAAGAACAGGTCACTCATGGAGATGGCGAGGTGCATGGTCAAGAGTCAGGCTTTACCACATAGTTTCTGGCTTGAGGCTGTCATGTGTGCAGCATATGTACTGAACAGGTGTCCCACTAAAGCGCTGCAGTCTATCACTCCATATGAGGCTTGGCATGACTGCAAGCCATCTGTTGCTCATCTCGTGTTTTTGGTTGTTTGGTATATTCACTAGTGCCTGAACAACATTGCAAAAACTTGGATGATAAGGTAGTAAAATGTATTTTTGTTGGGTACAGTTCTGAAAGTAAAGGCTATCGTATGAATCATCCACTGACTAAGCGCATTCAAGTTAGCCGTGATGTTGTCTTTGTGGAAGATGCTATTCAGCCATTGCTTTCATGTACTAAGGAGACATCTGTTAGCTCCAAAGACATGTATGATACTTTGATGCCTCTTTTTACAGATGGACAGTCTAGTGCTGGTCTTAATGAGGAAACTTCTCAGCCTTTGGAGGTTTCATATGATGATGCAGATCATTTCTGATGCAGATTTACATGATGCACTTGTTGATGAGAGAGCTGATATTGAGAAGGCAAAAACTATGCCAAAATGGCTGGTGAAGACTTTGCGTGATAGCAAATTAGATGCACCTTTGTCATATCGTACTCGTTCAAGCTCTCATAGTGCCTCCTTTGCATCAGTTTGCTATGCTATAACTGTGTCTAGTCTCTGTGATGAGAATGAGCCTGTTTCTTTTGATGAAGCACAGAATTCAAAAAATTGGATGGCTGCTATGCAATCTGAATATGATGCTATAATGAAGAATGGTACATGGTCTTTATGTGACTTTCCTCTTGGCAAGAAAGCCATTGGCACTAAGTGGGTATACAAGCTGAAGCGTAAACCTTACGGTACAGTTGACAGATATAAGGCTAGGCTTGTTGCAAAGGGTTATGCGCAGGAAAGAGGCATTGATTTTGATAAGACCTTTGCACCTACATGCCGTATGACTACTGTTCGGAGCATTTGTGCACTTGAAGCCCATCATGGTTGGAATGTACATCAGTTGGACATTAAAACAGCATTTCTGAATGGTGACTTGCATGAAGAAGTGTATGTTTTTCAGCCCCGTGGCTTTGTGCAAAAAGGGCATGAAAACCAGGTGTGCAGGTTAAAGAAGGCATTATATGGTTTAAAGCAATCACCACGTGCTTGGTATGAGAAGATACATGCCTATTTGGTTGCACATGGTTTTGAGAACAGTCCAACTGAAAGCACCTTATATGTTAAGCGTGCTAATGATGTGTTTCTGATCATTGTTGTCTATGTTTACGACATGCTTCTCACTGGTCCTATTGAGAAGCATATTGCTGATTTCAAGGCTGATTTGCATGCCTCATTTGAGATGTCTAATTTGGGGCATTTGCATCACTATTTGGGCATTCAGTTTATGCAAGTTGATGGTGGAATGGCTTTGTGTCAAACAAAATATATTGACACGTTATTGCAGCGTTTTGGCCTTGAAGACTGTAAGCCTATTGCCACTCCTATGGAGACAGGTTTACGATTGAGTCTTCATGATGTTGGAGATGCATTTCATGCTCTTCTCTATCAGCAGGCTGTTGGATGCTTGATTTACTTATGCTTTACTCGGCCAGATATTCAATTTGCTGTCTCACAGATGAGCAGGTTTATGCATTGCCCAAGAGTCACGCATTGGAAGGCGGTTAAGCGCATCGTTCACTACTTGAGTGGTATTCGGCTACTTGGGTTGTTTTATCCCAAGGGGGATCACTACCGCCAGATTTGCATGCTTTTTCTGACTCAGATTGGGCTTGTTGCTATGACACTCGTGTGTCCACCAGTGGTTTTTGCTTCATGCTTGGTAGCTCATGTATATCTTGGTTGAGCAAGAAGAAGCCTAATGTGGCCACTTCTAGTTTTGAGGCTTAGTATAGGGAAGCTTTCACAGCGACTGTTGAGTGTGTGTGGCTCAGACGCCTTATGGCTGATTTGGGTGTTAGCCAGTCTTCTTCCACCACCATCTTCACTGACAGTCAGAGCACATTGGAAGTTGTGAGGAACCCTGTGTTCCATGCTCGCACTAAGCACATTGAGGTGCATTATCATTATGTCAGGGAGAGGTTCGGCATATGTGCCCACGCAGGAGAACATTGCAGACCTTTTCACGAAGGCTCTGCCTAGGGAGAAGTTATAAGCTTTCCGCAAAGCTTTGGGCTTACTTCCTTTTGTGGAGTGATTTCCACATAGCTTGGCACTTCCTTATACATGAGTGCAAGCTCCTTGTTCACCGCATCACTCCCAGGGGGATTTGTTGATATATTTAGGTAGTGATGTGTGTGAACACACTAGGACAGCCGGGGCACTTTTTTCCCTCTTTAGGAGGTTTTTTCCCCCCCGCTTGTATATACGCCTATTGCCCTAATGGGCTACTTATCTTTGTACATTCTCTAGTAATACATTCAGTATTGTGTGTTGTGCTCCAAGCTTCTTCTTCTTCCTTGTGCTGTTCATGTGCTTCCGCAGACGTCTAACTCCAACATTCACTCCACTTTCTCTCTTGATATATTTGGCAATTCACAATGTAATCACTCCAATTATTCTCTTGTAACACCTCAGTTATTCATTTTTCCTTTCTCTCCGAGACAGAGAGACACTAGTGGTGGGCAACCTGTAGAATAAATTTTTGAAGGACAGAGTAAAGGATGGCACCAAGGACTCAAGTATCAAACTGGGCGCCAAGACGTCCAAAATCTGGAGTTAGGCACCAAGACGTCCAAAATCTGGAGTTGGGCGCCAAGACGTCCAAAATCTGGAGTTGGGCGTCAAGACGTCCAAAATCTGGAGTTTGGCGCCAAGACGTCCAAAATCTGGAGTTGGACGCAAAGACGTCCAAAATCTGGAGTCGGGCACCAAGATGTCCAGATGGTATAATTGGGCGACTGCATGCCTGGAGTTGGGCACCAAGATATCTAGATGGTAGAGTTGGGCGACTGCATGCCCAAGGCATGCCCAGACAAGTAGACCTGACAAGGCGACCAAGTGGGGCCGAGCCACTCATCATTACACGACAAAGTCTGTACTGGCGGCCATGCTGACAAATGAAACCGCCTAGTGCATTAACTTCCCATTACTCCCGTGTGTAACAGACTCTCCTATTGTAACTGGTTCCTCACCTCTCTCCTATAAAAAGGGGAAACCTCAAGAGAAGGATATAGCATATAATGCACCCTACAGGAGACTATAGCTGAGAGTAAAGACTATAGCTGAGAGTGAGTGCAGGCTTAGTGCTCGTAGAGTCATGCTTATGTTGTTGCTTATGCTACTTATGTGAGAATACTTGGAGGTTGAATTCTGTTGTTCATTGTTTGCGTTTGTCGATAAGTGGTATGATAGCTAAGGGCTTGTAGAGATTGTGTTACATTTGGTTGTTCAAGTCGGTTTTGTCTTGTGCTCTATTTTGCTGCATGCTTGCTCTTGTTGTGACGTTACTCCTAAGTGTAGTTTCTAGTGGTGATACGGAGGCTTGGTGATAAGTGTCTATTATGGTAATGTGCTTTAATGTGCTCATGTGCTTACATATGCTCCAAGAGTAGTGCATTTTGCATTCCCTGCACCCATACACTTCACTTTACCACCTACATTTACCCTTCGCAGAGTTTGCCTAAAATAATAGTATTCATGCATCTACAAAGCATACTCCCTTGTTTGCAAATTATGGACAACATCCAAGGATGGATATACAACTCTCAGATCATGTCAAGAACCAAGCTGCCAAAGATAAGGCCCGGTATCTCATGGATATTCACAAAGAACTCAAGGAAGAGATCCATAGAGCTCAAGAACAATATAAGTATTATGCAGATCAGCATCGTGTTCAAAATCCATCCTATCACATTGGGGATAAAGTTTGGTTACTCATAAATAATTTGCAAACTTTGAGGCCTTGTGCAAAGCTAGACCATCAGAGATTTGATCCATTCATCATCTTGGCCAAGATTAATCCAGTCACCTTCAAACTCCAGTTACCAAGTACCATGAGAATACATCGAGTTTTCCATGTATCTATGTTGGAACCATATCAGATTTCACCATTGAGGGAGAAGAGACCTAGTCCTTTACCACCTATCGAGATTGATGATCATGAAGAATTTGAAGTTTAGCATATCCTAGATTCAAGAATATCCCGAGCAAGATTGGAGTACCTTGTTCATTGGAAAGGGTATGACATCAGTGATCGCACTTCAGAACCTGCAGAGAATATTCACAGAGCACGAATCAAGGTTCGAGAATTTCATAAGAAAAATCCAATGAAGTTGAGACCAAAGATCATGAACGCTCCTTGTGGAACTCGTCGCTTGAGGGGGAGATGATTTCATGGACAAAGGAAGCCATCCTAAACCTCACATTCCATGTGACTTCTATATCTCATGATTGGTTCAGAATTTGGAGAAACCAATGCTTCCATTGCGTCCCGAACATGCCAAACCCTAAGATCGGCTATCTAATTGCTTGATTCTAACATCCAGAGATCATGTTTCGAATTGATGACATCATCGATGACATCATCAATTCGTAACCACCTTTGATGAACCTCCCTTGAAAACCTATATAAAGAGGGGTTGGCCACATAGATACTCAGTCTTTCCAATACCAGTCTTGGGAGCTCAAAGAGTCGTGATCACCAAGTAAGTACCTTCGAAGTTCGAGTTCCAGTTCTTATCTTGTTCCTTGTTCTGGTCCTGATTAGTATAGTTCTTTGACATCTAGCCTTGTTCTCTTGTAATCTCGTAGTACGAGATCTCGTCTAGTTATTTCTTGTATCTAGTTCATCTCCCTGAAGAGAGTTCTTGTACTCAAGAGATCTTTCTTCAGAACTACGTTCCTGGGTTGTCAGATCTTGTGCATATCTCTAGTCGAGTTATCTATACATGTCAGTCCTGGGTTGTGAGATTTATTCTTGTATTATTTCTCTACATGGATGATCTTGTAATCGAAAGTATAATTATGAAATCTTATATAATCTAGTCAGAGAGCACAATCTCGTGCTCACTTGACAGATAGTATTTTAGATATTTTTTGTAAAAATAGTAGATCGCTTTAGAAAGCGACAATTCTGTAAAAATAGTAGTTCTCTTAGAAAGTGACAATTTTGTAAATAAAGCAGATTTTCGTAAATGCACGCTTTTCGAAGCATTGCCCTCATGTATCTTCTATTCAAGACGTAATGAAAAAATACCTATAAATACACATGCTCTGATAGACTAGTCCATCAGAGTATGTGGGGCCCGATTATACCAAATCTTATGTTTGGTCTCTTATCTCTCTCTAGTCTATGAGTGCTTTATGAGATTTCATTTATGTACTATCCTCTGCGTACGTGCATCTGCAAGATCCGGTCAACAATGTATCCGAGAAAAAGTCTAGCATGGGCTCCTCCTATGATTTCCTTGGAAGTTAGAATGAAGTGTGGAATCTTTGTAAATCTATCCACTATAACAAGTATGGCTTATACTTATCCGACCTTGGTAGATCTGTGATGAAACCCATAGATAATGAAGCCCATGATTTTTTTGGGATAGGTAAAGGTTGCAAAAAGCCATGAGGTTTATGTGGTGGTATCTTACATCTATTGCAAGTGTTAGAGGTTTGGATATATTTTTTGACTTCCTTCCACATTTGAGGCCACCAAAAATCCTTTGATATGAGTTTTATTGTTTTATTCACTCCAAAATGTAGTGTTGCAATGTTGTCATGATGCTGTTGAAGTACTTGGATCTTGGACTTTCTTGGAGGGACATACAATAGGTTCTTATGGAACAGTAACCCATCCTTTTCTTGGAACTCATTTACTTCTTGAACTTTTCCTTCTTGAATTTTCTACTTGACGTTCCAAACAATTCATCATGTAATAGAGTCTCACGAAGCAAATGAGTCAAGGCTAAATGTTCATGATGGCTAGAAGAGATAGCTTCTAATTAGAGATGTTCAGGCTTGAGTAATACACTCTCTTGTTGATCAAAGGCTTCTTCACCTTTCTTTGGTGCAAGATCTTCTTGACAAGGCATTTGACGGACATTGTTGGTGTCGTGGACGATATGTGATGACAAAGTCGAACTTGGATAAAATGTTACTCCATCGAGATTGCCTTCTATTGAGGATGCGGATGGTCATAAAGTACTTTAAATTCTTATGATATGTACACATAGTAACTTTATGAGCTTCTTTTTCTAGATGGTGATGTTAGGTATCAAACACATCCACTATCGCAAAAAGTTCTTTATCATGAATTTCATAATTAATATTTAGAGGGGAGAATTTTCGTGAATGATATGCAACTAGATGTAGGTGTCCATCATCTCCATGTTAAGATAGAATGGCCCTTAAGGCGAAGTTTGATGCATCATCTCTAGGAGGAAAGGCTTGATAGAATAAAGACGGACTAAAATTGGAGAAGTGGTGAATGTTAATTTCAAGGTTTGGAAGGCTTTTTCTGCTTCTTGATTCCATGAGAATTTTGCATTTCCTGTAAGCTTGTAAGAGGTGTCACTATCTTGGAGTAATGTCTAATGAATATAAAAATTCGAGTAATCTCTCATGTAAGAGGTGTCACTATCTTGGAGTAATCTTTGATGAATATCCTATAAAAATTGGCAAACCCTAGTAAACATTGTACATCTCGAACACATGAAGGTGGTTGCCAATTAAGGATTGTTGCGATCTTCTTATGATCTAGAAAGATTCCTTCCTTTGAAACGATGTACCCTAAAAACTCCGCTTCTCTCTAATGGAAAGAGCAATTCTCTAATTTAGAATATAAACCTTTTTCTCTTAACTTCTCTAGAACTATCTTTACATGATATTTTTGATCCTCTAGATTTTTGGAGAATATCAACATATCATCGAGGTGTATTATCATAAAATCATCTAAATATTCCTGAAAGATATCATTAATCATATGCTTAAAAACGACTGGAGCATTGATGAGACCGAATGGCATAACTACGTATTCAAAATAACCATACCTTGTTCGAAATATTGTCTTTCATTCATCTCCTTCTTTGATCTTGACAAGAATGTAAGCTCCTCGAAGGTCAATCTCTGTGAAGAACTTTGTTGTTCCAAGGCGTTCCAAGAGTTCTGATATAAGTGGTAGCGGATATCTATTTTTTATAGTGACTTTATTTTTTCCACGATAGTCTACACATGTTCAGAGAGTCCCATCCTTCTGGAGACTTTGAGATAGAATAGGGGCTCCTGCTTGAGACTTTGAGTGTCTGATAAACCTCTTGGCTAGATTCTCATCAATATTCTTGCGTAATTTTGTAAGCTACTCTCGGGATAGTCTCTAGATTGGTCCAAAGGGTAGTTGCACTTCCTCTTGGAGTTGTATGGCACAATCATAAGGTGTGCGCTATGGGAGGATATCTCCATTCTTCCTTTGGAAA
>CM035421.1:115872415-115907415 GCA_020310875.1 Ceratopteris richardii
TTCCTCCTTTCCAAAAGATGGTTTAGTTCGGGCTATTCAGAAATTGCAGCTTGTACATAGTGATGTCTGTGGTCCTATGCAGACACCTTCTTTTGGAAATTATCTTTACTTCGTGACTTTCAGCGATGATTTTTCCAGGCATGGATGGGCATATCCCTTGAAGGCAAAGTCCGAAGTGTTCATGTGCATCAAACAATTTTTGGTTTTGGCTGAAAATATGCGAGCATGTAAAATGGGCATCCTCCGTTCTGATCGAGGGGGGGAATATATGTCTTCTGATTTTAATGCATTTTTGGCTGAACGTGGGATAAAACAACAGTGTACAGTGCCATATACACCTCAATAGAATGGAGTTGCTGAACGAAAGAATAGATCACTCATGGAGATGGCGAGGTTAATGGTCAAGAGTCAAGCTTTACCACATAGTTTTTGGCTTGAGGCTATCATGTGTGCAGCATATGTACTTAACAGGTGTCCCACTAAAGCACTACAGTCTATAACTCCATATGAGGCTTGGCATGATCGCAAGCCATCTGTTGCTCATCTGCGTGTTTTTGGTTGTTTGGCATATGCATTAGTGCCTGAACAACATCGCACAAAATTGGATGATAAAGCAGTAAAATATATTTTTGTTGGGTATAGTTCTGAAAGTAAAGGCTATCGTCTGTACCATCTACAGACTAAACGCATTCTGGTTAGCCATGATGTTGTTTTGTGGAAGATGCTATTCAACCATTGCTTTCATGTACTAAAGAGACATCTGTTAGCTCCACATGTATGATACTTTGCTTCCTCTTTTTACAGGTGGACAGTCTAGTGCTTGTCCTAATGAGGCAACTTCTCAGCCTTTGCAGGTTTCATGTGATGATGCAGATCATCCCATTTTTTATGCAGATTTTACATGATGCACTTTTTGATGAGAGAGCTCATATTGAAGAGGCAAAAACTATGCCAAAATGGTTGGTGCAGACTTTGTGTGACAGCAAATTAGATGCACCTTTGTCATATCGTACTCGATCATGCCTCTCATAGTGCCTCTTTTGCATCAGATTGCTATGCTATGGCTGCACCTAGTTTCTGTGATTAGACTGAACCTATTTCGTTTGATGAAGCACAAAATTCAGAAAATTGGAGGACTGCTATGCAATCTGAATATGATGCTATAATGAAGAATGGTACTTGGTCTTTATGTGACTTGCCTCCTGGCAAGAAGGCCATTGGCACTAAGTGGGTATACAAGCTGAAGCGTAAACCTGATGGTAGAGATGACAGGTATAAGGCTAAGCTTGTTGCAAAGGGTTATGCGCAGGAAAGAGGCATTGATTTTGATGAAAGCTCCTACTTGCCGAATGACTACTGTTCGTAGCATATGTGCACTTGCAGCTCATCATGGTTGGAATGTACATCGGTTGGACATTAAAACAACATTTCTGAATGGTGACTTGCATGAGGAAGTGTATGTTTTTCAGCCGTGTGGCTTTGTGCAGAAAGGGCATGAAAACTAGGTGTGTAGGTTAAGGAAGGCATTATATGGTTTAAAGCAAGTACCACGTGCTTGGTATGAAAAGATACATGCCTATCTGATTGCACATGGTTTTGAGAACTATCTAACTAAAAGCACCTTATATGTCAAGCGTGCTAATGATGTACTTCTGATCATTGTGGTGTATGTTGATGACATGCTTCTCACTGGTCCTCATGAGAAGCATATTGTTGATTTCAAGGCTGATTTACATGCCTCATTTGAGATGTCTGATTTGGGGCATTTGCATCATTATTTGGGCATTCAGTTTATGCACGTTGATGGTGGAATGGCTTTGTGTCAAACGAAATATATTGACACATTATTGCTGCATTTTGGCCTTGAAGACTATAAACCTATTGCCACTCCTATGGAGACAGGTTTACAACTGAGTCTTCATGATGCTTGAGATGCATTTGATGCTTTTCTCTATGAGCAGGCTATTGGATGCTTGATTTACTTATGCATTACTCGGACAGATATTCAGTTTGTTTGTTGTCTCACAGATGAGCAGGTTTATGCATTGCCCAGGAGTCAAGCATTGGCAGGAGGTTAAGCGCATCTTTCGCTACTTGAGTGGTACTCGGCTACTTGGATCGTTTTATCTCGGGGGGGATCAATACCGCCAGATTTGCATGCTTTTTCTGACTCTGATTAGGCCGGTTGCTATGACACTCGTGTGTCCACTAGTGGCTTTTGCTTCATGCTTGGTAGCTCATGTATATCTTGGTTGAGCAAGCAGCCTATTGTGGCCAGTTCCAGTTGTGAGGTTGAGTATAGAGAAGCTTTCATAGCGACTGTTGAGTGTGTGTGGCTCAGACCCCTTATGGCTGTTTTGGATGTTGGTCAGTCTTCTTCCACCACCATCTTCACTGACAGTCAGAGCGCATTGGAAGTTGTGAGGAACCCTGTGTTCCATGATCGCACTAAGCACATTGAGGTGCATTATCATTATGTCAGGGAGAGGTTCTCTGCTGGGGATATTAGCTTGGCATATGTGCCCACGCAGGAGAACATTGCAGACCTTTTCACAAAGGCTCTGCCTAGGGAGAAGTTTGAAGCTTTCTGCAAAGCTTTGGGCTTACTTCCTTTTGTGGAGTGATTTCCACATAGCTTGGCACTTCCTTATACATGAGTGCAAGCTACTTGTTCACCGCATCACTCCCATGGGGGATTTGTTGATATATTTAGGTAGTGATGTGTGTGAACACTCTAGGACTGCCGGGGCACTTTTTTCTCTCTTTAGGAGGTTTCTTCCTCCGGCTTGTATATACGCCTATTTCCCTAATGGGCTACTTATATTTGTACATTCTCTAGTAATACATTCAGTATTGTGTGTTGTGCTCCAAGCTTCTTCTTCTTCCTTGTGTTGTTCGCGTGCCTCCGCAGACATCTAACTCCAACACTTCTCAACATGTATGGAAAATATCAGAACATTAGTAAAGCAATTCAAACTTTTCATAGGATTCTTTGTCATGATAGTGTATCTTGGAATGCCATGCTTGCTGCATATGTAAAAACAGGAAATATCAACGATGCCTTCAAATTATTCCATGATCTGATGGACATGGGTATTTCTCCTACACGGGTGACATTTCTTAGCATGCTGCTTTTTCATCATCCTTGGAATCCATTGGTTTCATCCTCGAACATATATATGGACAGAATTTGCAAGCAGATAATTTTGTAAGTAATGCACTTATAAAAAATATAGTAAATGTGGAAGTATAGAGAATGCAGAAAGGGTTTTTAATGAAATCCAGCAACATGAGACAATCTTATGGAATACTATGATTGCCACATATACACAGCACGGACAACAAAAAAATGCCTTGGATCTTTTTAGGCAAGTACAAAAACAAAATATGGTAATGGACAGTGTCACATATATAAATCTTCTTTCTTTGTGTGCAAACTTAGTGATTTTATCAGCAGGTGAGCAGATCCACAATCACATTGTGTGTATAGGAATGGAATGGAAAGTGATCGTGGGCACTGCCATTGTTAACATGTATGGAAAAAGTAGGAAGTTAGATGAAGCAAGTTCCATATTGAGTAATATATCAAAGGATGATGTAAATACTTGGAATGCCATCGTCTCAGCCTATGGTGAGCAGGGATATTGTGATATTGCTCTTTTACTTTTGGCAAACTGTATACACATGGTGTGGAGCCCGATAAGGTCACATTCATTATCATGATAGATACATGTACATATCAGGAGAATTTTGAAGGAGCCTGCAAATTGCATAAACTCACCCAAGGAACTAAATTAGAGAATGATGTCATTGTTGGCACATCAGTTATGGATGTGTATCAGACGTTCCATTGCTTGATAGAAACTGAAACATTGTTTGGCAAGATTCTAGAGTGAGATATCATAATGTACAATACCATGATCGCTTTGCATGTGGAGAATGAACAAAGTGATAAGGCTCTGATACTTCATGATCAGATGCTACAAGAAGGCGTGTTACCTAATAAGGCTGCAGTTGCAAGCCTGTTGACCGCATGTGCTAGTGAACATGAATTAGGAGTTGGTAAAAGATTGCATACTCCTTTTATCAGTATAAATTCTAAGCTTGGCATTATAGTTGGGAGTGCACTCACACGTATGTATGGAGAATATGCTT
Source organism: Ceratopteris richardii (assembly GCA_020310875.1). Taxonomy (NCBI): domain Eukaryota; kingdom Viridiplantae; phylum Streptophyta; class Polypodiopsida; order Polypodiales; family Pteridaceae; genus Ceratopteris; species Ceratopteris richardii. The sequence goes on from CM035421.1 coordinate 115,876,571, forward strand.
GTCTTCAGGAAGCATATATTGTATTCGATGAAATACATGAAAGGGATCTCATTGCTTGGACCACCATGATATCGTTACATGCTCATCAAGAGCACCATGATAAAGCTTGCAGTTATATATGCAGTTGCAACACCCGGGGGTTGTACCAGATGTAGTCACTATTGTGGTTATGATAGCATCTTATGCAAGTGAGCAATTATTGTTGACATGTAGGAGAATACATGCCAGCATTATGGTGACTTAATTTATTTCTGATCTCATACTAGGAAACTCCCTTGTCAATGCATACAACAAGTGTGGTAGCATGAAAGATGTTTATATTAGTTTTGAGCAATTGTCCAGACGAGACAAGATTTCATTTCTTAATATATTGTGTGCTTGTGCTACTGATGCTTCAATTAGAGAAGGTCAGAAGGTACACGGTATTCTTGTTGCATTGGGTATGGATTCTGATTCTGCATTGAGTCATGCTCTGATAACTATGTTTGGTAAATGTGGCAGTTTAACAGATGCGAGAAAATTATTTGATTTAGTGTCAGAGGAGAATGTCATTACTTGGAATGCAACTATCGCAGGATACACACTAAACAGGGATGGTCATGGGGCACTTTTACTATTCGAACAAATGCAGGATGCCATAGTACCAGATAATCTCTCATTTGTGAGTACATTAACTGCATGTAGTCATGCTGGTCTGGTGGAAGAGGGATGAAACTCTTTCATTGCTGATTGCCATAGTCCATCTGTCTCACTGATCTCAGATCATTATAATTGTATGGTGGACATTCTTGCAAGGGCTGGGCAACTCCATGAGGCAGAAGGATTGATTCAGATGATCCCAATGCTGCCCACTGCTGTAACTTGGACAACTTTAGTTGGGGCATGTAAAGCAGAAATGGATATTAAATGGCGGAGAAAATGTAGCAGTCCAGGCAATGTCATTGGTGCCAAATGATGCAGCAATTCTCGTATCCGTGTTAAACATCTACTCTGCTACTGAGAAACTGACATTTACTGATGGGAATGTATCTCCACTCTCCATGTGACTGGCATCAAGCTGAAACAAGCTACACTCCCTTGATCGAATGTTAATGGGAAGGCTGCATTCCTTCCCATTAGGAAACTATCACCAAGCTTTGCAGCATTCTGCTGGGAGGTGGACCTCTCTCTGCAGATATTCGCAGACATCTGATCAACTACATTAATAGACAGCTTTGTGTAACATTCTGGATGCTGTGAAAGCATTAGTTTCTCTAAATTCTGAACCAATCATGAAATATAAAAAGTCACATAGAAACTAAGGTCCAAGATGGTTACCTTTATCCATGACATCACCTCCCACTCAAGCGAGGAGTTCCATGAGGAGAGGTCATGTTCTTTGGTCTCGGCTTCATTGGATTTTTTAATGAAATTCTTGAGCCTTGATTGGTGCTCTCTGAAGGTTTTCTGCATGTTCCCAAGTACGATCGATGATGTCATATCCTTTCCAATGAACAAGGTACTCCAATCTTCCTTGGGATATTCTCGAATCTAGGACATGCTCGACTTTGAATTCTTCATGATCATTAATCTCGATAGGTGGTGAAGGACTAGGTCTCTCCCCCCTCAATGGTGAAATTTAATATGGTTCCAAACATGGACACATGGAAAACTGGATGTATTCTCATGGTACTTGGTAATTGGAGCCTGAAATTGACATGATTAAATTTGGCCAAGGTGGTGAACGGACCAAATCTTTGGTGGTCTAGCTTTGCACAAGGCCTTGAAGTTTGCAAATTATTTCCGAGTAACCACATTTTATTTCCAATGCAAGAGGATGGATTTTGAACATGATGTATTTTGAACACGATGCTTCTCTGCATAATACTTATATTGTTCTTGAGCTCTATGGATCACTTTCTTGAGTTCTTTGTGAATATCCATCAGGGACTTGGCCATATCTCTAGAAACTTTGGAAGCTGGACTCTTGACATGATTTGAGAGTTGTATATCCATCCTTGGATGTTCTCCATAATTTGCGAAGAAGGAATTTGTAAAGAAGGGAATCTACTGAGTATATGTATGAACACTGTTGATAGGAAAACTCTGTAAAGGGTAAACTCTCAAACCAATTTTTTCGATGATAGTTTATGGTGCAATGGGGTTATTGTTCTAGGACTAGATTCACCCATTTTGTTTGTCCATGAGTCTTTGGATGATTGACCGTAGACAGTTTAACTTGAACACCAAGGAGCTTGCAAAGACTGTTCCAAAAGCTAGATATGAACTATGGATCTCAATCACTGATAATATCATTACGCAATCCATGAATCCTAAGGATACTAAGAAAAAGTCTAGCACTGGCTCCACGTATGATTTCCTTGGTAGTTAGAATGAAGTATGCCATCTTTGTGAATCTATCCACTATAACAAGAATGGTGTATACTTATCCGAACTTGGTAGATCTATGATGAATCCATAGATAATGAAGCCCATGGTCTTTTTGGGATAGGTGAAGATTGCAAGTGGCCATGAGGTTTATGTCACAATACCTTATATCTATTGCAAGTGTTAGAGATTCGGATATATTCTTTGACCTCCTTCCACATTTGAGGTCACCAAAAATCCCTTGATATGATTTCTATTGTTTTATTCACTCTAAAATGTAGTGCAACAAGGTTGTCATGATGCTGTTGAGGTACTTGGATCTTCGGCTTTCTTGGAGGGACATACAATAGGTTCTTATAGAATAGTAACCCATCCTTTTCTTGGAACTTATTTACTTCTTGAACTTTTCCTTCTTGAATTTTCTACTTGACGTTACAAACAATTCATCATGTGGTAGAGTCTCACGAATCAAATGGATCAAGCTTGAATCTTCATGATGGCTTCAAGAGATAGCTGCTAACTAGAGATGTTCATGCTTGAGTAATACACTCTCTTGTTGATCAAAGGCCATGTGACTGAAATTGTTGGCATCGTGGACGATAAGTGATGACAAAGTGGAACTTGGATAAAAAGTTACTCCATCGAGATTGCCTTCTATTGAGGATACGGGTGGTCATAAAGTACATTAAGTTCTTATGATCTATATACACAGTAACTTTATGAGCTTCTTTTTCTAGATGGTGATGCTAGGTATCAAACGTATCCGCTATCGCAAAAAGTTCTTTATCATGAATTTCATAATAAATCTTTAGAGGAGAGAATTTTCGTGAATGATATGGAATTGGATCTAGGTGTCCATACTCTCCATGTTCGGATAGAATGGCCCTTAAAGCGAAGTCTGATGCATCTGTCTCTAGGAAGAAAGGCTTGATAGAATCAGGATGGACTAGAATTGGAGGAATGGTGAATGTTAATTTCAAGGTTTGGAAGGCTTTTTCTGCATCTTCAATCCATGAGAATTTTGCATTTCCTATAAGCTTGTAAGAGGTGTCACTATCTTGGAGTAACCTCTGATGAATATCCTATAAAAGTTGACAAACCCTAGAAAACATTCTACATCTCGAACACATGAAGGTGGTTGTCAATCAAGGATTGTCTCGATCTTCGTAGGTTCCATAAAGATTCCTTTCTATGAGGCGATGTACCCTAAAAACTCCACTTCTCTCTAATGGAAAGAGCACTTCTCTAATTTAGCATATAAACCTTTTTCTCTTCACTTCTCTAGAACTATCTTTACATGATATTTATGATCCTATAGATTTTTGGAGAATATCAAGATATCATTGAGGTATATTACCATAAAATCATCTAAATACTCCTGAAAGAAATCATTAATCATATGTTGAAAGACGGCTAGAGCATTTGTAAGACCGAATGGCATAACTACATATTCAAAATGCCCATATCTTGTTCGAAATATTGTCTTCCATTTGTCTCCTTCTTTGATACTGACAAGATTGTAAGCTCCTCGAAGGTCAATCTTCGTGAAGAACTTTGCTTTTCCAAGGCATTCCAAGAGTTCTGATATAAGTGGTAGAGGATATCTATTTTTTATAGTGACTTTATTTAGTCCACAGTAGTCTACACACATTCAGAGTCTCCCATCCTTCTTTACAAATAGATTAGGCACTCCTTGGAGACTTTGAGTGTCTAATAAACCCCTTGGCTAGATTCTCATCAATATTCTTGCGTAATTTTGTAAGCTTCTCTCGGGATAGTCTCGAGATTGGTCCAAAGGGTGGTTGTGCTTCCTCTTGGAGTTCTATGGTGCAATCATAAGGTGTGTGCTATGGGAGTATATCTCCATTGTTCTTTTCAAAAATATCTTCAAAACCTTGGTACTAGTTGGGTAGCTATACTAGATGATCTTTCTTGGACTCTTGAGTTGGTACGACATAGATCATATATTTCAGTTCCTTCCATACTACATGTATAAAGGCTTTAGTACATATGTCGGGTCTTGTGGATGTCTTGACGAGAGATTAAATTCTTTTCCCAATTAATCTCTAGATTATGTTTCTTTAGTCGCGACATTCCAATGATGATAGAATTTATTGGACTTGATATTATGTTGAAACATATGTGGGAATCATGGTTGCCAAGGTGTAGTCTTAATGGTGTGGTTTCCATGGTAATATTTTGAGATGCTAGAGGTCGTCTATCTACTACTTCAACTATTACTGGTTTGTTCTTCTGAAGTACTCGAATTCTGAGTTCCTTAACGAATCTTTCATCGATGAAATATGAGGAGGCTCTTGAATCTACTAGGGCTATAAGAGAAAGGGTCTTCTTAGGCATCATTAACTTGGTACAGAAAAGACATGTTTCTATGGGTGTTTATCCAATTATGAGACCCTTTCTTACATAATGGTCCAGCTGTAAGGTCTCCTTTATGACTCGACTTCCTCGTTTCTCTACTCTATAAGTGTGACTGCGACTCTAGAGTTTTTTCTCTTGTTGGGAAAATTAACTGCAATATGGCCAAGGTTCTCCCAATAGAGGCATAACTTGTTCTCTCTCCTTCTCTCTTTCTCTTGTGGGGTTAGAGGTTGGAACCTAGTGAACGTCTATCTACATAGGTCATGCATAGGCTCTTCTCTAGGAGTGGGTTGGAAGGGTTTCCATTGGCAAAGTCTTCCTTCTACTTATTTTTCTTATTTCCTTTCAAAATTGCGGTTATCACATTGAATGGCTTGGGTGATGCATTCATTCAATGCCTTAACCTCTTTCATCGTGAGCAGAAGATCCTTCATATCATCTCTTAAACCCCATCTAAATTGGCTTATGAAATAATCTTCATGCAAAGTGAGATCGGATATCAATTGCCATGTTTTTCTTCAAGATTGGGACGAGCCATGATAATGTTTGACCTGAGAGCAAGGTTCTAGTAAAACAGACCTTGGATGCCTCGTTACGGTATCTATCGAGTTGCATACGGATGTACAACTTAACTTACGAGAGAAATCCACGAAACTACGTGCGAACATCATTGAACTTTTCTAGCATGCCAATCTTGGGTCTCTTCATGAGGGATGAACTAGGCAGTTGATTAACTTGAGTGCTTCTTTGATTTGCTTGAAGATTTTGTGATTTGTTTTTGCAATTCTTGGAGGAGTGCGCCCACATGCACCAGATATCCCATCTCCACTTGTATCTATCGATGAGTTATGTCCTCGACTCGTTGCTTGAGACAATGACACGATTCCATAATCTATTCAACTTTGTTCTCCATGATGCCTGGTCTTGAATAGAAGCTAGTCTTGCCAAAATGCAAGGGGAGCACTAGATTGTGTGCCCTCTTATTAGACTAGACAAGATTTTGGAATTATACTTTTGATTACAAGATCACTCACACAGGAGAACTAATACAAGGATATCGAACTATTATAAGAAGTCTTTTAACTCGAGATTGATATGTATGGATAACTAGACTAGAGAGATCATACAGGAGATCCCATAACCCGAGACCATAGGTATGAAGCCAGATATTTGAGTTACAAGGACTCCCTCCAAGGAGATGAACTAGATACAAAAAATAACTTGACACGATCTCATACTACGAGATTATAATAGGACAAGGTGTCCATGATACTAGACTAGATAAGACTAGAACAAAGAACAAGACTAGAACTCGAACTAGAACTTGGAGAGTACTTACTTGAAGATCGTAACTTCTTGAGCTCCTAAGATTGGCATTGGCAAGAATAAGGATGTATGTGGCTAAGAACTCCTTATATAGGTGTTCAAGGGCGGTTATCAAAGGCAGTTATCAAGGGTGGTTACAAATTGATGATGTTATCGATGATGTCAACAATCCAAAACAGGACCTCCAGATGTCAAAATCCGGCAAGTAGAGAGTCGATCTTAGGGTATTGGCACGTTCTGAACACAATGGAAGCATTAGTTTCTTATAATTTTGAACCGATTGGGAGTAGCTATACACTTCAAAGATGGGCTTATGAGCACGATAGAGATCATCACACATGACTCATGCAAGATACCTTTGGATCCAACTACAATTCTCAGGGGAGGGGATCATCTACATTGCACTATGCTATTTTGCCCCTTTTGGCTCAAGATTCTCCATTATAGATCAAGAGTAGTCACTGTATATGGTGATATGGTCTATTTTTCCAAGCAAATGCATGTGGAAGGTGTTTTGCTCAACAAATTTGCATCTATCGCCATTATCTCTACTTTCACAGAGACTGAACTTCTTGAAGATGGGAAGAGAGTACACACTATCATCTTTGTCCTTAAGTTAGAGAAGGACATTCATGTGGCAATGTCTATTCTCAACATGTATGGAATAAGTCAGAACATTAGTAAAGCGACTCAAACTTTTCATAGGATTCTTTGTCACGATATTGTATCTTGGAATGCCATGCTTTGCTGCATATGTAAAACCAGGAACTGCCAACGATCCCTTGAAATTATTCCGTGATCTGATGGACATGGGTATTTCTCCTACACGGGCGACATTCCTTAGCATGCTCGAGGCATGCATCATTTTATCACCCTTGGAATCCATTGGTTTCATCCTCAAACACATATATGCACAGAATTTGCAAGCAGACATTTTTGTAAGTAATGCACTTATAAAAACATATAGTAAATGTGGAAGTATAGAGAATGCAGAAAGGGTTTTTAATGATGATACAATCTATTGGTTTCATCCTCAAACATATATATGCACAGAATTTGCAAGCAGACATTTTTGTAAGTAATGCACTTACAAAAACATATAGTAAATGTGGAAGTATAGAAAATGCAGAAAGGGTTTTTAATGAAATGCAGCAACATGATACAATCTCATGGAATACTATGATTGCAACATATACACAGCACGGACAACAAAAAAATAGCTTGGATCTTTTCAGGCAAGTACAAAAAGGAAAAATTGTAATGGACAGTGTCACATATATTATTTATTTTTCTTTCTTTGTGTGCAAACTCAATGATGTTATCAGCAGGTGAGCAGATCCACAATCACATTGTGCGTGTAGGAATGGAGTGGAATGTGGTTGTGGGCACTGCACTTTTTAACATGTACGGAAAAAATAGGAAGTTAAATAAATTCATTCCCATCGGTAAATGTCAGTTTCTCAGTAGCAGAGTAGATGTTTGACAGGGATACGAGAATTGCTGCATCATTTGGCACCAATGACATTGCCTGGACTGCTACATTTTCTCCCCGTTTAATATCCATTTCTGCTTTACATGCTCCAAGCAAAGTTATCCAAGGTACAGCAGTAGGCAGCATTGGGATCATTTGAATCAATCCTTCTGCCTCATGGAGTTGCCCAGCCCTTGCAAGAATGTCACCATACAATTATAATGATCTGAAATCAGTGAGACAGATGGACTATGGCAAACAGCAATGAAAGTGTTCCATCCCTCTTCCACCAGACCAGCATGGCTACATGCAGTTAATGTACTCACAAATGAGAGATTATCTGGTACTATGCCATCCTGCATTTGTTCGAATAGTAAAAGTGCCCCATGACCATCCCCGTTTTGTGTGTATGCTACAAGGTTGTATTCCAAGTAATGACATTCTCCTCTGACACTAAGTCAAATAATTTCCTTGCATCTTTTAAACTGCCACATTTACCATACATAGTTATCAGAGCATGACTCAATGCAGAAGCAGAATCCATTTTCAATGCAACAAGAATTCCATGTACCTTCTGACCTACTCTAATTGAAGCATCAGTTGAGTGCACTCCCAACTATAATGTCAAGCTTAGAATTTATACTGATAAAAGAAGTATGCAATCTTTTACCAACTCCTAATTCATGTTCACTAGCACATGCGGTCAACAGGCTTGAAACTGCAGCCTTGTTAGGTAACACGCCTTCTTGTAGCATCTGATCATGAAGTACCAGAGCCTTATCACTTTGTTCATTCTCCACGCGCAAAGCAATCATGGTATTGTACATTATGATATCTCACTCTAGCATTTTCCCAAACAATGAGTCACTTTCTATCAAGCAATGGAATATCCCATACATCTTCATAAGTGATGTGCCAACAATGACATCATTCTCTAATTCAGTTCCTTGGATGAGTTTATGCAATTTACAGGCTCCTTCAAAATTCTCCTGATATGTGCATGTATCTATCATGATAATGAATGTGACCTTATCGGGCTCCACACCATGTGTATACATTTGGCCAACAGTGAAAGAGCAATATCACAATATCCCTGCTCACCATACGCCGACATAATGGCATTCCAAGTAACTACATCATCCTTTGATATATTACTGAATATTGATACACTATTCGTGATAATGCATCAGCTATTATATTTTGTTTGCCTCTTCTATACAGGCTTTCCATGTGAAACTCCTGCATGAGCTCAGCCCAACGAGCATGTCTGCCTCGAAGATCAGGCTGACTACAAAAGTATTTGAGTGTATGGTGATCTGTGTACACCTTAAAGTTTGCACCATAAAGATAGTCTCCGGATTTTAAGAGCATGCACCACTGCATACAACTCCTATTCATGCATTGGCCAATTGCGTTGTGCGCTACTCAATTTTTTGCTTTCAAAAGCTATTGGGCTTTAATCTTGGCTCAAGACTGCCCCTATGGCTATGCCACTAGCATCTGTCTCCAACTCAAATGGTTTCTGTGGATCTGCCACTTTGAGTATAGGAGCCTCTGAATCAACTTGTTTCAGAGTATCAAAACTTTCTTTTGCTCTTGCTTCCATGCAAATGACACTTTGCCTTGAAGCAAGTTCGTCATAGGCACTGCTATCGACGAATAAGAAGAGATGAATTTCTGATAGAAATTAGAAAGTCCTAAAAATGATCGTAATTGCCCCTAATCCTGAGGAGTAGGCCAAGCTAGAATAACTGAGACCTTCTTGGGATCCATATGGACCCCATCGGTTGATACGACATGCCCTAAATACTCTATCTCTTAAAGGAAGAACTGAGTCTTATCTAGATTTACAAACAACTTATTTTCTTTCAGTTTATTTAATACTAACCTCAAATGACTTTCATGCTCATGTACATACCTATTATACACTAACAAATCATCAACAAAATTCACAACACACTTTCCAATGAGCGTTCGTAGAATATCATTTATTAACATCATGAAAGTAGTAAGTGCATTAGTCAAACCAAATGGCATGATTAAATACTCATAATGCCTAAAACTGATCTTGAAAGCTGTTTTATATATATCTTGATCTTTTACCCTAATCTGATGGTAGCCACTTTTTAAATCTATTTTACTATATACAATGGCTCCACCTAGAGCATCTAAAAGATCATCTATCCTTCGCATGGGATAACTGTGCTTGATAGCAATTTTATTGAGTGTTATGTAGTCAATGCACATCCTATAAGATCCATCTTTCTTCTTTACGAGAAGAACTCGTGCTAGAAAGGGTGAATAGCTTGGTCTGATCAGCCCTTTCTACAAGTACTCGTCCACGACCTTGTGGACTTCAATCTCCTCTTGCAAACTCATTCGAAATGGTGGTCGAGCGGTCGGACTCGCTCTTGGTACCAATTTGATTCTATGCTCAATGTTCCTACAAGGAGGTAAACCCGAAGGCAATTCTTTTAAAAATAACTCTTGAAATTCTGCTCTTACTTTAGTTGAAAGTACTTGAGGATTCCAACTAGAGTTTCCATGATTGCATGAATCCATCACTACACATGATGAATACACAAAATAAAGAAAATAAATATACTTACAATCGACCTTGAGCAACTTGGTAGTGGTTACCAACCGCCTCTCTTAGAGATCTTGCTCTCCACGGATCAGTAGTCACCTCTCCTCATGCTTAAACTCATATACATGCGAAGCAAAGTCTATGACTGGTCGTTTCTTAGCATGCCCCTTTTTACTTAGGACTACATCAAAACGTGCCAATCTAGCTATCTCAAAATCCATTATGTCCTCATTGGATTGGGTCTGAATGGGCAAACCTATCACTCATCGGTCCCAAGTCTCAGTTTCCTTCCCATCGGCTAACTCTATTGTGTAGGCATACTCTGATTGCACAGTCTCTAAGTGTAGCCTCCTGACTAGTCGAAAACTAATAACATTGTGAATAGACCCAATGTCAAAGAGTACCTTGAGAGGGTGTCTTGCCACGACTCCTTTCACGACAATGAGCTCTCTGTATGGAACCGATATCCTTTCTGTGCCACTGGCGAAAGCAAAGCGTCTAGCAAAGTAGGAACCTTCTTCATGACCATCATGGCCACTATAGGAGATGATATTTAAGATGGGGAATCTCCAAAATCCTCATTTCCATCACTTCGTGCCTATGTAGGATTGATGACTATGATAGCTTTTATTTTCTTTTTCTTATGACAGTCCTTGAAGAGGTGTTGTCCTAGACATCCATAGCACAATCCTTCCTTCATTGCCATCTCTTTCTGCTCAGGGGTAAGAATAGACTTATTATACGCCTCTTAATCATAGGAGACTTCCTTTTTTCTCTTGAAACTGTCTTGATCATGTGCACATGCTCAGCCTCTTTCTGAGGCTGTGCACTGAAGCTATGAGTGGACGAGGAAGAGGGTCGACTCATCTTAGTCCATGAGGACCTTTGACCCTGGGAGCCTATGCTCCTATGGCCATTCTCATAAACCAAAGCCATCACCATGGCCTGTTCCAAGGAGTGACACCTCTCCTTCCTCACTAAAGGTATAATAGTTTCTCTAAGTTCGAAGAAGAACTTGTGGACCTCGAGAAACTCTGGGATAGTATCAGGTACTTTGAGCAATAGCTCTCTATACTTATCCGAGTACTCCCGAACAATTTGGTTTTTTTGACTGATGAAAAAGCAAATGTCTAGACCTCTCGACAGGTGGTACAAAGCATAGTCACCAGGGGACGGTGACGTGTCCCGGGGACAGTGACGTCCCGGGGTCGGGGACGGGACCTGGACCGTCACGGGGGCGCCAATCCGGGACAGCACTCAAAATATGCTGATTTTAAGGCCAATTTTAAACGAAAACCATTCATAAGATTTTGTTAGCTTATAAATGCACAAATAATCAAGAAAATAGTAAAAATAGGTTTTTCAAAGTGAAATATGTGAAAACATGTGATTTGTTGTTGGCAGTTGCCACACTGTTGTTATAGTATATACACTGAGCATTGATTTATGTCATATGATTTGGTCAATGATCAAGCTATCATACATCATAAACATTGTACATCATAAACAATATTTAAATTTAAAGGGCCAAAGCAATGAAGCACATCCATATTACAATGATCTCGTAAAAAAAGATTACATCGATTTAGGATGATTAATATTCAATCATCATATCATCTTGATTGCTACTATATATCAAAATGAATACATATAATGAATAAAACCAAAAAGATACAGCCATGGCCCACATGGCATAGATGAATCATGATAGATCTAAGATAACTCAAGCCTCAAGTGTGCATTGTCAAGGAGAATCCAAGTGGGGAGTTTGTGCTACATCAATAGAAGTGGTAGCCCATGGTGCAATGTGAATCTCCACTCACTCAATGTATTCTAAAAGTATGATGTTTGTTTTGAGGGCAGCAAGGGCTCCTTTTATAGTTGCTTTGGGGCCCCATGAGTCCTTATTAGAGAGAAAATTTTTTAAAATTCAAAATTCAAAAATTTTTGGAACTTTTTTCGGCTCCCGCCATTTTTGGCGTCCCCGTTTCACCGTCATAACAAGCAGCCGTCCCGGGACGGCGTCCCGGGGACGGACCCATGTATCAAAAAAAATTTCGGGACGCCAGCCGTCCCGGCTGAGCATCCCAAGAAAATTGAAAGGGGGGACGGCGTCCCGGCTTCCCTTACGCCCGGGGACGCGTCCCCCTGTGACTATGGTACAAAGTTATTGTAGAACAAAACTTTAAATTGTTCCTAAGTCATGGGTACTTACTTATCTTGTTCTATCTTACTCCACTACCTATGGGTGACGTCCATAAGGTTATATGTTGTTACATAAGAACAAGCTCTAAAGTATTGTTTTTTAGGCTTATGGATTTTATTATTTATGATAAATGACATGTGGAGGTGCTCACATCTCCAAATAGAGTAAAAGTAGATAAAAGTAAGAAAGAAAAGAGAGAGGTCTATTTTTAGACAAGGAAGACGCTTTTGTTGATAGCCTCTTAATAAAAAGAGTGGTTCTTTTAGTGTAGGTGGCCAAATTGAGTGATTCTTGTTGCGTTGCGAAGCTTACAACTTGTACTATGTATGTAAGTTAGTTTTACTACAAAATTTAATGAGAAAACCCCCCGGAATTAGGCATTTTTGCAGATCTTCTTTCTTGTGTGTATCCGGTGTCTCATCAGAGACATATCTCTCTTCAAACTTTCATATCTAAGTCGTTATGAGGTCTTTTTGAGTGATTTCACTTGGAGGAGTTTTCTTAGCTCTCATAATTTCTATTTGTATCAAAATCTTTCATAGACCTTTGAGTTTTTCTGCTGTTGTACATCAGTTTTCAATTCGGACAATTAGTCATATCTTGCTGTTGGAGGCTTCGGCATACCTTGACTTCAAACTATTTGTTTGGGAGCTATACTCCATCTTTTTTGACGTTTTTTGTTTGTAAAGCATCTTATTCAGAGTCTAGTTTTAGAATATATGATTACTTTTGAAAAATTCTACTCAGAGAGTTTCTCGTGGTTATTTTGCAACAGTCACCTATTTCTGTTTTCTTGAAAGTTTGGAGGAAAGTTTGATTTCTGAAGTTTGGAAATATTTGTTTGATCTTTTGAAGACCTTGGGAGGTCTCCTCACGTTTTGTTGTGTACTTTGATGTTTACAAGTTTGTAAACATAACATTGTGGTATCAGAGCTTTTGTTTCTTTTATCAGATCTTTCATAAAGCCTATTGAATTATCTTCTTTGTTTACAATGATTAAACATGGCAGATTTGAGTCCATCGATTGAGAAGTTATCAGATGGGAGAAATTATCCCATGTGGCAATTTAGAATGGAGTCTTATCTCATGTATAAAGGTCTTTGGGGATTAATAACTGGTACAAAAGTGAAGCCAGTATTACCAGAAGCTCCTCCTACACAAGCAGATCGAACAAGAGAGCAAGAATGGATCGAAAGTGACAGAAGAGTTTTGTTTATTATATCACAAACAATTTCGAATACTATGCTTGGACATATAAGAGGTTTGAATACTAGCAGAAAGGTTTGGGAGTCTATAGAAAGGTTATTTGCAACTACCAATAGAGCAAGGAAAATGCAACTTATTGGTGAGTTGACAAGAGTAAAAAAAATGCCACGAAAATCAGTTAATGATTATATTCTTGAGGTAAAATCTTTTATTGAAGCATTAGCCTCTATTGATGCATCTCCTGGTGAGGATATAAAGTTTAATAGCATGTTAAATTGCTTGAGAGAAGATGAAAGATGGAAGTCTTCATTACATTTATCATGACTTGAGAGAATCTACCATCCCTTGAAGATTTACAAACGCTCATGATGACTGAAGAAATCAACATAGAAGGTGGGAACTCTTATCATTCGCAAAGAGGTAGTCAAGGACAAGCTCTTTATACTTCATCAAATAGATCAAGAGGTAGAGGAAATTGGAGAGGAGGAGGAAGATTCATCAACAATGCAAGAGGAAGAGGAAGCTTTAATGCTACTAGAGGAGGAAGAACAATACAACAAAGTAAACAGACTCAACCAAATCGGCAAGGTAACTTTACTTGTAATTATTGTGGTAAAGTTGGTCATTATGCAAGGGATTGCTTCTCCAACCCAAATAGAGGAGGTGGTTTTAGAGGAAGACAAAGAGGAAGTGGCCAAGATCACATGCATCAAAACAACAACATAGTGCAAGAGGAGGCTAAAACATTGTTATGGCTATGCATACAAAGACACATAAGAGAAAGGTAAACAACAAAACTTGGTATCTTGATAGTGGTTGCTCAAACCACATGAGTCACAACATGAATATGTTTGTGAGTTTACACAAGCCAGATTCAAGAGTCACAGTTGCTACAGGAGATAGTACTGAGCATGAAGTAGTTTACATTGGTGATTGTCCACTTAGTGAACATGTAACTCTCAGAGATGTTTTGTTTGTTCCTACTATTACAAGAAATTTGATTTCAATTGGACACATGGAGGACAATGGAGTGAAGGTCGATTTTGTCGATAATTAGTGGCAAGCATATCAGAAGAAGAATAAGACTTTTGTTATAAAAAGAAAAAAGGTAAACAGTGTTGGAAATTAGGTAAGCCCATAACAAATTCCACAGGTCCCATAGGTCTAGGATCTACAACATAGATTCTAGCTTCTTCCAAAATTGACAAACATGAACATACAACACTTAATCATACAATGATGGGACAAAGATAGAGAGAGATTAGACAACATGTCCAAAGTGTTACGTAAGCCATTGCTTACTCACAACATCATATATACAAATGTCAAATTACAATGTGGGAGTCAAAATCTCAACCACTCTATGTGAACAGAAATAGATGGACGAGTGTATGTACAGAATTTACAAGAATATTCAGATATAGGAACAAAAATCTGAATATGTAAGAGATGTGTGACCCGGTAGGTTATAGCATAGTTAGTAAGGTACGATCCGTACGATTTGTACGGTACGTATTAGTACGGTACTACGTACGTACCTTAAGATTTTGAGCTCCTCGTACGATATTCGTACGTTCATAAGGTACGGTGACAATAAATGTATAAAGGAGTATACATCTATAAAGAGTATTATTTGCCATGAATATGCATAATATTGTATCTATGCATAAAGATAATTGTTCTCCAACTAGTATAGATGAAAAACCAATGTATTTCCTTCATAAATTCTAGTTAAAATGGAAAATAAAACACATGCACTTTTTTGGTACGAATTGGTACGAATACGTACTAGTACGTACGGTACGAAAAATACGTACGAAAGGGTTCGTACTGGTACGAATAGCAACTATGGGTTATAGAAGAGTGAATATGAGTGACAGAAAGAGGAAAGATCAGTTTGAAACTGATATTCAGCAAACCCTAATCTGATTTTAAGCTATGGAAGACCCTAAATCAGATGTGTGTGTGAAAGATCACATACTTATAGACTTAGCATAGAATGCTAACATGTTGCTGATAGAAATCCTCGTACTCATATGAAGTCACCTTCTCTAACACCTCATATGAATGCATGTACTGATTCTCCTTTATGTATGCCGAATAGGACACCTCCAGATATGGATGCCACTGCCTCCATAAGCTCCAATAGTACCTGTGTCCATAAAGAGAATATGTACCTGAATAGTTAACATAAGATGTAATCTTATGTTAAGCTCCATCGAATGTCTTTGAAGTACTCCATAATCTTCATGTAGAAGACAATCTTCAAATACATCATGTAGATGGCTAATCCACACCACCAAGGTGCTTATAGGTAAGTCTTCTCCATAAGCAAGAGTGTGATCACACTCTTCTCCAAGAAGAACTCCATAGCTGCTCCTCAACATGCTCCTAGAGTGCACCATGGTTGCCCCATGAGTGCTAGAGCATTACCTCCTCAAGAGAGGGATCAAAGCTGGTGTTGGCTTTGTGTTGGATGATTCACAAAGTAACTACAGACCTTCTTTTATAGGCCTTGATGATATATAGCAGCTTTTTTCCGTTAAAATTTGACGATTGGAATCAAATAAAGCTGATCGTTTTTTATTTTAAAAACTTAACGTAAGTTTTTAATAGCTTTTGCTTTATTGCTAAAAGTGCTTCTTGACCTTCTTTTCCACTATCTGACCACCTGATGAATGATCTGACAATATTTTTATGATCCCCATACTGAGCTATCAAATGAGGTAAAAACCCTAAATCAACAGAAAATTAGGGTTAGGGTTTTCTCCCAAATCTAATCTCTGATGACTTCATGTCATATACCATTAGAAAGCTCTCATCAAGCTCTACGAAATAGGCTCATAAAAATTTTACCCAAATTTTGTGCCAAAAATGATTAAGTACCAAAATTAGGGTTTCTGCCCTAAATGGATTTTGGACTGATGTGACATTGTTTTCCAACAAACAGATTATATACTTATGAAGTTGAAGTTCCAGATTATGCAGGTTATACAATGGTCAATGAGGCTCAAGTAAGTTAATTGGATTTATGGCATAAAAGATTAAGACACATCAGTGTTTGCAGATTGAACGATATTGCAAAGAAATCCTTGGTTGAAGGTCTACCCCAACTACCTAAGCAAGATTTGGATTTTGTTTGTGAGGCATGTCAGTTTGGAATATAGGTACGAAGTCCCTTTTTAATAATAGGATTGCAAAGCAGAGGTATTTTGGACTTGATTCATACTGATGTATGGGGTCCATCTCAAGAAGAGTCCATGGCAGGTAGCAAGTATTTTGTAACGTTTATTGATGAATTCTCAAAGTTTACATTCATTTATTTTATGAAATACAAATCCGAGGTGTTTGATATGTTTAAGAAGTTTAAATCATTGGTTGAAAGGAAAACAGGTCGAAGCAGAAGAAGGCTGAGAACAGATGGAGGAGGTGAATATTTTTCTAATCAGTTTTAGAGGAAGAAGGAATAAAAAAGAAGACTACAAATAGATACACACCTCAACAAGATGGTGTGGCCGAAAGAAGAAACAGGTCTATCTTGGAGATGGGTAGGTGCATGTTAAATGAAAAGGACTTACCACTTACTTTTTGGATTGAAGCATGCATGCAATTTATGTGATGAACAGGTTACCACCTACTCAAAGTCATTTACAAAAAGCACCTTATGAATTGTTTTATGGATCAAAACCAGATATTTCTAATTGTAGAATTTTTGGAAGCATATATTTTGTTCATGTTCCACAACAGTTAAGGTCAAAGTTGGATCCAAGGTCACAAAAAAATGGTTTTCATTGGTATGGAAGAAGGGCAACCAAGATATAGATGTGTGAACCCAGATACAGGAGAGGTAATTGTTTCGAGAGATGTTATTTTTCATGAAGATAAATCTTGGTATAAAATGAAGTGCAGGTAGATGAAGAAGAAACTACAAGAAGTCATGAAGAAGAGCCAAGTTCTCCAAGCTCATCAGAGAGTCAAATTACACATGAAGAGGTAACTCCCCCCCAATCAAAAGTTGAAGAAAATTCTTGATTTGATTTCAAAGGAAATTGAGTCATAGGAAGAAGAAAGTGAAGGTTCTATGTCAAGAAGAAATCAAACTCAAAGGCAAGAAAAGCATGGTAGGACAAGAAGTCAATCAAGGTATCCAGTAAGAGAAAGAAGGCAACCGTAAAGATTTTCTCATGAAGCTTATATGGCAAAACTTCTTGAGGAATAGGAACCAACAACTTTTAAAGAAGCATCAAAGGTAAAGAAATGGGTTAAAATAATGGATGAAGAAATGACAGCTTTGTATGAGAACAATACATGGAGTTCAGTTCCAAGGCAACCTAACATGAAAGTTATGCACAGAGTTATGGCATCGATTATGAGGAGACATTTTCTCCTGTTGCCAAGATATCAACAATAAGGACATTAATAAGTGTTGCTGCAAGAAAGGAAATGATGAAGGTGAAATAGCCAGGATCATAGCAGAGCTTGGATCTGAATTAAAAAAATTCAGATTTAAGAGAATTGACGTACATTCTTGGAATCGAAGTTTTGAAAAAAGAAGATGGTATATACCTTCTACAAAGGAAGTATATTTCAAATTGTTAAAGAAACATGGCATGGAGCATTGCAAGAGTATCAGTAATCCGATGGAACCCAATGTGAAGTACAGTGTTGAAGATGGTGAACCTTTAGAAGATCCACTTATCTACAGATCTTTGATTGGTTCTCTTATATATGCAACTTTAACAAGGCCGGATATTACATTTAGTGTAAGTACATTGTCTCAATTCATGAAGAAACCCATAGATGTACATATGCAAGCATCAACAAGGGTCTTGAGATATTTGAAGGGTACATTAAATGAAGGTTTGGGCTATAAATATCATGAAGGTATGGATTTGAAAGCATACAGTGATGCAGATTCGGCTGGAAATAAGGATGACAGAAGGAGTACAAGTGGATATCTGATATCTGCAGGTAGTAATTTGGTTTCATGGAGTTCTAAAAGACAGCTTACAATAGCACTTTCAAGCACGGAAGCTGAATATAGAAGCCTTACAAATGCAATATATGTTAGCCGCTAAATTTTATGCTTATCGTCCACGATATGACATAAACGGAAACACTGCTCCCACTTGCTGAGCCACTACTCAAAAACATCCGTAGCCTTTGCACTAGTCGAGCTTGATATCTAGGCGGCTTAGGGTCCTTAAGCTTCCATCAGGCCTCTCTCACTAGTATGCTCTCTCTAAGGATCTTTGAAATTTGATGCTCGCCTGGTGGATCTACCTCCATCCCTGACAAATCGATTTCAGGCATCACTTCCTCTTTCTTGGAGCCACATACGAGCTCCAAGATGTCGTGAAGTTCGCTCTCTAAATGTGCTATCCTTGCAGTCATGATCTCTATAGGGTCTGAGGTGCGCTTAGCCATGGGTGTATGAGTCCTAATTGGTGAAGAGGATCCTGATTCCATGCTAAGATAAGGTGTAAGTCTATTTTTATGGTTTTATGGTTTTTATGTTTTTTTTTTTAAGTTTATGTGCTTTATGTACACTTAAGATCAAAGTGGAAGTGGAAACAGGCTAATCACAAGCCTTTGCAAAAAAAAAAAAAAAAAAAAAAAAAAGAAACTTTTAGTATGCTTTGTTTACTTTTTATGCACATGCATGCTAAATTTTAAAATTTTCGACAACATTTCGACAAGAAAATGAAAATGGGAAAAAAAAAAAAAAAAAAAAACTAAGTGCACTACATGCACTTCTCAACCAAACGGTGCCGGAGGGCATAATTTATGTACAAAGAAATCAAATGGCACTACACTCTCTTGTAATAATCCTCATGCTTGCGGCACGGTATAAGCAATAAGAACACTGCAAGTTCTTATATTCTCTTGGCTATACCTGCAAAATCAAGCACTAACATACTACTTCCATGCAAAACAAAAAGCTGAACAAGCTTTTAATTAACCATATACTATATATGCTATGCATTATGCTTGTCCTATGTGCTCAATGATGCATGAAAAGAGCACGAATGCATCAAAATTGACTAGAAAACTTATCTTAGAGTCCAAAGCTTTGATGTGTAGGTGCTGGAGATGATCAACGCACACTCCTCTTGAGTCTCCAAGAGTATCCCGATATCTATTGCATTGAAAAAGTGCTCAAATGAAGATCTTCATTGTCGAACAGCCAAGTTTGAAGTTTTGTACAAGTTTGAAGGTAAGTTCAAAAGGTGATTGAGGTCTCTCACTAAGAAATCCATAGCAAGAAAAATCACTCAATTTGGATCCCAAATGAGTGAGATATGGCCATTTGAGTAAATCTAGGTAATCCTTCTAAAGCTCTTGAGAGGGGAGTTTGATGAAAAAACAAGGAAGAACACTTCGAATTCGCCTTTGTGTAGACCTCCCTCCAGCCCAAATGAGTGCACGTGGCTGTATTATCCCATATGCACAAGAAGAAATATCGAATGCAAGTATATATAGAGCTTATGCTTCATATCTCTCTCAAAGCAACAAGGAGGAGAATGGCTTGATAAGCTTCCTCTTCGGGCAGGTCTGTCGACGCATTGGCAGTCTTGTGGTAGTTCGAGCAGCACGCTTGGGTTGTCTTCCGGGTATGCCTCTGTGCATGGGCACTCGATCCATCGTGCGGCTCCCTTGGGGCCTCAAATACTCTCCTTTTGCTTCAAGGAGAGGCTCTCCCACACCACGCAACGGCGGCCCTCCTCAGGTGAAGATGATGATGATCAGTCTTGACGGCAGCAACAAAGTCTCTGAAAATCTCATGCGAAAAATTTTCCAAAATGATCTCTGCTCTAGATACCAAATGTGAGAGCTAAAATCTCTCAAGACTTAGAAAATGAGACTTGTGAATGATGTGTGTGCCACTCTCCTCCCATCTAATATATCCTCTTGCATTCCAAATAGTAATGATCTGGAATGATCTAATGCTTCCATGTGACCATCATGCAACACTCATCCCCATTACCATTGAATACCCTAGGATATCCCCCGAGCTTGGGACCTTGGTTAAGGTTGGCCCTTGTCCCTCACACACATGGAGTGGTCTTTGTAGACCAATGTCTGACAGTGCACCAAGTTAAATTATACATCCGTATGCAATCTCATAGATACCCTCACGAGGCATCCAAGTTTGGTTTTATTGGAACCCTTATTTGTCATGAAGCATTATCATGGTTCTCCCCTAATCTTGGAAAAGAACATGGCAATACTTCATGACTATGAGGGGTTTCTCCAAGAGCTCACTGCAATGTTTGTAGAATCCAGATGTAGACACCAGTTGAGTGGAAGAAATAAAACTCCAGAAGCTACGTCAAGGTAACCACCCTGCCCTGCCTATGCATCAGAATTTCCACAATTGATATGTAATCTTCCTTGGCATGAGGATTATTTCATAAACCAATTTAAATGGGACTTAAGAAATAACATGAAGGACCTTCTACTCACGATGCCAGAGGGGGAGTTCTCCTTAGGGAAGTATATCCTATAACATGCATATGCACAGAGACACTTCACAAATGCCCAACTCCTCAAGAGGGTATAGGTAAAAAAGAGAGCACGATAAGTGTTCACAAAGATGACACAACTTAAATTTGCATCAAATGGATCACACAAAAAGTAGAAAGTATACTTGAGAAATTGACAACACACCCAACCCTAATAGCCATAACTAGTTCACCTGCTACCACTTGCTTGCCCCTGAGGTTACATGCTGAGTAACTCTTACTAGAAGGGCTCCCTTTCCACAAGCAACACAAGTAGTTAGCAAGCAACTAGTGAGTTAGATTCCAAGGGTTTAATGACTGTAAACACACTCATAAACCATATATAACTTCAGATAACACAATATGCAAGATGAGGTGATAATTGATCCAAATAATAGTTCATTCAACATTACAAAAGTAGCCTAACATGCTCCCAGAAAACAACACTAGACATTCAAACACAATCTAAACACTTGCCTGAAGCTTCATAGTACATTTCACGATTAGGCCAAAAACTAGCCCAAAACTCCAAAAATACATAGTATGACTACCTGCACACACTAGGTACGTAGCCCAAACATAGAAGGTACGTAGCCCAAACATAGAGATACAACAAGAGAATAAGTACTACAAACATAGAAGGTACGTAGCCCAAACATAGAGATACAACAAGAGAATAAGTACTACAACAGAGTGCCAAAGGTCTTCTTCACACATATCAGCAGAGCAACAGACATGCTAAAGTATGGTAGTGGTAGTGTGATGTATGGTAGTGATAGTCATCACAGTGGTCCCAAATGAGTACTCGACAGCTCCTTATATAGATACCATGAGGCCATACAAGTGGCTCTGCACGACCCCTTGACATTGACTCCGTGCCTCCGAATGGCATGATAGGAGGCAATGCACAAAGCGATTACCTGCAAAGAGAAGTTACTCAGGTGGGCCACCAACCCCGAGGTAAACCACTATTGGATTTCTTTTACCGCAAAGTGCATGACTGACCCCTAACATCTGCAAGACTTTGAGGTGGCTTCAATAGTTCCTTGTCCTCATTCTCTTCTCTTAGATAATCCTTAGATAAGCCGGTATTTACTGCAGAGTCATGATAGGGGTCACCCGGTTTTGAGGTACCCAATTTTATTGGGCTAGTTTTTGGCCCAATAAAATTGGGCTAGTTTATGGCCTAAAATTGGGCTAGTTTGTGGCCCAATAAATTTGGGCAAGTTTATGGCCATATAAAATTAGGCGAGTGCTCTTTGGGCACCTTGGGTGATTGTAGAGGAAAATTGGGCGATTGTTTTTGGGCAACTTCGGTGGCAGTAGAGGAAAATTGGGCGATTGTTATTGGCTAACTTGGGTGGTGGTAGACGAAAATTGGGAGACTATTTTGTGGCAACTTTGGTGGTGATAGACGAAAATTGGGAGACTGTTTTTGGGCAAATTGGGTGGTGGTAGAGAAAAACTAGGCGACTGTTTTTGGGCAACTTGGATGGTGGTAGAGGTTGAGGGAGATAACACATCGTGCTCAAAGACATCAAAAGGCGACCATATGTCCCTAACACATCCAAAGTGCTACACCCTTCTTGCCCGTGTTGAAAATGTCAACTATGCACGCTTTAGGTGGACAAAGGGGTCAAAAGACCTTAATGTGGACAAAAGTCACGACTTAGATCACTTAGGGAAGTCTCAAGGTCGGACAAGGCAATCCTAAGGGGGTGGAAAAGTCGTGAGAGGCATCCAAAAGCTATAAAAGGAGGTGAAGGGACATCAAATGTATGGAAGTCTTGTAGGTCATTGAAGACTAAGAGACATATACTCAAGGAGGCTCAAGGAGAGAGTCATCCGAGGCTCAAGGAGAGAGTCATCCAATGCTCAAGGAGCTGAAATGAGGCCGTCAAAGCTAGGAAAACGCAGAGGAGGGCTTTATATGCACAAAGGAGGAGCAAGGAAGAGCTATCAAGCCCACACCCCCTCTAGCCTCTTGTAGGTATAGACATAGTATTCTTATAGTGGTTATAACTCCTTGTCTACATATCCAATTCAAGAGATTTAAAGTGCATTCTGTAGCTTATATATGTGTCTTACTTTCCCTAAGAGGAATTCTTGAAATCAGTTTTATGTGCAAAGAAATTGGTGTATTTCTGTAACCCTAATTTTTGCATATCCTACATCTGTACATAGTGTGTTTTGTACAGAGTTGTTGACAGACTTAAACAGATCCATTTGAGGTGTTCTATAGCTTCTTGGAAAGCTTATGAAGCATACTAAGTGTGCCTAAAAAATTGTGTGATTTCGATCAATGTAAGGAAGATGAATCAGAGTTTTACTGGAGGTAAGAAAAAAAGGTGTATGAAAGGACCTAGGTATTGGGTTCATTTCACTTCTAGTGTGCAAATATGAGGGATTAAATTCCATCTGCCCATTCCTATAGAAGAGCCTATGCCTGAGCTTATGCAAATAGACGTAACTAAGTTCCATCCTCTAACCCTACAAAACAAACAAAGAAGGAGAGATAACAAGTTATGCCTCTACTACGGAAACCCTATCCATATTGGAGTTAATTGTCCCAACAAAAGAGCAAACTAAAAAGTCTTAATAACCCTTGTAGAGAAGGAAAACAAAGACGTCCACTTGTAAAGGAGACCGTGGAGTTGAACCATGATATAAAAAAGGGTCTCATAATTCGAGCAACACCCATAGAAACATGCCTTGCCCCTATTAAGATGATCATGCCTAGAAAGACCCTTTCCCTTACAGCTTGAGTCTACTCTCGAGCCTCCTCTTGTTTTATCGATGAAGGATTAGTAAAAAAACATAAGATTCCAGTACTTCGGAAGAACATACCAGTAATGGCTCAAGTAGTAGATTGAAGACCTCTAGCATCTAGGAATATTATCGAGGAAACTTCACCATGAAGAGTAAACTTTGGTGATCATGATGATATGTTTCAATGTAATATCAAGTCCAATAAACCTCGTTATCATTGAAATTCCCTAGCTAAAGAAACATAATCCAGACATTGATTGGGAAAGAATAAAATCACTCTTCAAGATATCTAGAAGAACTCAACATATGTAGGAGCCAAAGCCTTCCTAGATGCAGTCAATACCAAGATTTTCAAGATGTTTTTGGAAAGAAGAATGTAGATATCCTCCCAGAGCATAGACCTGGGAGCCAAAGCCTTCCTGGATGCAGTCAATACCAAGATTTTCAAGATGTTTTTGAAAAGAAGAATGGAGATATCCTTCATGGTTGAGATGACTCCTTCATGGTTGATAGGTGACTCCTTCAGACTTCATGGTTGATAAAAGGATTGACCCCCATGTCACTTGCAAAAGAAAGTGAACTCATCCAAATTATAGGCATGCCCTCCATTACAATAAGGATTGAGAATGTGAAATAAATAGAGACTCCAAGCATGTATAAATCCAACGAATTGAAAATAAAATCATCAAAAGTTTTCAAGTAATTGGTGTAGATAGTTGATGGACACAAAAGAAGATAGATATATGGATCTCCAAAACAATTTCTAGAAAGAAAACCAGATGTAGAAGCCCCTCCTTGATTCAAAGAGAAGAATATTCGAAGAAACAAAATTCAAACTCGAAGAAGATAGCCCCTTACTCACACATACCCTCACACATATACTCACACACACACACACACTCTCTTACCCTCTCCCTTTTTTCTCACTCACTCTTTCCCCTCTTTCTTTCTTTCCCACATACACCCACACACACACCCTTGCACACACTCACTCACACACACACACACACACTCTTTGCCACTTTCTTTTCCTCCTTCCACTCTGTACTTCTCTCTTTCCCCTTTTGTACACTCTCTCACTTTCTCTCACACCCTTCACAAACCCCCACTCTCACTCTCTCTCTCTCTCTCTCTCTCTCTCTCTCTCTCTCTCTCTCTCTCTCTCTCTCTCTCTCTCTCTCTCTCTCTCTCTCTCTCTCTCTCTCTCTCTCTCTCTCTCTCTCCCCTCCCCCTCCCCCTCCCCCTCCCCCTCCCCCTCCCCTCCCCCTCCCCCTCCCCCTCCCCCTCCCCCCTCCCTCCCTCCCTCCCTCCCTCCCTCCCTCTCTCTCTCTCTCTCTCTCTCTCTCTCTCTCTCTCTCTCTCTCTCTCTCTCTCTCTCTCTCTCTCTCTCTCTCTCTCTCCCCCCTAGCAGACGGTTTCATCCGGCGGCCATGTTACATGGATACTTACATGCCTCATAGCTCGAGGGTAGCGATTGGCCAGTTGAGAGTCTCATCACATAGACTAGAGATTGAGACGGGCAGAGCCGCAGACATTCCCAGAGAGGAGCGGATATGCAGGGTTTGCAGAGTAGAGATAGAGGATGAGGAGCACTTTGTATGCAGATGTAGCGCATATGATGGCATCAGAGGTAGATACGGGACTCTATTTACAGGGCAGCCCACCCTCCGAGAGATCATGGACTCTAGAGACCAGCGACAGCTCGGGCGATTCCTACTAGAGATACAGAGTCACAGAGATTCCCTACTCCAGCCTACTGTAGCAGCCCATACAGGAGGGAGACAGAGTAAGCTCACTGAGTTCTTTATTCCACGACGTGGTGCAGCCCTCCCCCCCTCAGCCCACACACCGAGAGGGGTGACTCTTCAGCAGGCTCAGGCTGCTCGAGCTAGGAGACGACCCCGTGCTAGAGGATATCGGGCCCAGTTCTTAGACATCCTAGCAGACGGTTTCATCCGGCGGCCATGTTACATGGATACTTACATGCCTCATAGCTCGAGGGTAGCGATTGGCCAGTTGAGAGTCTCATCACATAGACTAGAGATTGAGACGGGCAGAGAGGCATACATTCCCAGAGAGGAGCGGATATGCAGGGTTTGCAGAGTAGAGATAGAGGATGAGGAGCACTTTGTATGCAGATGTAGCGCACTATCGAGACCAGTTCTTAGACATCCTAGCATACGGTTTCATCCGGCGGCCATGTTACATGGATACTTACATGCCTCATAGCTCGAGGGTAGCGATTGGCCAGTTGAGAGTCTCATCACATAGACTAGAGATTGAGACGGGCAGAGCCGCAGACATTCCCAGAGAGGAGCGGATATGCAGGGTTTGCAGAGTAGAGATAGAGGAAGAGGAGCACTTTGTAATATGCAGATGTAGCGCATATGATGGCATCAGAGGTAGATACGGGACTCTATTTACAGGGCAGCCCACCCTCCGAGAGATCATGGACTCTAGAGACCAGCGACAGCTCGGGCGATTCCTACTAGAGATACAGAGTCACAGAGATTCCCTACTCCAGCCTACCGTAGCAGCCCATACAGGAGGGAGACAGAGTCAGCTCAGCTCACTGAGTTCTTTATTCCACGACGTGCTGCAGCCCTCCCCCCCTCAGCCCACACACCGAGAGGGGTGACTCTTGAGCAGGCTCAGGCTGCTCGAGCTAGGAGACGACCCCGTGCTAGAGGATATCGGGCCCCGAGACATCGCCGACATCAGATTGCAGAGATCCAGGCTCGTCACCATCGCGCCATGGAGGAGAGACGATTCCAGGTGATGGCTGATCCCGCTGAAGCTATCACGATGGCTCTGACTCCACCTCCACCTATGTATCACATCTTACACCCGCCCACTAGCACAGGATGGAGCTAGTTAGTCGTTTCATATGCATTCCCATGCTTGTTGTACTACCCCTTTGCATATAGACTGTCATAGATATCGCACTCCATACACCCCCCCTTTCATGGGTATCTCCACACGCATTTCACGGAGATATGTATCAGCTTTACCAGTTTCTTTTTCAGCACTTCTATCTTCTCTGATAGACAGAAGATACACCCATGTACATCGATTTGTCTCATAGGCCGAGTTCGGCCTCCTAATAGACGTAAAAACACTTTCTTTCTTCTTCTTTCTCTCTCTCTCTCTCTCTCTCTCTCTCTCTCTCTACTCCAGTGTGCACTGCCTATGTGATTTAAAATGATGTTTTCCAACCCCAATCTACGTCATGTTATAAGATCCCAGCCAAAATCATTACACAAAATTTAAATAAAGATCATCTTTGGGTTCAACTAACTGACCAGTAGTCAGGAAAAAATTAGCCAACGAATCAATGGTATCTCATCAATAAGCAGAAAAAATCACAACTCTAGCAGCAGGAAACCTAGCCAGGAGGAGGTGATCATGAATTCCCATGCATCACACTAATTTATGCTTCCAAAATTCAGGAAAATTTCCAATTTGAAGATATGAAATCCACTCAAATCATATAATTTCTAATTTTGGCATTCCTGATGTTGTCAGACTCCAAAAGTCTATAAACACATGGAGAGATGTGAGAACCTTGATCAGCATGGGAAAATGTTATATATTATTGGCTTTCACCTATTCATGTCACGAGCTGATTAACAAATGAGGCCAAGAATGCATAACTTCCTTTTGCATAAGGTGATGCATGGCACCGTACAAAGTTAGCAATATAGTCCAAGAATGTTAAGTAAATTAAAAACCACAGAGAACGCATACACGACAATCCTCTGCCTGATTAGTTTGCCACTTCGTACAAGTTGCTTCAATTTCTAATATAAGCCTTTCCAATGATGAAGCTACTGTAAGGTTGTCAAATACTCCTTCCTCTGTTTGGCTTGTGATCACCGAGCTTAGCATGCAGTAGGACACGGAAGGAAAATAGGGTTGCAAAGGTGCTCGATGGGTGCACCACAACGTGAATAGGAGCTCTCCTCCTCAGGTACACGACCTTTCAAATATATGTTAAGATGATGTACTTTTTCAGACTTGCAGTTATCGAGGACTTGGCTTCATTATCAATACCATCCCACTGACACTATCTGCTACCATCTTAGGATCTGCTCCCTATTCAAAAGCCTCCACCACATTGAAATGATCAAGGCCTAATATCTCCACCCCTAGATTCGTCTAGTAATCCTAACAGGCTACATCATTTCCACTCTGAGCTGAAAATTGCAAGACCCGTCGGAAGCAATGCTTGATATGCATTCATGAGTACATAGCTGAAAATTGGGGTGCTATCAGGGGAGGTGGTGAAGCTGAAAAGCACTTGATTACTCTGTTTTCTTGATAATTTCTATATGTCCAGAGCTTTGGCTCTCCTGAATCCCGAGTCATGAGGGAGAGGTATTGTTTTGAACTGAAGCATATGAATACAAAGGTTGTTATTCATTTGTGCTGGCCCAAAATGGAAGACAAATATGAAAAGCCTTGGACTACCACTTCTCCTTCTTTTCGTCAGCACACTCATCAACAATTTCTGCAACTTCCCTTGGAAATCATTGAAGGCTAGATCAAAATGGAGGTGACCCAAATGAATATTGCTAGTGAAACGTGCAGTAGAGTGGTCATCTAAACTTGAACAAGGTTTCGAAACAAAACGGCTTTAGAACTAGTCCATTAAGGAAGAATTTTTCAGAGATCTGGAACAGCTATCCACCACAAACTCTCGAGTGCTGCATTTGTCTTGTAAACCATCATCTAAGAGAGCTGGAATAGATAGCTGTCAATATCAGAGAGGAGCAACGTGTACAAATTTTTTTGTAGATAATCTCTGACTCCCGGATTTTCATTCCTCTATGAATAATTCACTGCACCAATCAACAAACGACAAGAAGCACACACACCCGAACTGATCGCCTGCTTCTTCTAGAAGCCCGAGAAGACTTCTCCCTTGCTGGATGGATCCCCTGTGAGCACCCCCACTGAGAGAGATTGAGCCTCCTTTTCAATAGCATTTCCCCTTGCTTCTCCCCAAAGTCGATTTTTTCCCCCCG
The DNA here is from genome assembly GCA_020310875.1 of Ceratopteris richardii. Taxonomy (NCBI): domain Eukaryota; kingdom Viridiplantae; phylum Streptophyta; class Polypodiopsida; order Polypodiales; family Pteridaceae; genus Ceratopteris; species Ceratopteris richardii. The sequence goes on from CM035421.1 coordinate 115,905,414, forward strand.
ATGACGCAAGGCTCTACCTTAAACGAATGTGCCTCCTCCCAGAGCTCCCTCCTGCCTTCCAATGAAGCTGAAGCTCCCATCGCAAAAGAGGCCTCCGGTCGTGTGTACTGACAGGGCATCCCCCCCCCCCCCTTTCCCTTTTTCCTCCTTCCAAAAAAACTGAAGAAGCAAGCCCCTTCTCCGATGAGTAAGGAGGCCAATGCTAGTTGCTGCAATAAGCTTCTCCCCCACCCGTATTTCCCCCAGCCCTCTCGACTGATGATAGTCGACACTCCAGGCTCCCTTACTCCGGAAGAAAATGAGAAAACACCCCTAGAAAAATGCCATCTCCCTTCTCTTCTCCCTTTGAAGAACTCCACCCAACCTTCAAATTGTTGCCGGCCTCCTGACCACCTCTGTTACCTATTGATTGCTGTGAATATGGTAGTCTATTAATGTGATTTTGATGCAGTTGACGAAGACAAAATACTCCATATGAGAATGATTATGTATTTTGCATTAATAGATATGTGTGCATATGTCACCATGGGTACTGAGCATATGATTGCAAAAGATATGGGTACTGAGCATATGATTGCAAAAGATGTGTGTATGCTAGGGAGACGTGTAGGTGAGCATGTATTCTCATGAATGTATTGGCCGTTAAGCATATGGCATAAGGGGGACATAAGCATATGTGTGTAAATTTGCTTGTGAACATGAGTGCATGTGAGTATGGGGAGGTGCCACTGATGGTGGATGTCTATATATGTGTAGGTGAAAGAAAGGTGCTTCAAAATCGGACACAACAAACAGCCATATAGGAGGATGGTCATGGAGACAACTGAGAAAGAGCAAACGAGTGATGATGATAATGTCATGCTTAATGGATTTGGGGCTGTTGTTAATGTTTCAGGTCAAAGAGTGATGCCCTATTTGCCTCAGAATTGCGGAACAATCAAGTGGAGGCTTAATAACAAGAGTGCAAAGCTGGAGCGAGGAGAGCGTGGAAGGTGGCTTTGCTCCAATTATTTAGGAAAACATGGAAAGTCTAGAGCTTCTAAAGGTGACAATTGAAAAAGCTAGTTACACTGGCGAGGTTGTCATGAGGATGGACGTTGCAACATCAGAGTTCTTCGTTGATAAAGAGAAGAGAAATGACCTTACTTTAAAGAGGAGAACAATGATGGGAATCAGAAGATTTCTAGTGATGAGTTGATCAACCTGTACAAGAATTTTATCGAGATGTACCCAATTGTGTCCATCGACGCCCCTTTGACCAGGATGCTTGAGAACACTATAGCAAGTTCACTGAACAGACAAGAAAGCGAGTTCGAATTGTGGGAGATGATTTGTTAGTCACCAATCCTATGAGGGTATCGAAAGAAATCAAGGATTTGTCTTGCAATGCCCTGGCTCCCACTGACTAAAGAATATGTAGGAGAGCGTAGGTGAGAGAAAGGATTTTTTCGGGCAGAGCAGGGTACTGCCACGGAGGGTTGGGCGGCGGTTTTCCTGCCCTCTATCAGAGATTGGCAAAGGGAGGGGTCATACTCCCTTACTCCACACGAGTGGAGCATATCCAAAAGGGAGGCCATTCTCTCTCGGAGATTATTCATTTTTTGGGAAACTAGCAGCACGGGGAGAGAGGGGTGCTCTAGAGCAACCGGTTTGTTTGGTGGTTGTTTTTTCACCAGGTGGGGAGGTCTATCGAGAGGAGGAGTAGGGGGGTCTCTAATCAGCTGAACAAGGTGGAAGGAGGGGGGAACCCTCAAGAATTGATATCTACGCATCGTTATTTTTCGTGTTGGGAGAATGCAAGGAGAGCTTGGTGGATAATAGGAAGGTTGTGAAGAAGATTTTTTGAACCAGGTGGTTAAGTGGAGTGTACATTGGTTGTGGGCATCTCCTCGTGTAAGACAGGCATTCCCTCAAAGTTCTCATGTATTCCACCCAGCTTTTATATGTATTCATGGCATCACACAAGACCGTCTCTGTATGTTGTATGCTGCATCCAATGCGA
>CM035421.1:115912415-115919915 GCA_020310875.1 Ceratopteris richardii
AAATAAATTCATTTGAATACTTCTCGCATCAAAGTTTACAATTTTGCCTTGTATTCGCTTCCAGTTTTATGAAATCAACATTGGAATGTGCATGAAAGCTAGTTTTTATATGAATTTATCTATGCACATGAAGTTATACTAACTTATGTTGATTCATAAAAGCATGCGTAGATCTTGTTTGTGTGTTTTAGAATCTTTTGCAGGTATTGAATGAAGAAAAAGACATTGTAATGAGGGCGTGTAGTGCCCAACAACCCATTTTGGAAAAGTTGCTTATTTGTAGGTTTTTGGAGTAAAGAGAGTGGTTTGTCAACCACTAGGCTGATGCCTATCATTGTAATGATTATTATTATTTTTTTTCACGCTTCATTTTCCTGGCAAAATGCTATTGAAAATTTTGTAGCCACATGGTGTTATATGCCATGTGAGAACGAGAGTGATGTTGTGTTGTGTGAGAGAGGAAGTCTTATGTCTGCATAGCTAAATGCATGTAAGTTGATTGAAGTAGAGAAGAAGATGCTAAGTGAATGCATGCATACATAGACAATGTGATTGCTAGAAAGCTAAAATGCATGATGCATTTTCTCTTTATAGAAGATCACTTTTATGAATCACCACGATGAGTTACGGTGAGCATGAGGTATGTGATAGAGGTATCATGCATAGGCTAATTGTGCCTTTAGAGAGTAAAGGACAATGTATATACATCAAGAACAACTAAGATGTGTTTTTGACTAGTAACACATGAGCACATAAATTGTTTTTCATGCGAGTCTATGTACTTGATATAGACGCTTATCTCGAGTCCGCACAAGAGTGCTATGGTTATGATCATCAATACAAGTATTTAAGTGCTTGTATGTGATTGGTTGTGATGAGATTAATGAATGTGCAAGAAACACAATGAATAGAATGACATCCATGTTGGAGTTAGACATTTGCGGAAGCACGCAAACAACACAAAGGAAGAAGAAGAAGCTTGGAGCACAACACACAAGACTGAATGTATTACTAGAGAATGTACAAAGATAAGTAGCCCATTAGGGCATATACAAGCCGGGGGAAAAAAACCTCCTAAAGAGGGAAAAAAGTGCCCCGGTGGTCCTAGAGTGTTCACACACATCACTACCTAAATATATCAACAAATCCCCCCTGGGAGTGATGCGGTGAACAAGGAGCTGACACTCATGTATAAGGAAGTGCCAAGCTATGTGGAAATCACTCCACGAAAGGAAGTAAGCCCAAAGCTTTGCAGAAAGCTTCAAACTTCTTCTTAGGCAGAGCCTTCGTGAAAAGGTCTGCAATGTTCTCCTGCGTGGGCACATATGCCAAGCTGATCTCCCCAGCAGAGAACCTCTCCCTGACATAATGATAATGCACCTCAATGTGCTTAGTGCGAGAATGGAACACAGGGTTCCTCGCAACTGCCAATGCGCTCTGACTGTCAGTGAAGATGGTGGTGGCAGAGGACTGACCAACACCCAAATCAGTCATAAGGCATTTGAGCCACACACACTCAACAGTAGCTGTGAAAGCTGCCCTATACTAAGCCTCACAACTGGAAGTGGCCACAGTAGGTTGCTTCTTGCTCAACCAAGATATACATGAGCTACCAAGCATGAAGCAAAAGCCACTAGTGGACACACAAGTGTCATAGCAACCAGCCCAGTTTGAGTCAGAAAAAGCATGCAAATCTGGCGGTAGTGATCCCCCCTTGGGATAAAACAACCCAAGTAGCCGAGTACCACTCAAGTGGCGAAAGATACGCTTAACCGCCTGCCAATGCTTGATGCCTGGGCAATGCATAAACCTGCTCATCTGTGAGATAGCAAACTGAATATCTGGTCGAGTAATGCATAAGTAAATCAGGCATCCAATAGCCTACTGATAGAGGACAACATCAAATGCATCTCCAGCATCATGAAGACTCAATCGTAAACTTGTCTCCATAGGAGTGGCAATAGGCTTACAGTATTCAAGGCCAAAACGCTGCAATATTGTGTCAATATATTTCATTTGACACAAAGCCAATCCACATCAACTTGCATAAACTGAATGCCCAAATAGTGATGCAAATGCCCCAAATCAGACATCTCAAATGAGGCATGCAAATCAGCCTTAAAATCAGCAATATGCTTCTCAATAGGACCAGTGAGCAGCATGTCATCAACATAGACAACAATGATCAGAAGCACATCATTAGCACGCCTAACATATAAGGTGCTCTCAGTTGGAACGTTCACAAAACCATGTGCAATCAGATAGGCATGTATCTTCTCATACCAAGCACGTGCGCTTGATTTAAACTATATAATGCCTTCTTTAACATGCACACCTAGTTTTCATGCCCTTTCTGCACAAAACCACGGGGCTGAAAAACATACACTTCTTCATGCAAGTCACCATTCAAAAATGCAGTTTTAATGTCCAACTGATGTACATTGTAACCCTTTGCAACAAGCCTAGCCTTATTCTAAGCACAAGATTAGAAGACTTTATTTTTGGTGTAGAGGCTTCTACAACAACCATTCCAGCCTCCTTTTTCTTTGCCTCTTTTGCAGCCAGTTTTGAACAGTTCTTTATGATATGATCATTCCCTTTACAGTACTTGCAAAACAATTTCTGCTTTTCTGATTTCTTCTCATCTTTATCTTGGTTCTTCGAATGTGCAGCATTTGCAGATTTCTGCTTACTAGTAGAAGAGCTCCATTTTCCTTTGCCCTTTTGACTAGCTAGGAAAGCTTGATCTGCAACACGCATAATGGACCTATTCTGCATGGACTGATCTTCCTGTAATAGAACAAAGACTAACTCCTCAAATGACAAGGCATTTGGATTGCCTTTCATCATCAATCGAAGAGTAGATGCAAAAGTCTGATATGAATCAGGAAGACCATTCAGAACGGTCTGCACAAGTGAGCTATCTGGTATAACCTCATCAGCAGAAATCAACTGTTCCTTCAAGTCTTTGATCTTTGTTAGAAAACTGTCCATAGAATCACCTTCATTCATGTGCTCAGTCTCCAACTGTTCTCGGAGGTAAGCAACAAGAGCCTCATTCCTAGCCTGGTACAACGTGGTAAGTGTATCCCAAGCATCCTTTGCTGTTCTACAAGAGCAAATGTGAGGAATAGCACGTTTGACAGACAAAGCTATCAATGCATGTGCTTGAGCATCTCTGCCATCCCAACGAATTGGCTCTGCAGTAGGTGCAACAGAAACAACAGCACGAACAGGAATCTGCAGAATATCATCTTCGACACCACCTCCATGAGCTTCAGCACCTGTATTTGCAGTACCTGTAGTCGCAGGTGTAACAGGACGTCTTTCAACACCCTGCACAATGTTCCATAGTCCTTTTGCAACCAATACATGTCGCATCATATAAGCCCATAATGGATAGTTGGTACCATCCAACTTATCCTCAACAGCCAACATATGGAATACATCACTGCTTTCAGCCATGGCCGGTGACTAAAATACCTTGATGTAGAAAATTGATTATATCTCAAAAAGTTGGACAGAACTGCCCAGACGAGTTCTGCTAAACCTGTAGCAGACTTCGAGATGCTTATACTGGCGAATCGAAACAAGTATATACCTTTGGCATAAAAAGACAAAATAGCCTGCACAAACACTACGATAGTGCATTCGGAGGCCGAAACAAGCTCAGATTGCAATTACGGCACCACAAAGTGAAGTGGTTTTGATCTCTAAAACAGCTTGAGTATGCTCACCAAATTTCGTGCGAATCTGAGACTGCAACCGGAGGAGTGTCGACGACGCCCTAGATGAAGTGGTGACCTGCTCTGATACCAATTGTTGGAGTTAGACGTCTGCGGAAGCATGCGAACAACACAAGGAAGAAGAAGAAGCTTGGAGCACAACACACAAGACTGAATGTATTACTAGAGAATGTACAAAGATAAGTAGCCCATTAGGGCAATAGGCGTATATACAAGTCGGGGGAAAAAAACCTCCTAAAGAGGGAAAAAAGTGCCCCGGCGGTCTTAGAGTGTTCACACACATCACTACCTAAATATATCAACAATCCATAGATGTTCACTTTCACTAAAAGGTGTATACTATGTAAAGAGTTGATTTTTTTCAACGAGATGATTTGTGATGGTTAATTGGTTTGCATTGATCTAGATGATCATTATATGCATGGATATATATCCATGTCATAATCCATCCAAGATAATGAATGATTTTGTTTAATCATAAGGATTAACATGTCTCGTCATTTTTAGATTTAAAAAAATGATTGAGCAAATAGTTAGTGAGGTAGTAGCCTCATAGAGGTTTGGATGCTACTCTTTGAGGGAATTCCAAAATTTATTGAAATTTGGAGGGCAAGTAGCTCCTAGGCTTTTCTTTAAGCTGACCAATTTTCAAGTAATGTGGATACTTTTAGATATGTCAAATGACCTCTGCACTAAAAGTGCTGCTAGTAGAGGTAGAGGCCTGAAACAAGTCACATAGGCCTGTTACAAAGGGCATTTCTCTTAATTGATAGATCCAAATGGAATGATTTTTGTTGGTAATGAATGCTTAATAGATGCAATTTTTCCATACCAAGTTTCATTATTAGAGATCATTTGATAGTTCCAATAATCTCTGCACATCAAAGTGCAGTCTTTGAAATTTATAAAATGATCAGAGACCATGTCACCTAGAGGTGATTGGATCTCTTAGCTCATTTATTCAAATTGAGTGATTTTTGTTTCTACCATTAGCTAAAGACCTCCACATGGTGTGTACAAAATTTCAAGATGAAGTATTTCTCAATTTAGGAGATGTAAAGAAAAGAGTAAATGTTAGCCTCTGCAAATTTTTAAAATATTGCAGGTATAGAGGTTTAGTATTTTGGTCATCGTGAAAGATCCAAATGTCCAAATACTATGAAACTTATATCAATACAAGTGGACAGTAAGCTATATGCTTTTAAAATCTCGAAGAAATTGGATATCAAATGGTAGGTCAAATGAGCTATTCTATTGAGACCAATCTCTAGTGAAGATTTTCTAAAGAGTGGTACATGTGTCTGATGAGCACATGATATTTTCATATTGGAAACTCCAATTTCAAAACTTTTTATTGGAGAAGCTAATCTAGTATAGACCCTATGATATACCCAAAATTCAAGGATTTTGGAATTTATCCTCATAGTTAGAAGATATTTTAAATGTGCAGCGGCATTGTTTTTAAGCTCACTTAAGTGAAGGTGTAGCAGAGATAGAATTATACATTTGAATGAGTATTTGATTGAATTTTGAATTGAAAATTTGTGAGACCAAACTAAATAAGTTAATCTAGATTTGGGCACAAAGAATATATAATTTGGAGTTTTTTTGGTCAGTTTAAGGACTTCAAGAAGATGACCCTATATATTTTTCAGAGTTGGTCGTCAAGTGTTCGACCCTTCCAGTAAAATGGTTATAAAACTCTGAGCAAATAATTTTTGTGCCTAATGAAAGCTTGAGAAAGGCTACATAAGTTTTGAAAATTTCATACATTTTTCATGAGTAAATGTTAGTTAAAAGTAAGATTTAATCTTCTTCTGTTGGAAATTGTTTATGCAGGAGATATTGTTGAAAGGAAAAGACTTTTCACAGGTTTTTTATGATATTTTTTGAGATGGTGTGATCACCATGGGCTAGCTATGCCCTAGATACTTGTTTATTGATCATTGTTTTATGGTGACAGTTCTTAGTAGGACAGAGGAGACTCTGTCAAAATTTTCAAGAATATATATAGTTCCATGAGAGCATGGAATAGGAGAACTTTAGTAGTTGTTCTCATTTCATATAATTGGATTCATACAAGTTGTATAAATTCCAATTTATTGTGAGTTAATATTTGATTCAAGTTGCATGAGTTGATATTTGATGCAAGTGGAATCCTTCACAACTCTAATTGAGTTGGTCTATTGTATAGTTTCTCATTTCTCAACTCAAGATGAGTTGATGTTACATATAGTATGAGTGATAGAGTCATAGGAATGACTCTATTCTTTCCATAGAGGGAAGGAAACACTTCAGGAACACTTCATGATTTCATTTATTATTATTCATGGTTGTGAGTACTCACCGATCTATTCTTGTAGTTGTTTTTTGAGAGAAGTGTTCGACTTTAATCTCATACACGCATCTATGTGGGGTATAAAGTTTGGTGGTATGGGACATCAAACTTTGTATTCTACCTAGGTGTAGCAGAGATGGTATGGGAGAGAAGTCTCTGAGATTGTATTTTTGATATGATTTGGAGTTCATTCATATGATCTTCTTATTAATAGATAGCAAGTCACGAGTCTATATGTGAACGCAAACAAGGCAAGTTCGTAGGCCAGCAGCCTAGAAGCAGAAAGGCAAGGTTTGCATATAAGAATTATGAATTGGCAATTGCATTGAGAAGAAATTCACAGAGTATGTACTACTTTATTTGATATGCCTGAGAATAGGCCATGGTTCATACATAGTGTGTATGAGGTGAGCTAGATACATAGCCTAGTGGGCTATGAGTGTGCACACATCTACTTACCATTTTTCAGTATATTTAGTGGACTCATATTATGGTCCTCATTATATCTAGGAGTGCCAGATGATTACAGTAGTTTAATAGAGACACCTCATTCCTAGTTAGGAATGATTTGATCATGGTAATGATCAGATGGTGGTTAGAGAAAAAAGCAAGTTTCATCCACTTGGAAAATCTTGCATGTTATTATTGAGAAGGCGGTGGTAGTTCCACTAGTTGCTATACTTTCTTAGCACGTCTTCACTTGGTATGATGGACTTTATTCCACAGAGTGGATCGGGATTTACTGTGTATGGGAAATATTTTGATCCATAGTTTGGATTATCATATATGAGAGATCGAGCTTTTGATCCATAGTTTGGATTATCATATATGAGAGATCGAGCTTTTGATCCATAGTTTGGATTATTATATATGACATATCGAGATTTTGATCCATAGTTTGGATGTGACAAACTGAAATCTTGGTCCATAGTTTGGATCATTGACAGATTGACATCTTGTTCCATAGTTTGGATCATTGATAGATTATCATATTGGATTTACAGTTTGGATCATAGTGAGACTTTCTTCACTACAAGAAATAGGGGGGCGTAGTGACGCCCCCGAATTGAAAAAAAACGGGATTCGTTGAGCGACATGCATACATACACATAGACACATATGCATACATTACATGCATACACATACACACATAGACACATACACACACATAGACATATACACACACATAAACACATACACACTCATAGACACACACACATACACATAGACGCGCACACACATACACACACACATAGACACATACACACATAATGATGCATTCACACACATACACATGCATACACACATAGACACACATATACACACACATATACACACACATACACACATACACATACACACATACACACATACACACATACACACACATATATGCATACACACACATAGAGAGAC
>CM035421.1:115924915-116029915 GCA_020310875.1 Ceratopteris richardii
ATTTCGATATTAGGGTTTTAAAACCACTAATTTAAAAACTCTTTTTCAACCTTTTAGCCATATGTTTGAAGTATATGGACACATTGCATCTATTCCTCCGACGTCCTACTAGAGAGATGTCTCTCCTCCCAACCTTATGCCTCTATATATAGCTACTCGAATCAACAAGGATCATAATATATATAAAGATATATGCACATCATGTAGATATGATACATAAATATAAAATGGAGTAGATATATTATGCATCACACATACATGCCTAAATGCACACATAAATATATATATACATACTAACATATTTACATGTGCACATTTACACATAGACATATATACATATATACATGTACACATCACATATACATGCCTAGATGCACACATAAACATATATATACATGCATACATATTTACATGTACATATTTACACATAGACACATATACATATATACATGTACACAATTATAAACACTTGCATATATTACATGAATACATGAATATTTTACATAAATGCATATGCATATATACATATATGCATATTTAACACATGTATACATATATCACACACATGCAAACACATACATATACATGAAATACATACATATATGCATGAAATACATATATATCACACACTAGATTTCATGGAGAATGGATTAACCCCATCTAATGCAACTCCTAGCTTTAGATTCTGTGGATTTTGTGCAAATTCAGGCCATGTAAAATCAATATGCTGAAAAGCAACACTATCCTGAGGAATTCTGATTATTCCATCAGTACTTTTGTGATCATGTCCCCAGGTCAAAGGCTTTGATAATTCGGGGGCTTTGAAACATATGTCTAATCCGTGGAGCCAATGGGAAATGTCGCAATACCTTTTTTGGGATTTTACCTTCTTCGCCCTTATATCGAGGAGATTGACATTTGGGACATGTCAAAGAGTCTGCATATTCACCTCTATATAAAATACAATCGTTAGGACATGCATGTATACATTGATAATCTATACCAAGACTGTTGATTATCTTATTCATTTCATCATGTGAGGTAGGAAGAATATTCTGACTTTAAAAACTTTTCAGATAATAACCTGTAAGTTTATCAAAAAAAGATATATTAAAAAAAGTAAATAAATAAATATATATATATATGCATATAATTTTATATATGTGTATGCTTATGTGCATCTTTCAAAATATTCGCGCAAAATTTGATTGTTTTGGATGGCAGGATACGATTGTTTGTTTTGGAGGATATGAAGTATGTACCTTCATTGAATGATTTGTCGATTCTATCATATGTTCAGTTTGAAAGTGCGAGAAGCAGGTTTATGATTGCTATTCAAAGAATTTGGCTTTGTTTATAGGCCATACGATGGTGACCTGGATGAATCACATGCACAGAGGTTACTCAAGATAGAGCAATCTGATTATAAGGGACTAGTACCAACAGGATTCCTAGGGTATGCAGTAAACCTCTTGCATGTCAATGATGAGCATCTGAACTTTAGGATACAAAGTGGAAATCATGGTGGCTTGAGAGGATCACTTTTATACAGCTTTTTCAAAAAACTTCAGTGTTCAAAAAAGTGATCCTCTCAAGCCACCATGATTTCCACTTTGTATCCTAAAGTTCATATGCTCGACATGCAAGAGGTTTACTGCATACCCTAGGAATCCTGTTGGTACTAGTCCCTTATAATCAGGTTGCTCTATCTTGAGTAACCTCTGTGCATGCGATTCATCCAGGTCACCATTGTATGGCCTATAAACAGTGCCAAATTCTTTGAATAGCAATTATAAATCTGCTTCTCATACTTTCAAACTGAACATATGTGTGAATCGACAAATCATTCAATGAAGGTACATACTTCATATCCTCCAAAACAAACAATCGTATCCTGCCATCCAAACAATCAATTTTTTTGCGAATATTTTGAAAGATGCATTAATAGTTTTAAAAGATGCGCGGACAAAAAGTGTCCATTCAATTCAGGTTCTTGTTCTTACCTTATCTAAAGTAAGAATAAAAACCTGCATATATATATATATATATATATATATATATATATATATATATATATATATATATATATATATATATATATATATATATATATATAGAAAATTGAAAATTATACCTTAATAGTGTCGAAACAGATACATTACTCCATCCAAAACAATTTTGAAGGTTGAGATTAAGTAAGCTCGCACTTAGTCATGTCAAACGACTTCCTTCATATACATGTTTTAGACATTCCTCTTGAAGATATTTCTCATTTTTAGAAATATCAATGCTCTCACTATCATTTTGATACCAATCCTCAATAAAATCTGCCATGCCATCATCTTCATCATTGTCACACAAATCTTGTACTTTATCATTTTTTGAATATAGATCTTTCAACTTTGCATATTGCACAGGATTAGTTTTGCGTAGTATCCTCATGGAAGCTTCTGATAAATGAGGTCTTACTGGTAATTGTGAATGTTGTGGAGGAATATCATCAACATCATACGTTGGAATCTACACATATAAATAAAATTCATTAGTATTCCATAAATGAATAAAAAGTAAACTTCAAATATAAAATTAAGTCTATAACTAATTATTAAATATGGATAGAAAATTTTTATTCTCTCTAGCTAAAGGTGTTCTTGGAGGTCTATGCCATCCATAATTCACTAATAGTTCATCACCAGCATGTAATGTAGTAATAGCATTGACAACTATGTATCTTGATACATCTCTACTCATGTATGGTGATTCATGACTATTTTCATGCTCCTCAAATGTGCAATTAGTCCTTGAACTATTATGTAACCCTCGACTACTATTTATTAAACCTGATATATTTCCATGGTTGTAAGGTCTTCCATCAACATATAATCTTTCATTTTCTGCATGTAAAATCCTTCTACTAGTAAGGGATGTTGCGTTCAAGCATATTCCATAAGTACTCATGCTTTGAACATAATGTGAAAGTCGATGCCAATCTCCCCATCCATATATAGGACCACAAAATGACATAAGAGTGACTTTAGAGTTCGGAGGCACATAAAAATCCTCTACAATAAAGAGACCACGACCAACATCAGTAATAGTGGATGGAGCAATCATATAGCGATTACCCCAAAAGTTGAAAACCTTTCCATCTAAAGGAAGTGGTCCTCTATTCCATCCTCCATATCTTCTTCTATCATATGTTTGTACTAAAGAACGATCACGAGCTGGCAATGGATAATCTCCAGCCGTTTCATTCTCTAAACCAGGAGGTAGAGGATTTCTAGAAACCTCTGCTTGTAATTGATGAACAACAAGTCCATGACGTGTACGAAGTATATTAACATTATGAGAAAAATTATCATCATCATCATCATCGAGCAAGTATTCCTGTATATCAACAATAATTTGATTTTATATATGGTTTTTAAATAAAATAATGACATTAATATATATAGAAAATACATACCCAAGCATTATCACGTTGACTAGGTGATGGTGCACGCTCAAAAGTACCATACTCTGCCTCATCTTCAATACATTCCAATCGTGGTCTTCGATACGTGCCATAACAAGAGTTACACCAACATATAATATGCTCTTCATAGTAAAATTCATCATAATTCCTATCGGAGGACTGTGAAGTCGTTGCATGGGTAGGAGGTGGTGGAGTACCCTCTGATTGATCAGAATCTACACATAATAAGAAATAAAAGAAAATATAAGTTATGTATCCATCAAATATATTTAAAATTAAATGTTTGATATACTTACAGTATAAAGTTGTTGCACGATGAGGAGACGGTGGTGGAGTTCCATCTGATTGATCAGAATCTACAAATAATGGTATTTGATATTAATAATCTGATTATCTACATACACAAAAATTCACATATACATATTTACACATACACACATATTCACATATACATATTTACACATACACACATATTCACATATACACATTTACACATACACACATATTCACATATACACAACTACACATTATTGTGGGATAAATGCATGTATTTTGTATGAATGAGTGTATATGCATGCATGTGTGTGTACGTATATATGTGGATATGTATATGTGTGTTTATGTTATATGTATGTATATGTATACATATATGTATGCATATATGTTTGCATGTATATGTGTATGTGGGTGTGTGTATGTGTATGTGTGTGTATATATGTGTATGTATTCTGATTTTTTTTTCTGTTTGAGATTAAATTAACATGAGATATTGTATGGTCGAAAAAAATAAGAGGCGAGCTAACATACCACCTGAGACGTGGCAGTTTTTTCATAGACAGCTACATCTTCAGGAGTCATTTCCTCAACAGAAGGTACACAAATTAATAGTTTATATTTATAATTTTTATATATTTTAGTAATTTTTTACATTTAATTTATGTATTTTTTTTCTTGAATAAACAGGCTGCTGCAAAGAAGAGAGTGGAGTTGGGTCACACATTGCACCTAGGCCAAATGGGCCATAATGGTTTTGTAGCTACATTTGTAAGTATATGTGTTATTGTGAGTATATTTTTTATTTTAGTTAAAATGCAAGCAACTAATGTTTTTTATTTGTTTCATTGCAGTGGAAGGATTATGGCCGATATCCTACGAAATAGGAGATCGAGTATGCTACACATTTTGGATATCGGCGTTTGAGCGAGTATATGCAAGATCATCTTGATGCCTTTGTGAGTATTTTTAAATTTTATATAATTATTATTTTTTTATGAATGGTTTAATTATTTTATTTATTTATGTTTATTATATGTAATACAGGAGTATTATGGAGAGACAAATATGGATGAGGTGGAGAGACAGACACAGGAGGGACGATCTCGATCCTCATAGGGTGATCATGACGATGAGGATGAGGAAGATTAGGATGATCATGATATTGTTGATGATGATGCTGATCATGATGATGATGATGATCATGATGATGATGATTAGGATTTTAGTTGATTATGACATTGGATTATATGTATTTACATTGATATATATATATATATATATATATATATATATATATATATATATATATATATATATATATATATATATATATATATATATATATATATATATATATATAGATAATATATTCTCATTTCAGTTATGTTTTGAATTGTGTGTATGGTATTAAGTAATGAAGAGTTTTGTTCTATTGATTGTTATTATTGTTTATATTAAGCATGTGTTTTAATACTTTAATTATATAATTCATTCATATGTGTGTACCTAAGTGTATATGTATGTAGTGTATATGCATGTATGTGCATGTGTATGTGTGTGTATATGTATGTATGTGCATGTGCATGTGTAAGTGTATATGTGTGTATGAGTATGTGCATGTGCATGTGTATGTGTGTGTATATGTATGTGCATGTATATGTGTAACTCTATGTGTATATGTGTGTATGTGCATGTATATGTGTATATGTAGGTATGTGCATGTGTATATGTGTTTTCATAATTTAATTATATAATTCATTCATATGTGTGTACCTAAGTTTATATGTATGTGTGTGTATATGTATGTATGTGCATGTGTATGTGTGTGTATATGTATGTATGTGCATGTATAAATGTATATGTGTGTATGAGTATGTGCATGTGCATGTGTATGTGTGTGTATATGTATATGCATGTATATGTATATGTGTGTATATGTATATGTGTATATGTATATGCATGTGTATATGTATTAAACATGCATGTGTATGTGGATGCATTTCCATTTGCATCCATGTGCATGCATGTGAATGTGCATGCATGTGGATGTGCATATACATGTATTTGCATATATGTTAATGTGTGTGTGTGTATATATATATATATATATATATATATATATATATATATATATATATATATATATATATATATATATATATATATATATATATGCAATAATGCATGCATGTAAGTCTTTTTATGTGGTTGTAGGAATGTTTGTGCATATGCATGTGTATATGTGTGTATGTCTAAGTGTATGTGCACATGTATCTGTGTGTATGTGCATGTGTATATGTGTATATGTGTGAAAGTGCATCTTCATCATGTATAAGTGTATAAGTGCATATCAATAAGTGTGAGTATGTTATGTAATGAAAATCACACAATTCAAATGATATACAAAGAATAGAAATTGTACTTACAATAGTTAGCCATACTTTTTGCTTGGTTAGCTTCTTGAATAACCTATAATAAAGAGAGAAAGGAGAGAGAGAGAGAGAGAGAGAGAGAGAGAGAGAGAGAGAGAGAGAGAGAGAGAGAGAGAGAGAGAAAGAGAGAGAGAGAGAAAGAGAGAGAGAGAGAGAGATAAAGAGAGAGAGAGAGAGAGAGAGAGAGAGAGAGAGAGAGAGAGAGAGAGAGAGATAGAGAGAGAGAGAGAGAGAATTCAAAGAGAGAAAGATGTAGAAAGAGAGAAACAGAGACAGAGGGAGACAATAAGAGAGAGCTTAGGCAAAACAACAATTGTGCATATACTTGCTTTAGCTCGTAAGCGCAGCGCAATTGCGAATGTTGGAGAGCTCTTCGATCGGATGTGTGAAAATGCCGATCGAAGAGCGTCAAATGTTTTAATTTTTGTCCGTCAACAGACCGTCGTGTAAGCGATGCTACTCGTCGTCGCATAAGCGACATGTTTTTAGCGTCGCTTATGCGACGCCAAAATTGTCGCCTATGCGACGTAAGAAAGCATCGCTTATGCGATGCTATTTAAAAGCATCGTGTTAGCGACGCTGTATGGGAGAGTCCAGCCCCATCGTGCCACAAGTCGCAAAAACCATCGTTTGCTTCGTCGTTTAATCAACGGTCCGCACGCGACGCTAATTACGACGCATGTTGCAATTTTATAGCGACGAAATTTTGTCGCCTTAACCGTCGCTATATGCCTGTATTCCTTGTAGTGCTTGAGTTTCATTTTCATTATAGTAGGTAAATCAAGGAGATTTACTTGAGCTTAGAGATAAAACACTATTTGGAAAAGATTTCCATTTATCTTTAGTATTTTTCCACAGAGATTGGGACATAGTGACATTCTTTTGGATAAGCATAATAGTTTTTATTACTCTAGTGGAGTAAGTGATTTTTTATAATTATACCATATGACAAGCTATCAATGGGTATTCTAGGGAGAAAAAAGCAAGCTTCCAATGTCTCTATAGATGACAAGCCGTCACAAGTTAGTGGTCAAGGTTTAGGCATAGGGAGTTCGAGGATATTCTGAGTGCTTATGCTGCACACATAGGGACTCATTGGGACTTAGAGGGATTCCTACAGTATGCCCAAGGCAAGGACTACTATTTATTGGTGGAAATGCTAGATAGGAAGCACAGAGACAAGTTGTCTACTTTTTTATTATCTAGTATTTCAGATACCTAGCATACTCTACTCTTATTATTTAGAATCATAGATTCTGATTCCCAGGTTTTTAGCTCCTTCTATATCATTGAGGACAATGATCTTTAGAAGGGGGAGAGAGTGTTATATTCGAGAGATGTACATGCTTGGAGGAACGAGAAGTTCCTTGCTTGGGGGATAGCCAAGGACAAAAGCAAGAGAGTTCATACGAGGTACCTACTCATGATGGCCACATGAGTAGAGGAACCTTAGAGAGAAATCTGGATGGTGACTAGGCAAGGGCTATAACTAGGCTGGGAGGTCAATCCCAGGCATGTCATTCTCTACTTCTCACAATATGTGCACGTGTACGTGCATGTATACGTGCACATGTACGTCCAGATATATGTGCACGTGTACGTACACATATACGTGCACATATACGTGTGTACCTATATGTATACATATACGTATACATATACATTTACATATATGTATATGTGTACATATACGTGTACATATACATGCACATATGCATATGCATATGCATATAGTAAATATGTATACGTATACGTATACATTTACATATATGTATATGTATACATATACATGTACATACACATACAGATATGCATATGCATATAGTACATATACATATACATAAACATATACATATACATATACATATGCATATAAATATACATATACATATACATGTACATATACATGTACATATACATGCACATATACATGCACATATACATGTACATATACATATACATATACATATACATATACATACACATACACATATACATATACATACACATACACATATACATATACATATACATATACATATACATATACATATACATATACATATACATATACATATACATATACATATACATATACATATACATATACATATACATATACATATACATATACATATACATATACATATACATATACATATACATATACATATACATATACATATACATATACATATACATATACATATACATATACATATACATATACATATACATATACATATACATATACATATACATATACATATATGTTGGCAGCAGTCAGGGAACCGAAGGAGCCACAAGACAAAGAGGGTCGAAACGAAGAGATAGCACAAGCAGACACAGTAGCCAAAGAAGATCTGGCAAGTAGGCCATCTAAATTTTTTAGACATCAAGGAGTTGAGCACACAAGAAGAAAGAGCAAGTAGGGAGCTCAAAGACGTGTATGACAAATCAACAGAGAAAATCCCTACACAAATAGTGATTTTAATCACTAAACACCATTCTAAATACCATTTCGTATTTTTGTAGCTCCATTTTGTGCAAGCCAAGGAGTCCTTGAGCTTGAGGAGCTTTAGAAGTATCTACTTGCCAATTTTTGTATTTTTTAGATCTCGTTTGAGCCCTCAAATAAGCCCTGGAACCTAATTTTTAACTAGGCCGGACACTAGGTCTGGACAGGGCCAAAGCTAGTCAAAAACTATAAAAGGAGCTAGAGAGCTCATTTTTGAGGTTGGCTTGTAATAGTTTTGAGCTTGTATGAGCTTTTTGAAAGTAATCTAAGAACTCCATTGCTTCTCACTCTTTGTCTTACTGTGTGTGCGCGTGTGTGTATGTGTGTGCATGTTAGTGTGCTTCTCACTCACGCACTTGTGCCTTCACTTGCTCGAGGTCTTCCTACCATCCTCACATCTCCCCAGATTGACATTAAAGGAGTTGCTACTCATCACTGAGCTACACCAAATTTTGGCACCGTTGCCGGGGATCGAGCTTTGAGGACGAGCGTGTGATGGTAAGACGTAGAGTTGAAGCGTTGGAGTTATAGGTATTTTCTTCACTTTTATCTATTTCCTTTTGTTTTCTTCATCACCATCATCATCATCACCATCTCCCACCTCCATCTCCATCATCGCAAAAATTTCAGTTTTTTGACTATATTTCCTTCCTCCCATTTCCCTCATTCCACTTGTGAGAGAGAGCGAGAGAGCGATATTGTGTGTGCAGTTTTTGCATGTTTCTTGAGCTGTCTTGAAGGTACATGCTGCATCATCTTCTCCAGTACTCCGCGCAGGTAAAAAACGTCACGGAACTGTCTCTGTGTCGCCGACCTTTGTCAATCGCGATCGACAGAAAAAAATGTTCCATTTGCCAAACAAAGTACAAAACCATGATCTACAGGCCTAGAGCTTCCAAAACTGTGTTTAGATTTTTGAAATTCATCAGATTTCTGTCAATCGCGATCGCTCTGTCAATCGCGATCGACAAACCACGACGGACAGACCTGTCAATCGCGATCGACCAGTCAATCGCGATTGACAGCCCACGACGGCTCTGTCAATCGCGACCGACAGAGTCAACGACCGATTGACCATGATTGACGGATCATACGCGTGACACGTGTCAATCGTGATCGAGTCATCAATCGCGATCGACCCATCAATCGCGACTGACAGCCCACGACGGCTCTGTCAATCGCGACCGACACAGTCAACGATTGTTTGACCACGACGAACAGACCCTCGCGACCGACCTGTATATCGCGATCGACCCGTCAATCGCGACTGACAGAGTCAACGACCCTTTGACCACGATTGATTGACTTTTCGAGCCACGTGTCAATCGCGATTGACCCATCAATCGCGACTGACAGCCACGACGGACCTGTCAATCGCGATCGACACATCAATCGCGATTAACCTGTCAATCGCGACTGACAAAACTTGCGAACGCGATAGAAGGGCAAATTTGGCCAATTTTTTAGGGCAAAGAATAGGGGGATAATTTGGTCAATTTGTGGGACAAACACTCGGGGTTAGCATTGCATGTTGAGGCCGCAACCCAAGTAATTCAAGAATTTCTGCCTGCCTGATTAAACTGTTTTGAACCCTGTTTTAATCCTTGAAGCCTGAACTGACATAACTTCCTCATACAAAATCCGTTTGCTGTGATTCTTGTTTTGTTGGAAAGCTCGTGGAAAGCTCATATCAGGATTATTAGATAGGGGTTTTTGAAGTTGACCATACCCCGAGGTAGGAAAACTGAGGGATCCTTGGGATTGTTTTCCAGAAAAGCAAAGGATAATATGGTTTGTGAGTTACATGCATGAAAGTGGTCTATTGTGTCATTTGAATTTAAGTCGTGAGCTAATTTTGGGACTTTCACAGGTCCAGTGAGAGCAATTGAGAGCATCCAAAGCAAGGGTTTCTTTGCAAGCTTGAGACTTGGGTTCTTGAGCATCATAAAGCAAGGGATCAACAAGAAAGGTCGGAATATTCTCAACTCCCTTTGTCAATTCCTAGCTTAGGCTAAGTTCGAGTAGTGCTAGGAGTAAGTCAGGACACGATAGGCACGAGACAAGTCAAGACTATCAAAAAAAAATAAAAAAAAATCAAGTTCAAGACAAGGGCTAACTTGTGTGTGATCGATAACTTTAAAGGAAAAGAATTTAACGTGGAACGATCAACTTAAAGTATGAAAAATACTCAAGTATTCCTGACGACACGAGATCAGACAAGATCATAAACACGATAACACACTAAAAAAGAATCAAGTGACTGACACCAATTGATCGGCAACGAGGTTGTACTTTGGCTAAAATTGGGCTATTTAAATAGGCATATGAACCTTAGATCAGGACAACATCTAGTAAGGGATAGACAAAGCCTTAGGTCTTCAGAGGCCAGTGTCAACCACACTGCTAGGTCTTGGGCCCAGCAGTTGAGCCACCACTCATACTACCCTAGTTCTAAGACCAGTGAATCAGAGATGTCCCAAGGCATGGACAGACCTACGGGAAGTTCAGGAGTGCCATACTTGCACAGGGTAGAAGGCCCTTACAAAACGCAGTTGGAATACCTTAGGACCAACTGATTAGGTTCTAGCATCTATGAGGACGGCCTAGGAAGATCCGTGGTCCAAATTAAAAACCCTGACCAATCCATTGGACTAGAGCACCCAGCTGTCAAGTTTGAAAACGGAGCATACTTGGACAAAGAAGGAACCATATACGTAGTCACCAGTCATCCAGAAAGGACTGATGAATTTGGGAATGTAGTCCCAGAATCGGACTTAGGTGACCTAGAGCAGGGAAACATGGGTGTAGAACCGAGGACCCCCCGAGGCAAATCTGTTCTCACTAGGATTATCACACCAGAATGGGTTCCCCAGGACAACAAGAGCATAGATCTGCTTTGAACCGAGAAACAGACGAAGCCTTTTGGAGGTATAAATCTGATCGGCCAATTGATATAGGAACAATCATGATCTATGAGTTTAAGGATCCTGATAGCCCAGGCAGAGTGACCTACTTAGATCACGCTTCAGAGAGGATCTTTGTGGTTACAGAAAATGATAGGCATGCTTACACTTGGAAAGGTGAATTCATTTTCCCCCAGCCAAGATCAAACGTGTCCTTTGGTCACCCAGGAGCTGGAACCTCCCATGCTCACGGAACTCAAAGAGACAGACATAGAGAAAGACCGGAGGTAAGCTTTGCCAACCTAGGGGGCAGAGAAAGAACAAGGATGGAAACAAATAGAGTAGAGCCTGAGGTACTTAGAGCTCACAGGAATCAAAGAAATGCGGATGAGTTCCCTCTACCACGACCTAGAGAGCACACAAGGACTTTGAGACTAACTCAGTTAGTCAAGTCCATGAAGAATTACTTCGATGGCACTGGAGATCCATACGATCATGTGGCCGAGTTCAGGCAAGTCTTGAGAGCTGAACAAGTGGAGGATTTATTCACGCAATATAATGCATTTGGTCTAACCCTTAGGAACACAGCCCTTACGTGGTTTCAACCATTGAATGAGAGACAATTCAGGAGCATAGACCAACTCCTAGAGGCTTTCATTATTGAATTCTCTAAGAGTGGCATAAGACATAATACCTCCTCATTGATTCACAGTTTCAAGCAGACCCCGCAAGAGACCGTGAGACTTCCAGGAAGAAGATTTAGGAAATATCTTGAAAGATGCCCTGTTACGGAGCTCCCCACACCAGCTAAGCAAGTGGCTTTATTCTTGGACGGATTGCTAAGTACCAAATTAAGATCATATGTGTACTTGAAGGACCCTAGGACCATAGAAGAGTGTGTACGCATGTGCATTGACATCGAGGATAACCTAGGGGAAGAACTAGAGCTTTCCAAAATCTACAAGGACTCAGATAGTGCCTCTAACCTCTCTTCCACGCAATCCACATCAATTGAGGAACTTGCGGAGAAAGTAGCTCAAAAACTAGGTGTCTCTAGTAAGCAAATTCGTAGATTCGCCCCAGTCAAAAGGTGCTATACTTGTGGAGGCGACTATATGGCGAATGTCTATCCCATTACGGCTCAACCCCAAGTAAATCCGAGTAGCCAATACTGTACCATAGAACGGAGATACACAAATCACACAGCACAAGACTGTCCATACAATAAGCAAGCAGTTAGGCAACCCTACCCTCAGCCATACCCTCAGTAGGGAAGATACCAGAATCAGTACCCACCGCAGCAGTATGCTAGGCCTCAACAAACCTACCAACCCCAGTACCAACAAAGACCTCAGCCTATGTTAGCACAACAACCCCCTGCCCCAGCTAATGTAATTCCGGTAAAGTATACAACAACTGAGGAAAATTTGAATAGAGCTATAGTGCTAGTAACACCACTGCTTTCAGAAAGTGACCCGAGCGATCATAGCTTTGATTCTACTCACATTGATAGCCCCCAGGCTTACTACATGCAGTCTCCTGAACATGGTGAGTCCTACTATAGTGAAGAGCCAAATGAACCTAGTTGGGAACGGGAGTACACAAATGTAATGTATACAAACCCTAACTCAAGACCCCAACCTAGGCAGGTAAGACCTCCATTCCCAAGAGGACCGTGCTACAGATGTCAGGGAGATCACCTCATTCGTGATTGTCCCTTACCTCCACCTACACAACCCCAGTCAGTGACAATTCAGGGCTTTTGCCAAGAATGTGGAAAGGAGCATCTCTTACGAGACTGCCCTAAGAATCCTAATAATATGCCAAAAATCACTCCTATTAATGTTATTGGGTTAGTAGTAGACTCTACAGGGAGTGTGACGTCCACTCCACCCGTACATGTAGTCACTAGAGCTCAAGCAGTGCAGCAAAACCAAGGGGCAAGCCAGGAAAAGGGCCCAGAGGCTAGTGAAACTGAGAGCATAACCAAGAAAAGGACTAGAGCTTGGCGAGATAGTCACAAAAGAATGAAAAGACAATGGGCAAAAAAGATGAGTGAACTTGAGGAAAGCCTCAGAGAAACAAAGGCCAGGATAACTGAACTCACATCTCAAACTCCCTCTCTCACTACCCCACCACCACCATCCCCAGCTCCATCCGAACCGCCACCTTCCAACCCGCCTCACCTAATCCCACCACCCCCTAGAGTAGGATCAGTCCTAGCAGATCCCACTCTTGAGGACCTTAATATGATGCTTAAAGCATATCAGGCCAGAATCCAAGAAGGGCCAAATGTAACTGATCATGAAAAGTGTTATCCTAGAGCAGAGCTACAGTTAGAACGAACCAAAATTTGTGCCAAAATGGTGGAATTGGCTCAGACCATGTTTGAAGCCAGTCGCCTATTTAACATCTCTAGTTCAGCCAAGACACAGTTACACTTTGATGGATTACTAGAAAGAATAGAGAGACTAATTGCACAATCAGAAAAGGAACCTGCTTCTCAACGTAAGGACAAGGCAAGTGAAAGAGCAGATCTTCCTGCCCAGAAAGCCTATGTGCCTGAAGCCTATGTGCCTAACTCTACGGAGCCAAACACATCATCGTCTATGAATCGATTCACACAAGAATTCCTACGAGAGATTCAAGAAGACAAATGGGCTAAAGAAAGTGAAGTACCTCCTCCCATTGAACTGGTGGATGATGCACACGACCAATTCCCACAAGACATCCCATCCATTTATGAGGAGCAGGAGAGTACCCACTCCCAGGAAAGACTAGACTTTGAGTCTAACTCTCTACAAGAATTACCCCACTTCACAGGCCCATGGGAAGCTAAGTCTACTTGTATGAGAGCACCCACGGTCATGGTACGAAATGAGGACTCAGTCTTACCTAGGAACACAGAGGTAGTGAAAAACACTAAAGTGCAGTGCAATCTCAAGTTAGAAGAGCTACTCAAGGTTAGACAGAATTATGGAAACATGTCGCCAAACAAGTACCAGTGATAGTGAAACCTCATTCCCAGGTAGGATCACATAGGACAGTGCCAGAGACACCCTTGGATAAGATAGGAGACATGTGTGAAGGTGAAGAAGGGAACACCTATCTTCCCATTACCTACCAGGGGTACACCAGGCAATTTTGGACTCAGGTGCAGGAGTTGCAATTGCCACCACTTCCCTATGGAAGCGTTGGGGCAAGCCAGCACTCAGGCCAACGAGAATGAAATTGCAGATGGCCGATGGTCATATTGAGAGGCCCTTAGGATTGCTAGAAGGAATAACTCTCACCACCTGTGGTGTCGAGTTCGAGCATACATTTGCTATATGTGATTTTAGCAAGAACCATGCCTATGAAATGATCTTGGGACGACCCTTTATGCGACAGTTGCAAGTGGTACAGGATTGGGGAACCAATTCTTTGTACCTGCAGCACTTAGGTGTTACGACCAAAGTGAATCTCAAAGATTACTTTCATAGAGATGTCCCCCCTATCCAATGGAATCCCATCCATAGAGCCAAAGATGATACGGAATCTGTGCATTCCATAGGATCAGGATCCTCATGGATGCATGAAGACACCCACTTATGGATGTGCAAAGTGGCAGTAGAAGAGGAGAAAAGAGAAAAGGCCAGAGAAATAGGTGCAAACGAAACACATAGACCCATTCAAGACCCAGCCTATGCACCTGTAGTATTTCCTGATGAGGAATTTGAACCCCATGGCTGGGCAGAAATTCTGGCAACAATGGCCGATCTAGAGTCAATCATTATGGACCCACCTTTTGCATCACATGAAGAATACTTCTATGAAGTAGAATTTCAACCCCAGAGGTATGGAGAGCTTACAAGTGATGTACGACTAGCCACACATGTGACCCCGAAGGAAGAAGGAAAGAAAGGAAAGAAGAGAGAAGTCACACCAGAAGAGGAAGAATCTTTGTTTGAGGACCCGGAAAATTTTAAGAAGTATGAGATAGATGACAGGAGAGTCATGATCAGAATGCCTAAACGAGAGGCGCAATCAGGGGAGGCCTATGATAACAAAGAAACCACCAAGAAAATAGTGGTAGCCATAGAGGAAGGAGAAGAGAGATGCACTTACATAGGACATGACCTGACGGAAGACGAAGAGCACGAATTGATAGCCTTGCTAAGAGAATACAGAGATGTATTCGCTTGGAGTTACAAAGAGTTGAAAGGTGTGGACCCTGACATATGCTCACACACCATCCCCATGACCTCAGATACCAAACCCTCTAAGCAAAAGCCATATACATATAATGATAACTATGCTGCTAAGATCAAAGAGGAGATAGATAGACTGGTAGAAGCTGGATTCATCTATGAAACTGAGCACACTGAATGGGTATCCCCCATTGCTGTGGTGCCCAAGAAAAATGGGAAGCTGCGTGTATGCATTAACTTGAAGAAGGTCAATGCAGCCACAATTCGAGATAACTATCCTCTTCCTATCACAGAGCATCTCTTAGAAAGAGTAGCAGGCAAGGAAGTGTACAGCTTCCTCGATGGATTTTCGGGCTATAATCAAGTAGCCATAGCTCCAGAAGATCAGCATAAGATGGCATTTGCCACTGAATGGGGCATATTTGCCTTTAGAGTAATGCCATTTGGGCTTACCAATGCACCCGCTACATTCCAGAGACTAATGTTCCATGTATTTAAAGAGTTCTTGAGGAAGAACTTGGAAGTCTATGTTGATGATCTTTGTGCTCATTCCAACATCAGACAAACCCATATTCCTGAACTCAAACAAATCTTTGATAAATGTAGAGAATATCAAGTCTGCTTGAACCCAGAAAAGTGCGTTTTTATGGTCAGGCAAGGCAAGATTCTAGGACACATAGTGTCTAAGAATGGCATATCCACTGACGAAGAGAAAGTGAGAGCCATCGCAAAACTACCTAGGCCAAAGAACGTCAAGGAAGTACAGGCTTTCATGGGGCATTGTGGTTACTACCGACGGTTTATACACATGTATGCCATCATAGCAAAGCCTCTGTACGGACTTCTGACTAACTTCGAGTGGACTAATGAATGTGAGAATTCCTTGAATGAGCTTAAACGAAGATTATGTTCTGCACCAATCTTGACTACACCAGATTGGAACAAGCCATTCCATGGTCATGTGGATGCCTCCAATTATGCTATTGGATGTGTACTTGCACAACCTACAGGTGAAGGTAATATGGATCTTCCAATTGCCTATGCTAGTAGACAATTGAATGCAGCGGAACGAAATTATACAACCACCGAACGAGAAGGATTAGGCATGGTATATGCAGTTAAAAAGTTTAGACATTATTTGCTTGCAAATAAGTTTAAATTTTTTACTGACCATGAGGCACTGCTATATCTCGTGAACAAGCCATGCAATACAGGTAGATTAGTAAGATGGTTTCTCTTACTAATGGAATACGACTTCGAGGTTGTGGTAAGGAAAGGTAGGACTCACTTGAGAGCAGACCATCTCTCTAGACTCACATCTGGAGAAGCTCCACAAGGAGTGTCAGATGACCTTCCTGATGCTTACTTGTTTAATTTGGAAGTGGTGCCACAGTGGGCTAAGCCACTAGTGCCAGTATTGACATACGGGCCTAAGCATCCAGTAGTAAACACACAGAATAGAGAGGTAGTGAAAGCCCAGAAGTATCACATCATGGCAGGAAGTATGTACAAGCACACAAATCAAGGAATCTTGGCCTGTTGTGTGGAAGAGGATGAGTACACTAAATGGTTGCAATTAGCACATGTAGGTGCATTAGAGCAACACTATTCAAAGCAACGAACCCTACAGACACTAAGGAGACTCAGAGTGCATTGGCCGACTATGGAAGCTGATGTCCAAAAGTTGTGCAAGGAATGCCCAATCTGTTGCACTAAACCACCTGTGGAACATGCCACTCTTTATCCAGTGTCCATAGTGCCAGATTGGAGTGAACCACTAGTATCCTTCCTGAGGACGAAAACATTCCCTCCGGACATGACCCTGGTTAGGAAAAGGAGTTTAGAACAAGAAGCCCATGATTACTCACTCATTGGTGATAATCTATACAAGCGTGGTAAAGATGGTTACCTGAGACTATGTGTCCATGAGAGTGAATATCTTAAGATCTTGGAAACTGCTCACCAAGGTGTAGCAAGAGGACACTTTGGACCAGATCGGGTGATCAAGGCAATACTATTTGCGGGCTTCTGGTGGCCGACCCTTCACATGGATGCACATACCTATGTGAAACGATGTGATGTCTGTCAGAGAACTCAGTATCCTATACGTAAAGATGAGATGCCACTGAAACCTATGATGGGTGGACGTGCATTCTCTAAGTGGGGAATAGACTTCATAGGTCCTATTAATCCCCCAGCTAAGGGTTCCCATGCAGAATATATCATTGTTGCGACAGACTATCTAACAAAGTGGGTAGAGGTAAAAGCCACAACGAAGAACGATGCTCAAACAACTGCTAATTCTTGTTTGAGAATGTATTCACAAGATACGGGTTACCTATAGAGCTAGTCAGTGATAGAGGCACTCACTTCTTGAATGAAGTTATTGAAAATCTGCTCCAAGAGTTCTTGGTAGTACATAAAAAGTCTGCCCCCTACCACCCTCAAGCAAATGGCCAGGCTGAGAGTACCAACAAGATTCTGTGCAATGTGTTGACCAAATTAGTGAATAATAAACGCTCTGATTGGGACAAACAACTACACCATGTTGTTTGGGCATACCGAGTCGCCTACAAAACGGTACTCCAAGCCACCCCCTTTCAGATGGTATTTGGCCAAAATGTTGTGCTACTGTTGGACTTCTTAATACCTACATTGAAAGTAGCACAAGAGCACGAATGGACGGGTCATGAACTCTCCTCTAGACTTTTTGACCTTGAACAATTAGGAGAAACAAGACTGAGGGCGGCTGCAGGGATATATGCGGCTAAGAAATGACAGAAGGCATATTTTGATGCCCATGTTAAGGATAAAGGCTTGAAAGCAGGAGACCTAGTACTAGTCTACACTTTGAAACAACATGCGAGGAAGCTAGAGAAAAGAGGCTACGGACCCATGATCATTAATAGAATCTCAACAAGTGGAGCAGTACAACTAGCCACATTAGAAGGCGATGTTCTCCCGAGCTACATTAGCGGATGCAGAGTCAAGTTGTATCAGGAACCTCTCACAGAGGAAATGATAAGTCGACTCAACACTACTAAGAAACGCAAGGAAGAAGAAAAGCGAATTCGAGAAGAAGCTCAAGCAAAAGCCTTAGAGCGCATACGGAGAATGAAATTAAGAAGACAAGGTAGAGAGCAACCTAGGCAAGATGCCGACGCAGACCAGGGATATCATGTGGCTATGTGTGAAGTTTCAGGTATCAGCTCTCATAGGATAATTGATCGACGTCCTTTTATAACCTTAGGCATCGGACAAGGAAAAAGTGCAAGGACTGTAAGAGCCTTGATTGACTCAGGTGCAGCCACTAGTGCTGTTAAATTGTCTTACTGTCAAGAGTTGAAATTAACTGTCAATCCTATAGAAGCATATCTCATAGGATTGGGAGGTGTGGAAATCCCTTGCCTGGGCGAGGTGGATCTTCCCATCTCCATTCAAGACGAAGTATTGACAGTCAGAGTACTGGTATGTCAAGATGAGGACCTCACTAAACCTCTTGTCTTGGGTCAAGACTGGATCTATGACCAAGCAGTCAACTTAAACCTAAGAAGTGGACTTCTTCAGGTATGGGTGAATCAGAGTAAAATTACAGTTGAGTTAGATAATGGAGCACTCCAGGAACTAGAAAAGGCACAGACTCCTGGTCCTTCCAGGGGTACACATGAAGTTGACCATGCTGTTCTTGTCCAAAGCTATGTGATGCAGAGGAATGGAGATCTCAAAAAAGAAGTCAAGACCTCGAAGGAAATCCCTTCTTTTCCAAAGGCCAGAAGGAGGCAGCAACTAAGGGCAGATCAATTACTGAAGACTATCTATGAGGGAGACCAAAAGAATGTGCGAAGCCGAACAACTCAGCTAGTGAAACAAATGTGGGTGCGAAAAGACGAGCTGTCGACTGTAGCCAAGTCGCGACAATTGTCTCAACTACCTATTAATAATAAACGACATGATATTAATAAGAGGACTCCTAAAACCTCTGTTGAGAAAGTGAAATCTATCTGGGTGCCCAAGAAGTCGATGAAGGCTAACCCACAATCAAGACAAATTTGGGTGCCTAAGGCTTGCTTGCGGGCTCAACTAGTCCCACACGACTCACATCATACACGACCAAGTTCACTCACTCAAGGAGCCGCCACCCACTCTTGCCTGATACACTCGAACACACAGTCACTTAGAAGCACGCACAGACTCACTCGTAAATGGGTCCCAAAGATGCATCACCCCCGAGCAGAATCACTTATGCAACCCTCCAGAGTCTCCACAAAACCAAAACCAAGAGCCACCCATTGCGTTTGGCAACCTAACACTTGTAATAAATCCCTCGACTCCAATGTGTAAATTCATCTCCACTTACTAACTGCATCAGTCAGACACTGCATCTTTCCATCTAGCTCCTAGGACTATCCATTCATTAACTACGCACACTGTCATCGTGCACTCACTGACCCACTAACCCATTACTCACCTCACAATAATATTGTAACGGGGGCAAAACGTGTTCTATCTTGTCCTTTACAATATTAAAGCATGCTCTATATTATCGACAGAACCAACTAGCAAGCAATAACGATGGCAGAAGCTGGAGGCACCAGTTCCCAGGCAGGGTCCAGCGCACAGATTGTGGACATTGAAACCATTCTTCTGGAACCGCCACTCACCAAAAGGCCTCACGAACTTCAAGCGATGCATGTCTTTCCTATCTAGGACCCTCCTCAGGGACAGACTTCTCAAGTGGGGAAACATGCTCATTGGTTTAGTGATGTAGCAGGGCCATTGGGTGACAGCACCTACTTTTGGGAAGCAGAAATTGAATTTAATGGCAAATGGGGACGCTACCACTTTTTCACTCGGGAATTCGAGAACTATCAGAATGCAGAGGTAATGCGATCAGTTTGGACCAAGGCAGGCCTGGATAGATATTTCAAGGCACACTTGCCTAAACCTGATTTTCTACGCTACTCCTATTTTATCAGCACCATCACTCCCAGCAGGGCCAAGGGAGGCGATAGTACTTTTGTACTACCATCATTGTTGCCAGGACACGAACTCAAGAGATTCAAACTGACCCTCAATCTGGTACGGGAAGCATTGAACATGCAAGGATGCACATTCCCACCGAGAAAGAAACAATGGTCCCGGGTAGGATGAAGCATAAGGATCTCAATAAATTGAAGGACATGGTGGCAATGACGCCTACCATTGCTCTCCACTTACGAACTATTATGCAACATTTTGCTTTTCCCGCACATGAACGATTCACTATGCCCCCTAAGAAAATATGGTTCAGCTTATACTTGGCAGAAACAGAGAACCTCACCCTCAACATACCGCACTGGGTCATCGATCAGATACACCTAGCCCATCAGCGCTGGAATAAGAAGCAGAAAAATGTACTTCATGGCTGTTGTGCCCTAACTAGAATAATTTACAAGTGCCTAGCATATGACGTGCCCATTCAAAGAGCACTAGTGTGGTCTAGGGCCCAAGAATTCCAAAGGCGACTATCAACAGCGGGTCCTCCATCGAAGAAGATGAGAGGGGGCGTCCAATTACCATGTGCTCAACCAAGGGGAGCCACTACCACACTTGAGGTGACTCCTCCTCAAACTAGGCGTGTTCGGCCATTCACCATTCGTCTTCCCAGACCAAGTACAGAAGGACCCAACTTGGTGTTTCCCCCCATTCCATCAGATTTGGAATTTCCACAGGGATTTACTCTCAATGACCTCACGGATGAAGAAGTTGCCAGGCTGATATATGAATCTAATCTTGAAACAGAAGCAGACCAGACCCAGGAACCACATCCCACCACAACAACACCAGCCCCGACACAACCAGTCGTTGTAGACATCGAAGGAGATGAACAAGAGGCAGGAGGAGAAGAAGAAGAAGCCGACGAAGAACAACATCAAGAATATGATGAACTCTTAGAGCTAGCAAGTGCCCCAGCATATTCGACACAAATAAAAAGATTGTATCAAACCATGAAGCGAGTTCAGGAACAACACAAAATGTCACTTGAATCAGGCAAGGTGCTCATGAGCCAACTATTGGTAGAGGAAGGCGTGGACGATATGTTTATCGAATCCATGAACCTACACACAGAGGCAGTCGGCTTGGATGAGGCCATACATGAGGCCATGACATACATTAATCGATTTGAGAAACGTGTGCCTGCCCGCCCTAAGCGATCTGGAAAACAAATACACATCAATGTATCAGAATTGGAAGGCAACACACAAACAGAAGAACATCAGGAGGCACCACTCTCCCCACCCACCTCACCTCTCACTACACAAGTCACCTCACCACCTGGCACAACCACACCCTTTTCTACCACTACCACCGTCGTCATGGGAATTCCTCTCTCTCTCGGTATCCAATTCGGAGGAGTTTCCATGCCCACCTTCACGACACTCTTCACAAATATCACTTCCACCCCACCCATTGTCCCTATTTTTATAGTCACACACACATTTGAGACGATGGAGACATCACCCGCCTCAGTACCACCCCCACCCCCCACACAACCTCAATCTCCCATACCCCCTCCACCTACTTCACCACTTGATTCCACATCATTCACAACTCCCTTCCCCATCCCCATTCCCCCTGCATCTTCATCTTTACCTGCATCTTTTAATGTAAATAGTATATTCCTGTCATTACATCAGTGTGTATATCAACTTCAGCGTGAGTACAGGGATCTCGAAGGCCGCCATCAACAGTTGACAACGAACCATCAGCAACTACAAATATGACTCTTAAGGCTAGAAGAAGAAAATGCGGAACTCAACCAACGCCACACCACTCTCAAGCAAGCCCACCAAACACTCCTGGAGACACCCCAAGCATCAACAGAACCCGGTGTCAAACAACTCGAAGCCTTGCTAGAGGTGTACCAAACAGATAACCTGAGAGTCCGGCGTAATTTAACTCTACTTCGAAAGCATATGGATACAACACTTGAAGAAAGTAAACGGTTGCAGAAACAAAATGAAGAAAACCTGGAAGCAGCCATGGAAGGTTCCCCCCATGAGATCGATCCAGAACAGTTCAAAGCGGTTCCCACAGAAACAATGAAAACCATCTTGGAAAGTTATGCGGATTTATTAGACGCACATGATGATTTGGAAAGGGAACGAGATGAGCTACGTAGCCAGCTCAGGGAACAGGAGGCTCCAACCAAGGTAATAGAAACGGCCTTGACTTCAGAGGAAGTAAAGGCATTGACAGAGCAGGTGGCTGAGCTCCAGAAAAAGTTACTAGAATATGAAAGGCAGCCCTCCCCAGTTGTAGAACCTGAACCGGAGGATTTAGTACCCATTGAGGTGGATGAAACATATGAGGAACCATACATTCCTATGCCGATGCCAGGTGGTGCACAGACCTCAGAAGGAATGGACACATTAGAAGTTGAAGTACCTGAATGGCTCCAAACACTAGAGAAGACAACAACAACTCATGAAGATAGAGTGGCCATTCAAATCCAATCTATGGCAAAGTTAGAAGACACCATCATCAAGTCTGAATACTTTCGAAGCATGTCTCATCATAGATGGATCGGCACCAACGATGATCAATATGTGCCATATTGTGTGCTCCTTGTGGATTACAATGCAGAGATTCAACGCAGTTGTGGCAAACCTCCAACTTTTGCCACACAATTTGGGCCAGAGGATATCCCAGAAAGTGCGAAGAAAGGCTCCATTCATCAACCAACCTGGAGAATCCGTCTTCTTGAAACCTACCCGGAAATGGTTCGTACCGGGAGTAACATGCCCCTTTTTATTAAATACAATCCTTGTTATATTCCAGTACTCCGCCGGCGCACTTGGCCAGAGTTTACAATTGTTGTCAAGAACGTCAAGGGTTGCGCAAAGTGGTTAAATTATGTTTACCTAGCACCGCCACAAGGCCCTCCCACTGTAAATTACATGATTTCTACCATCAGACACTAGAGCACTCGACTACGGAATACCCCCGATGTGATGGCACAAATGTGTATGAAAATCTTTGAACTAATGCTAATCACCTTCAGGACGTTCAAGAATATTAAAGACCCCCACTTCTCAGGTGTCGGATTTCTTATAGGAAACCAAGATCTGGTATACGACATGAGCACAACCCCATCCATAGAGGTAATATATGCTTGGCACGCCAGAATAAAGTACCTCCGAGCTTGTTTTAAACAGACATTCGAGGAGATGTTCATAACAGGATTCTCGGAATATCACTCAGAAATATTTGTACCCAGGCCCTCACATCTTCTCCACCTATTCGCTGTGGAGAGAACCATCCATTCAGAACAACTGCGGGTGCCACATCCGGACATACCAGGACCAATGAATTGGAATGCATTACTAACAGATCTAGCACGGGGGCTCAGATTAGAAGAACATCACCTTGCTTCCGACGTTTTCCAATATTACGTTCAACGAACATC
This sequence comes from Ceratopteris richardii, assembly GCA_020310875.1. Taxonomy (NCBI): domain Eukaryota; kingdom Viridiplantae; phylum Streptophyta; class Polypodiopsida; order Polypodiales; family Pteridaceae; genus Ceratopteris; species Ceratopteris richardii. The sequence goes on from CM035421.1 coordinate 115,949,159, forward strand.
TAGACAAGGGTCTGTCAGGGGCGACAGACGCGAGAGTGGGGGGGGTGTTGGCAGCAGTCAGGGAACCGAAGGAGCCACAAGAGAAAGAGGGTCGGAACGAAGAGATAGCACAAGCAGACACAGTAGCCAAAGAAGATCTGGCAAGTAGGCCATCTAAATTTTTCAGACATCAAGGAGTTGAGCACACAAGAAGAAAGAGCAAGTAGGGAGCTCAAAGACGTGTATGACAAATCAACAGAGAAAATCCCTACACAAATAGTGATTTTAATCACTAAACACCATTGTAAATACCATTTCGTATTTTTGTAGCTCCATTTTGTGCAAGCCAAGGAGTCCTTGAGCTTGAGGAGCTTTAGAAGTATCTACCTGCCAATTTTCGTATTTTCTAGATCTCTTTTGAGCCCTCAAATAAGCCCTGGAACCTAATTTTTAACTAGGCCGGACACTAGGTCTGGACAGGGCCAAAGCTAGTCAAAAACTATAAAAGGAACTAGAGAGCTCATTTTTGAGGTTGTCTTGTAATAGTTTTGAACTTGTATGAGCTTTTTGAAAGTAATCTAAGAACTCCATTGCTTCTCACTCTTTGTCTTACTGTGTGTGCGCGTGTGTGTGTATGTGTGTGCATGTTAGTGTGCTTCTCACTCACGCACTTGTGCCTTCACTTGCTCGAGGTCTTCATACCATCCTCACGTCTCCCCGGATTGACATTAAAGGAGGTGCTACTCATCACTGAGCTACAATATACATATACATATACATATACATATACATATACATATACATATACATATACATATACATATACATATACATATACATATACATATACATATACATATACATATACATATACATGTACAGGTACATATACATATACATGTACATATACATGTACATATACATATACATATACATGTACATATACATGTACACATACATGTACATATACATATACATATACATATACATATACATATACATATACATATACATATACATATACATATACATATACATATACATATACATATACATATACATATACATATACATATACATATACATATGCATATACATATACATATACATATACATATACATATACATATACATATACATATACATATGCATATACATATACATATACATATACATATACATATACATATACATATACATATACATATACATATACATATACATATACATATACATATACATATACATATACATATACATATACATATACATATACATATACATATACATATACATATACATATACATATACATATACATATGCATATACATATACATACACATATACATATGCATATACATATACATATACATATACATATGCATATACATATACATACACATATACATATGCATATACATATACATATACATATACATATACATATGCATATGCATATACATATACATATACATATACATATACATATACATATACATATACATATACATATACATATACATATACATATACATATACATATACATATACATATACATATGCATATACATATACATATACATATACATATACATATAGATATACATATACATATACATATAGATATACATATACATGTACCTATACGTGTACGTCCACATGTACCTATACGTGTACGTCCACATGTACCTATACGTGTACGTCCACATGTACCTATACGTGTACGTCTACATGTACGTATACATGTACGTCTACATGTATGTATATGTGTACATCTACATGTACGTATACGTGTACGTCTACATGTACGTATACGTGTACGTCTACATGTACGTCTACATGTACATATCCGTGTACATCTACATGTACGTATACGTGTATGTCTACATGTACGTATACATGTATGTCTATGTGTACGTCTACGTGTACGTCTACGTGTACGTCTATGTGTACGTCTACATGTACGTCTACGTGTACATTCACATGTACGTCTACGTGTACGTCTACATGTATGTCTATGTGTATGTCTACATGTACGTCTACGTGTAGGTTTACATGTACGTCTACGTGTAGGTCTACATGTACGTCTATGTCTACGTCTACATGTACGTCTACGTCTATGTCTACATGTATGTTTACGTCTACATCTACATGTATGTCTACATTTACGTCTACATGTACATCTACGTCTACGTCTAGTGTACGTCTACGTCTATGTCTAGTGTACATCTACGTCTATGTCTAGTGTACATCTACATCTATGTCTACCTCTATGTCTACGTCCACGTCTACCTCTACGTCTACGCCCACATCTACATCTACGTGTACGTGTATGTCTACGTCTACGTCTACCTCTATGTCTACGTCTACGTCTACGTCTATGTCTACGTCTACGTCTACGTCTACGTCTATGTCTACGTCTACGTCGTCTACGTCTACGTCTATGTCTACGTCTATGTCTACGACTACGTCTACGTCTACGTCTAGGTCTACGTCTACGTCTACGTCTATGTCTACCTATACGCATACGTCTACATATATGTATAGATATACATCCACATATACGTATACATATACATCCACATATACATCCAGATGTACATATACATATACAAATACATATACATCTACATATACATATACGTATACATATACATATACATATACGTCCACGCATACATACATAGACACATACATACATACATACATACATGCATGCATGCATGCATACATACATACATACATACACACACACACACACACACACACACACATATATATATATGTATATATATATATATATATATATATATATATATATATATATATATATATATATATATATATATATATATATATATATATATATATATATATATATATATATATATATATATATATATATATATATATATATATATATATATAGAGAGAGAGAGAGAGAGAGAGAGAGAGAGAGAGAGAGAGAGAGAGAGAGAGAGAGAGAGAGAGAGAGAGAGAGAGAGAGAGAGAGAGAGAGAGAGAGAGAGAGAGAGAGAGAGAGAGGAGGGAGGGAGGAGGAGAGAGAGAGAGAGAGAGAGAGAGAGAGAGAGAGAGGAGAGAGAGAGAGAGAGAGAGAGAGAGAGAGAGAGAGAGAGAGAGAGAGAGAGAGAGAGAGAGAGAGAGAGAGAGAGAGAGAGAGAGAGAGAGAGAGAGAGAGAGAGAGAGAGAGAGAGAGAGAGAGAGAGAGAGAGAGAGAGAGAGAGAGAGGAGAGAGAGAGAGAGGAGAGGAGAGGGAGAGGAGAGGGAGAGGGAGAGGGAGAGGGAGAGGGAGAGGGAGAGGGAGAGGGAGAGGGAGAGGGAGAGGGAGAGGGAGAGGGAGAGGGAGAGGGAGAGGGAGAGGGAGAGGGAGAGGGAGAGGGAGAGGGAGAGGGAGAGGGAGAGGGAGAGGGAGAGGGAGAGGGAGAGGGAGAGGGAGAGGGAGAGGGAGAGGGAGAGGAGAGAGAGGAGAGGGAGAGAGAGAGAGAGAGAGAGAGAGAGAGAGAGAGAGAGAGAGAGAGAGAGAGAGAGAGAGAGAGAGAGAGAGAGAGAACCAAGCTCCAACTTTAGGAGCACTTTGGAGTTGTTTCATTAGGTTCAAGTGTTGATCTTTGGCTAAATATCATTGGCCAGATGTGGCGTACTAAAGAAAAAGTAATTGTATGAGGGTCATGCATGATAATATTTTTTGAAACCCCCCTCATTCATCTCATATATTTCCAATTACACATAGGTGTGATTCCTTATTTTTAGGAAAAGAGCATCTTAGTTTACCACTTTTGTATATATTCCCATTTTGGTTCCAGGTGAGTATTCCTTTGGAATATATTGACCTCCAAAGTATAGCTAGAGGTAGGTGGAACCATTTAGGATCTAGTTGAGACCTTAGAAACTTATGTGCATAATGTTAGATATGCTTGGAGATTTTACTACTCTTTACTCACTTGGAATTTTTCAAAATGTTTGAGACACAAATACTAGGCACTAAGAGCTTTCGAATTAGTTATAGAACCCTCAAAACAGATAAACACACTAGGAGATATGACCTCTACAAATTTGCATGTTTGATGGAAATGTTGAATATTGAACACACACTACTTGGAGAGACCACGTTTCTCAGCACACAACATCAATGGATATGAAATCTTATAGAGTGATAGTAGATTATATAAGCTTTCAAATAATCAATAAAAGACTTGATTTGGGTACATAATGAAGGAGATGTACACTCTAGAAACATTGTCTACAAAAGGATAGCCACCTAGAGATGGACATATGATTCTCTTGGACTTGAAAGAAGATCATTAGCTCTCATTTTCATGCATGAAAAGTTATCCAACAACCTTCCTAATACAATTACTCTCATTCTAGACACTTGGGTGGAGGTATTCTATCACTCAAGTGCTGAAATAAGACAAATATGGCTGAACTCTGAGAAGTGGCCACATCAATCTTCCACTACTACATCACAACAACTTCCTTGTGACTCATCCATTTGAACCATCATGTTCTAAATATCACACCGCACCTTGACCATGTTTTATCATTCATTTGATCCTTATTGAAGCATTTAAAGACCTCCTAAAGGTATTTTCATATTTCAGAACTTGTGGCTTAACATATACATAAAAACTATGTTTTAAACATTCACCACCTCAAGTTCCAAAGGGTATTTCCTTCATGCCAAGAATATATTTGAATATTTGAATATAAAATAATCCTTCATTCATGGTACCTTTCAAATATCTAAGTACGATTTTGGTTGCATGCATATGAGGTACTCTACTTTCATGCATAAACTATAACAATAATCCCATTGCATAGCATATATCATGTTTAGTTTTTTTTTTCATAAATAAAATATCCTACCATGGAAATATATGCATTCATATCATGCAACACACCACCTTCTTTTGCACTCAATTTTACATTACATTCCATTGGAGTAGAAACAAACTTACATTCCTCCATACCAAACGTTTTCAGTGTACTACATATATACTTTATTTGTATCAACCACATACCTTTATATCCATAAAAATATCAATCCCAAGAAAGTACCTAAGAAAAATAAGATTTGAAATTTTAAATTCCTTTCCCAGTTCACCTTTGATCTCTTCAATTGATTTTGCATCATTCTCTATAATCAACAACTCATCCATGTGAATGCATACATATACACACATGCCATCCACATGTTCTCAATAAAGTGGAGCTTAAGATATTTTACCAACCTTGTATTCCACACCCGTGGTGCTTGTTTAAGACCATACAATGCCTTCTTTAATCTACATAGATTATTAGGACATCAAGCATCCATAAATGCATCTAGTTAAGACATTTACATTTCTTCACTTAACTCACCATTATGATAGGCAGTCTTTATGTCTAATTGACATATATTCCATCTTTTACTTGTATTTGAAGCCAATGAAGTTTTTACTATGGCCATGTTTTCTACTCGAGTAAAAGTTTCCTCATAGTCTAATCCTTGATTTTGAGCATATCCTTTTGGTACAAGTCTAGCGTTATATCTTAATACAATACCATCACTACCTCTCTTAATCTTAAACACCCATTTGCAAACATTTACCCTTTGTTTTGGTGTCTTTGGAGCTAAAATCTAGTCTTGTTATCTTGTAGTGCATCCGATTTCATCAAATTTTGACCTTACTTCATTATTTACATGCACATAACATATGCAACCAAATATTTTCAAATCTCTTACACTTGGTTTCCTTCAATTCCATACCTTATATCATGTCAAATGATGAACTACTATAGTAGGAAATCTATTCATAATGTGCACACTTTTGCTAACACCATCAACTCAAAAAACAATTAGGCAAACACATATCATTTTGCATGCTTCTAGATGCTTTTACTATGAATCTATTTCTTCTACTTGCAAATCCATTTTGATGTGGATTATATCTACATGTCACTTCTCTCTTAATACCTTCATCACACATAAACTCAATAAAGGCTTGAGAGAAATACTCTCTTCCTCCACCAAATCTTAGCTTCTTAACATCCCTTTGTGTTTGCTTCTCAACAGATGATTTGAATCCCTTGAAACAATTAAATACTTCACTCTCATGTTTAATGAAATACGAAAATGTCATTCTACTATGGTCAACAATAAAAGATACATAGTATATTACTAGCCAAGGATGCCTCTTTACTAAGTCCCACACATATGTGTGTATAAGATCTGGAAAACCATCACTTACATAGTTTGAATGCTTGAAAGGTTGTCTACTCTACTTGCCCATTTGATCTGCTTCACAAAAATGCACCACTTTTTTCTTGGTAAGATCAAGCAACCCTTCAACAATCCTCTTCTTTGATAGCTCCTTTAACCTATGTACATTCATGTGGCCAATCTTTTGTGCCATAAATCAAGCTCTCTTATCATATGCATACACAAAGAGAAATAGTTTGATTATTTGGGTTTAGCTTGAATGTAAACAAATCTACCTTGTTTTTTTACCTCTACCAATAAATTTCTTTTGCTTTGGATCCTCAATAAAGAAAATCGTATGATTAAATCTCACTTCTAGACCTTTTTCTACCGTTTGACCAACTCACATCAAATTCTTAGTGATCATTGGCACATAAAGCACATCCTTCAAGCAATTCGTCTTGCACTTATCTTGCATGAAAACATCTCCAAATTATTTCAACATAAGCTTTACATGAAGAATTTTGCATATTTGAAAACCATGAAGCATCACAAGACATATGATTAGAACAAACACTATCTACATATCATACATCATTATTGCAATTCATCTTAGTTCCTATTTTCATCATAAGAAGGGAATCATAATCATCACTTTAACCTTCAATTGCAAAAAAAATGTTGTTATCTTCACTCCTCTATCTTTGATTGTAGTTATCGTAGGCTCTTGTACCTTTGGTACTTGATCTTCCCCTTCCTCTAGTGTTGAAGAAGCAACTTAAAGCCCTTTGATCATCATTTGATGTATTTCTTAATCCTCTACCTCTATTCATACCTCTTCTACTTGTGCTTCATCCTCTTGATGATCTTGCATAGAGATCTTCTTGTTGAGATTCTTTTTTATTTGAAGTAGAACTATTTAGATTCATCTCATCCCTGAACATGAGTGCAAAAAGGTGATCAAAATTTGGTAACTTTCCTTTGACATAAATAAAAGTAATGAATTTTTTCCATCTCTCATCATCCTTGAGTCCATTGAGAGTATGTGCAACCAAGTCATCGTCCTCTACATGAGCTTGAATTGATCCTACCTGATTTGCATCTCTTTAAACTTCCATATGTAATCATTCATCGACATCCTTGTATCTTTCTTTATCTTTTTAAACTCATTTTTAGTCGAATCTTTGTTTCTCTTGTACATGTAGCATAGAACCTTTCGAATGTGAGACAACCATCCCTACTTGTGTCAAGGTTTTGGATGTGTCCTACCATTGAATCTTGAATAATTTGTGATAAAATAAATATAAAACTTTTTTTCTTTATTTACAAATTGTAAATTCCCTCACTTTTTGCTGATCTGGATCCTCCAGTAAAAGCCTCTACCTTGCAAGAATACTATGATTCTAAATTGCCACGTTTAATAGTTGTCTTATCAAGCTCTTTTATTTGTGCATATTGATCATCCATCATGTAAATACTGAAATTACTCCTTTAACTATCCTTTTAAATATGTGTGATAAGAAGAAGTATAATATTTACCTTTCTAATGAATTTTATGCACCTTTCTTTGCTTAGATGTTCCTTGAGATGCTTGTTATCTCCTTCTACCTTCTTGTAGTGTGATGATGAACCTCTACTCCAATTGCTTCAAATTATTAATCAAGGTATTTTAACCCTTGCTGAGCTTAGATTCCTTGATCTGATACCAATTTTGGAATTTATTGATCTCCAAAGTATATAGCTATATGAAAGTGGAACCCACTAGGATCTAGTTGACCTCACAAACTTGTGTGCAAAAAACAAGATATGTTTGTAGAGCTTACTTCTCTTTACTCACTTGGAACTTTTCAATGGTAATTTTTTATACATCTAGTGGACACTAATATCTTTTGAATGCACTATAGAACGCTCAAAAATGATATATATACTAGGTGATATTATCTCTACAAATATTTAGGTTTAATGGAGGCGAATAAGAGATGAACACAAGAACACACATTACTTGTAGAGACCACTACTCTCTGCACAGAACCCCATGTTGATATATTTAGGTAGTGATGTGTGTGAACACTCTAGGACCGCCGAGGCACTTTTTCCCCTCTTTAGGAGGTTTTTTTACCCTGGCTTGTATATATGCCTATTTCCCTAATGGGCTACTTACCTTTGTACATTCTCTAGTAATACATTCAGTATTGTGTGTTGTGCTCCAAGCTTCTTCTTCTTCCTTGTGCTGTTCGCGTGATTCCGCAGACGTCTAACTCCAACAATTGGTATCAGAGTAGGTCGTCGCTTCATCTAGGGTGCCGTTGACACTCCTCCAGTTGCAGTCTCTGAATCGCACGAATTTTGGTGAGCATACTCAACATGTTTTCAAAATCAAAGCAGCTTCGCTATGTGGTGCCGAAATCGCGATCTGAGCTCGTTTCCACCTCCGAACGCACTATCGCAATGCTTGTGTAGGCTATTTTGTCTTTTTGTGCCAAAGGTATATACTAGTTTCTGTTCGCCAATATAAGCATCTCAAAGTCTGCTACAGGTCTAGTGGAATTTGTTTGGGCAATTCTGTTCAACTTTTTGAGATACATTCAATATTTTGCATCAAGGTATTTTAGTCACCGATCATGGCTAAAAGCAGTGATGTATTCCATATGTTGGCTATTGAGGATAAGTTGGATGGTACCAACTACCCGTTATGGACTTATATGATGCGACATGTGTTGGTTGCAAAAGGACTGTGGAACATTGTGCAAGGTGTCGAAAAACATCCTATCACACCTGCAACTGTTACAAGTGCAGTTACTGAAGCTGATGCAGAAGGTGTCGAAGATGATGATATTCTACATATTCCTATTCATGCTGCGGTTTCTGCTGCTCCTACTGTAGAGCAGATTTACTAGGATGGCAGAGATGCCCAAGCATATGCATTGATAGCTTTGTCTGTCAAACGTGCCATTATTCTTGACATTCGCTCTTGCAGAACAATTAAGGATGCTTTGGATACACTTACCACATTGTACCAAGCTAGGAATGAGGCTCGTGTTGCTTACCTCCGAAAATTGTTGGAGAGTGAGCACATGAATGAAGGTGATTCTATGGACAATTTCCTAACGAAGATCAAGGACTTGAAGGAATAATTGATTTCTGTTGATGAGGTTATACCAGATAGCTCACATGTGCAGACCGTTTTGAATGGTCTTCCTGATTCATGTCAGAGTTTTGCTTCTACTCTTCGGTTGATGATGAAAGGCAATCCAAATGCCTTGTCATTTGAGGAGTTAGTCTCTATTCTATTGCAGGAAGATCAGTCCACTACAACAGATCGATGGTAAACCGAGGTTTTTACCGAGGAAAATGAACGCGGCTTTATTTGCCGCGACGCCGGTGTAAAGGTCGGTTTCTGTGTTGGTACCAAAGAGTCAGTATAGGCGTCGGTGTAGACATCGGTAAAAGCGTCGGTATATGCGTTGATATATGCATCGGTAGAAACATCGGTATATGCGTCGGTAATCGGCTTCTGCTGCATCGCCTCCTGGGTGTACCGACGGTTATTCCGATGACACTACTGGGAGTACCGTCGCTTATACCGACGACCATACCTGCAAATTTTTTTTTGGGCAGAATGTTTTGTCTTTTGCTACAGCAACATTACCATGATGTTGCTGAACAAAAGACAATACACTCTGCCCAAAAAAAACCGAGTACATGTGATGTGTACTCTAATGACAACCAAAATATGATTTCATGAAACAGAGTATTATTGTACACAAAAGAGATCGATAATCAGAATGAACAATGAACCATGTACAAAAGAAGTTATATATTTCAATAATGAAGCATGTACAAGAGTGTGGCAAACCACTGTCATATATGACGCTTTTACAAAATGTGGCAAAGCAATGTATTGCCATATGGAAATCAAATACAAAATATTGGTCTTCCACTGCCATACACATGCAAAGAATGTTCCATATCAACAGTCCTGCAACAAAGAACATTAATGGAATGAGATAAATTCACATGAAAATTACAAACAAGTAAAAACCAAGTTTATAAATTAATTACCTCATCGCAAACGCTCCCATGAAACTACCGCACCGCGTCCCTCCAAGTCCTGCAATAGTGCAGTCAACCCATGACTATATCCATAAGACTCCTCCGTTCGTGTTGGAGGACGACCCATTGCCAGCTCCTGAAACAAATATAAAAAGATTAGAGAAATATATATGAGAAATTTAACACAAATAAATTCAATAAGTGAAATGGTACTTACAAACTCATGACGCATCGTGTCATATTCGTCGCTGCCCAAATGTGACGGTCCAATCGTGTCTAGACGTGTGGCTGCGGCATCTCGCTGCTGGCGATATCGATCAGGAGTTTGCTGCTGCTCATCACGAATCATGTCCCACTCCTCAGCATCTAACCACACAGGCTTTGGTAAGCCTTCTATGAATGCATCACGAGCCTTGAATCGTCGATGCAACATGACCTCACGTGCAGTATGCAGAATCCACTCTGAACTGACAATCGACTATCCATCGGCTGGTCGGAACTCCTGGTAAATTGTCTGTGTGATATAATTCTTTCGATCTTTATCCTGTTCACTCCATTTCAGCATGATGGAGTGTCCAAACTGGATGGAGCAAAGCTATCGTATGCGTGCACGCATTGCTTTGCCAACCGTATCCATCACCGGAGCTCCATCTCGGATACTATACACCTTGGAGTCATCATGGTCATGAGCACCCCAAGGTGTACGTGGTGTACTGCGTGGTGTACTACGTGGCGTACCTACATCTGAGGTACTCGTCCTAGGAGTAGAAGCGGGCGACACAACGTCCGTCGCACTGCCTCCACAACAACCGCCTCCTCCGCCTCCAGACCTACCTGTAGATCCACTCCTAGAACCTCCTGCTCCAGAGCGTGACCTCGATCTACGAGACGGGTCAGACCCTGTATCGCGCTGAGGTGTCGAACGCACATGTCTACTAGTAGATCCAGTAGGAGATGGCTGCAAAGATGGTCGTGGTGGAGTCACAAAGCTAGGAGACATACCTCCTATGGGAGTAGCACCACCCTCAAGAGTGACATCGGCGGGAGTGACACCAGCGGGAGTGAGGCGAGCGGGAGTGAGGCCGACAGGAGTAAGGCCGCCAGGAGTGAGGCCGGGAGGAGTGCTACCACGAGCGATCCAATACTGTGATGCAGCGGCCATATACGCAGGAGGAACCTGAGAGATGAACTCCAAAAACTGCTCCTCTGTCATGGACTGTGGAGTGACTGGAGGACTGTCTCCCATCATGCTCTGTAATAAAAGAACTCAAATAATTAGCATGTGATAAGAAAAATAATATAGGGAATAAACAAAAAAAAAAACCAAAAATTAGTACGTACAAGTCTTTTATTCAAAAGTCCTCTATTCTAGCATCCTCTTGAAGATCCGATGCACCGAGAATATCTATCTCTAAATTGATGGCTTCTAAATCGCTTGCTATGCTGGTTTCCTCCTGATCATCGTCTATTGCTTCGTCTTCTCGAACAATGACCTCTTCTTCAATGACCTCTTTTTCTCGAACAATGATCTCTTCCTCCTCAACTATCGAATGAATCTCTGAGTCCACTAGAGATAGACTTTCTTCTACATCTGCATTTTCAAAAATTTGTCTACTACATGGAGCGACTTGTAAAACAAATAGCCACTCTGGGTCTTTTGAATCTGGTATAAAAACAACTTGCTCACAGTGTTCGGGAAGTACAAATGTATCCCTTTCATCTGTCCATAATCTTGTGGAGTTGACTTGAAGCAAACCGCTCTTATCTCGTCTCACTGTTGCATTTCTTCCAGAGGTGACTACTTTGAACCATTTCACATCAAAAACAAAGTAATCAAACTTTCTGAAAGATAGTTTCAAGATGTCTTGAATCACACCACAATAATCTAACTCGCCTTCTAGAGCATTATCATCTCTTGCACTCGCTCTACTTTTTTGCAAAAAATTCACCATCACTCCACTATCAAAAGTAGACCGGTTTTGATCGATTCGTGCGATTCGAAAGTGTCATCCATGAGACCATAGTGCACCGTATTTGATATACTCCCAATCACATCCTTTTGCGAGTTCTTCTTCTTCTTCAGAGATATCTTCACCCGCTGCCTTTGCTTGTGAAGCCGCTGCATCTAGCCATCTGCTCGTTGGAAAAGGTGGGAGAGGTCGAAGATTTTCTGGAAGAGGCAAAAATCGAGTGGAACGATTTCTTCGAAACTGAGCTCTTTCCTTTGCGTTAGTTTCCTTGGCAAGTTCATACCTTTCTAACCACTTTTGCATAAGCTTAGAGTTAACTATGCAAAACTTCATTGCCTTCTCTTTGAAAGCTGCATCCATTTTTCTTTGCAATCCTTTACCTTGTGGTTCATCGCCTACGAGATGAACATCTTCATCATCGCTCCATAAGCGAGGCATTTTGGGATCTGATATACGTAGAAACTCAATAATGAATACAAGAGATTCTTGTACAAGCCATCCCTCTGCCATGCTACCCTCTGGACGTGCTCTCTGTCGAACAAACCCTTTTTAATATCTTCATAAAGCGCTCTAAGAAGAATATCCATCGACTATGGACAGTTCCTGCTATTGCAACTTCATCTACTAAATGAACCAGTAAATGAAGTTGAATAGTGAGAATACTTGTGGGAAAGTATTTCTCTACCATACAAACAACCTCGATAGCATTGGGTTTCGCACTCTCTATGCTATCTCTATTTATCTCTTTAGAAGATATCCACCGTACTAAAGAACTAATTTTATAAATGGTTTTTCGTACATCCCCTAAAAGACAATCTTTTAGGGCTACAGGGAGCACAAACTGTAAAAACTTGTGCCAATCATGAGACTTGAGTCCTGCAAGATCGTCGTTTTGTGTGAAAGCAGTCTTTAGACATCTCATGCATCCAGTAGGTGTACGAAACTTTGAAATTGTTTTCTTCACTTGTTGCTCTTCCATCCTGCGAAGCACCCAAGGAGCTCTTGGTAACGATACTGTTCCGTTGGGCTTAGTAATTGCCCACAACTCTCGCATACGACCTCACTCTTCTAGGTCATCCCTTTGTGCTTTGCTTTCTTTCTTTTCGATCAAAGTTTTCCAAAGCATCTCTCCCACATTCTTGAAAATATGCATCGGGTCTACCAAATGATTGATCACCAATTCACTCCAATAAGGGAGTTCATGAAAAATGGACAACCGTTTCATGCCAGCAATTGGATTTTCTGAATCCACAGTTGTTTCCAATCGCTAGCTTTCATTTGGTGTTGCGCTTGTCGAACAATTTGTCCTTCACGTAAAACATGCCCATCAGGCAAATATCTATGATGTCCTTCATAGACAGTTTTACGTAGTGCTTTGGAATAGCGTGCTTCGAGTCGTGGTCCGCATAAAGGACAAGCATGGTAACCCGAAATCGATAAACCTGAACATTCACCATAACTAGGCCAATCATGCATTGTCCACATAAGTATGCCTTGCACTCGCACGTCTCGTCTTCTTATAGGTTGAGACATGTCACGCACAGTGATCCCATCCCATAAAATGCACAGTTCTTCCACAAATGGTGCAAGATATACATCCATGTTTTTTACCTTATACTTACCTGGTACAATAAGAGCTAATAATAAATGACCTTTCTTTGTGGCCAACCATGATGGGATATTATAATTGACCAAACATACAGGCCATGTGCTCCATGAAGAACTGCGTAATCCAAATGGATTCACTCCATCCATAGCTAGGCCTAGACGTATGGACCGAGGCTCACTAGCAAACTCTGGCCACTTACTATCTATGTGCTTCCAAGCATCAGAGTCAGCTGGCACTCACATTACATTATCTGTAGACCTACTCTTTGTATGCCATGACATTAACTCAGCTATAGATTTGCATCTAAACATGTTCTTAATTCGTGGAATGATAGGAAAGTGGCGAAGAACCTTTGCGGGGATTGCTTCGCCTATAACGTCTTCTCTAAATCTATTTTCTCCACACTTTGGACATATGTGGAGATGCTCATACTCATTCCGAAAGAGAATGCAATCATTCAGACAAGCATGAATTTTCGTATAATCCATTCCAATGGACTGTAAAAGTTTTTTTGCATCTCCACGTGTTGGAGGCATGTCAATTTATTGTGAAGTTATTGTGATACAACAATGAAAGCCAATTTGTTCTCCACTTACCTGAACAATTCAGTGACACTACTATCTGACCATCCATAAATGGATTGCAGATTGAGCATCGCGAGTGAAGCACGTAGTACAGATATCTTTGCTCCATTGTAAAGTGGTAAACGAGCTAATCTTTGCATGTTTTCATATTCTTCATCAACTTCTGATCGTAGAATTTTTGTTGTGTCCATGAAACTCTCGTCGACACCTTCTTCACCATCATGATCTTCGTCCATCTCATAAAATGCTTCAAGCATCTCTTCCATATGTTCATTCTGTGTAATATTATTAGTGCTTGCTTCTACGTCTAAGTCCTTTTTTACTCTCTTTTGTCCACGAGATGTTACCTGTGCAATGTCGTTTGGGTCCATCTGCTCACCTGGGGGACCATGCGAATGATAGCGTAGGTTTTCCAGTCGACTCCTATCAAAGGATCCATACTCTCTAACATGTGCAGTACAAATCCGTTGTTTCTGATAAATTTGATACTTGCACTATGTGCAAGGACATGCCATTCTCTCTTCATGATCCAAAGAAGCCATCTGCTACAATATGGACATTTTAGAACATTTGTTTTTTTATTAAACCTAAAAATCTAACTCTTAAAGACCTAAATACTTAAATACCTAAAAAAACTTAAAATCCTAGTTTTAAAACCCTAATCTATATAGCTATCCTATTTTATCTTTATATTCTGATTTTTTCTTGATTGATCCTATTTTTTATATATATTTATTTATTTATTCAGATTTTCTTCCTCTTAATTAAGTTATATGTATGCCTAAACCCTAAAACCCTAATTTTAAAGATTTAGACCTAAATTATGTATATTTCTATACACATGTGTATATACATGTATATATGTATTATATGTGTATGTGTATATGTGTATATATGTTATGTACGTGTTAAAACCCTAAAACCCTAATCCAAATGACCTAGAACTAAAACATGTATATATATGTATGCATGTATATATATATGTGTATATGTATATATATGTGAATATAGATAGGTATATAAGTATGTGTGTTTGTGTATTTATATATTTATTTATATATTCAGATTTTTTCTTTACTTAATTATATTTAATTATATATATTTAATTAAATAATTTAAAACACTAGTTCTTTTTATATTTATTTATGTATATAATTATCTTATTATATATATATATTGATTTATATATTCAGATTTTTTTTCTTACGTAATCCTATTTTTATATATTTAATTTTATATATTTAGTTATAAATATTTAATTAAATTATTTAAAACACTAGTTCTTTTTATATTTATTTATGTATATAGTTATTTTATTTTATATATATAATATTTATATATTCAGATTTTTTTTCCTTACGTAATCCTATTTTTATATATTTAATTTTATATATTTAGTTATAAATATTTAATTAAATTATTTAAAACACTAGTTCTTTTTATATTTATTTATGTATATAATTATCTTATTATATATATATATTTATTTATTTATATATTCAGATTTTTTTTCCTTACGTAATCCTATTTTTATATATTTAATTATATATATTTAATTAAAACCCTAATCTTAAATATGTAGACCTAAAATATGTATATTTCTGTATACATGTGTATATACATGTATATATGTATTACATGTGCATGTGTATGTGTGCATATATCTTATGTAGGTGTTATAAACCTAAAGCCCTAATCTTAAAGATTTAAATATAAAATATGTATATTTTTGTATGCATGTGTATCTACATGTATGTATGTATTATATGTATATGTGTGTTTGTGTATATATGTAATCTACGTATTAAAATCCTAAAACCCTAATCAGAAAGACTTAGACTTAAATATGAAATACTAAACCCTAAAACCCTAATCTTAAATATGTAGACCTAAAATATGTATATTTCTGTATACATGTGTATATACATGTATATATGTATTACATGTGCATGTGTATGTGTGCATATATCTTATGTAGGTGTTATAACCCTAAAACCCTAATCTTAAAGATTTAAATCTAAAATATGTATATTTTTGTATGCATGTGAATCTACATGTATGTATGTATTATATGTATATGTGTGCTTGTGTATATATGTTATCTACGTATTAAAATCCTAAAACCCTAATCAGAAAGACTTAGACTTAAATCTGAAATACTAAACCCTAAAACCCTAATCTTAAATATCTAGACCTAAAATATGTATATTTTTGTATACATGTGTATATACATGTATATATGTATTACATGTGTATGTGTATGTGTGCATATATGTTATGTAGGTGTTATAACCCTAAAACCCTAATCTTAAAGATTTAAATCTAAAATATGTATATTTTTGTATGCACATGTATCTACACGTATGTATGTATTATATGTATATGTGTGTTTGTGTATATATGTTATCTACGTATTAAAATCCTAAAACCCTAATCAGAAAGACTTAGATTTAAATCTGAAATACTAAACCCTAAAACCTTAATCTTAAATATCTAGACCTAAAATATGTATATTTTTGTATACATGTGTATATACATGTATATATGTATTATATGTGTATGTGTATGTGTGCATATATGTTATGTAGGTGTTATAACCCTAAAACCCTAATCTTAAAGATTTAAATCTAAAATATGTATATTTTTGTATGCATGTGTATCTACATGTATGTATGTATTATATGTATATGTGTGTTTGTGTATATATGTTATCTACGTATTAAAATTCTAAAACCCTAATAAAAAAGACTTAGACTTAAATCTGAAATACTAAACCCTAAAACCCTAATCTTAAATATCTAGACCTAAAACCCTAAAACCCTAATCTTAAATATTTAACCCTAAAACCCTAATCCTATTTAAAACCCTAAAACCCTAATCTTAAATATTTAACCCTAAAACCCTAATCCTATTTTTATATATTTGATGTAAAACAAAAACTTCAAAATAAAAAAAGGATTATATGTGTGTATGTATGCATGTGTGTATATATGTGTGTGTATGTATGCATGTGTACATGTGTGTGTGTGTATGTATACATGTGTATACATGTGTGTGTATGTGTATGTGTGTGTATGTGTATGTGTGTGTATGTAGGCATGCATGTGTGTGTACGTGTGTGTATGTATGCATGCATGTATGTGTATGTGTGTGTATGTGTATGCATGTGTATACATGTGTGTGTATGTATACATGCATGTGTGTATATGTGTGTATGTATGCATGTGTGTATATATGTGTGTATGCATGCATGCCGGTATATGTGTGTGTATGTATGCATGCATGTGTGTATATGTGTGTATATATATGTGTGTGTATGTATGTGTGTATATGTGTGTGTGTATGTGTATGTATGCATATGTGTATATATGTGTGTGTATGTATGTGTGTATGCATGTGTGTGTATGTATGCATGTGTGTAAATTTATGTGTCTGTGTATGCATGCATATGTGTATATGTGTGTGTGTATGTAAGCATGCATGTGTGTATAGGTGTGTGTATGTAAGCATGCATGTGTGTACATGTATGTGTGTATGTATGCATGTGTAAATTAATGTGTATCTTCCTTTCTCTTCTCTCTCTCTTTCTTTCTTTCTCTCTCTCTCTCTCTGTTTCTCTCTCTCTGTTTCTCTCTCTCTCTCTCTCTCCTTCTCTCTCTATCAATAGCAAATAAAAGAATCACTTACAAGTATGTCTCTCTTTGAATCATTGTCATCAAAGCGTAATGTAGGTCGTCTCTTGTCCAATTCCAAACAATCGACGCCAATGAACTTTTGCAAAATCAACAAAAAGAGAAATTAGAAACCCTAAAGCATAGAGAAACACAAATGCTAACAATACGCGCAGCACTTAGCAAGATGTGAGAGCTAAGCCGAGAGAGAGTGTGTGTGTGTGTAGAGAGAGAGATCCGTGTGTGTGTGTGCACAAGACAATGCAAGTTCGTGCACGCAAGTTCGACAGTAGACCGACAGTACTCAAACACGCGCAGAAATGTGAAGTTTTGCTCTCGGGTTCGCGGTATGTTTAAAAATTTGTCGCCGGTATAGGTGTCGGTATGGACGTCGGTATATGCGTCGGTAGATGCCAGTAAATTACCGATGCTTATAGCGACGCTTATACCGACGGCTGCGGGCCACACCGACGATCCGTTTAAAACGGTCATACTGACGGTCACTTGACCGTCGGTATCTCTTAGTCAGATTTTCCGAGGGCTATACCGACGCCGACTATGACCGTCGGTATATGCAGCGTCGGTATGCCCCTCATATGTTGTAGTGGTCCAGGCAGAACAGGTCCATTATGCGAGTTGCATATAAAGCTTTCCTGGCTAGTCAGAAGGGCAAAGGAAAATGGAGCTCTTCAACTAGTAAGCAAAAATCTGCTAATTCTGCACATTCGAAGAAGGAAGATAAAGATGAGAAGAAATTAGAAAAGCAGAGATTGTTTTGTAAGTACTGTAAAGGGAATGATCATATCATAAAGAACTGTCCTGGCTGCTAAAGAGGCAAAGAAGAAAAAGGCTGGAATGGTTGTTGTAGAAGCCTCTATACCAAAAACAGAGTATGCTAATCTTGTGCAGGAAGAAGAATGGGCGTGTACTACTGTTTGCAGTTTTGACCCATCTTCGCATGAGCAGTGCATGTCTGCACTAGACTCAGATGTTTGGTATTTTGTGTTGGGAGAAATGGTTGGATGCACTCAAGAGATTGAGTTGAAGCTGCTAGACCTGCTTTGCTTCAGCCCTCCTTTGCTTCAGATATGCTTAGTACACTTGCTTAACTTCCAAATGATACCAAGAAAGCATATATGTACTTTGCAAATGATATGTGTAATGATCAAATCAAAACAGATAACTTGAGACTTCAAAAATCAAGGAAAACTTGCTATTTTTGTAGTGACACCTGCTCAGTCTTTCACTCAGTGTGACCAGCACACTTACAATTGATCTAATTCCTTCTGGGCATATTAAATTAGCTTAACAAGCTACCATTTGCAAGTGGAATGAGATAAAATGATAAACTATACTCTGAGAAATGAGTTTAGCAAAATTATATGTACCCCCGACTTTTTAGGAATTCTGCAGACACAGACCAATGTGCACTTCGAGCGAGATTTCTCTGAGATGGCTGACCCTTTGACCTTGAAATTTTGTAGGCCTGTAGTATGCTTGGAGCTGGTTGCAATGTGCTTTGAATCACTTGATTTGGTTCAGTAGATCCTGAGATATGCTCCTTTGAAGTTGACTGACTTGGAGATGATGACTCAGAGAAAACAGAGATAATGAATGTAAATCTTTCTATTAGTTCACATGAATGTACAATCTCATTGGCTTGATAGATGTAGCCTAATGAGTTGGAGATGTGTAGGCTGTGGTGTAGCACTCACACACTCAATGATCAAGAGTATTAGCCTCGGGAAAAGTGAAGTGATCACCGCGACTTTTCAAGTACAACTTATATATGAATTGAGTGAGAGTTTGAATTCAAATTTGAATTCTTGGCTCCCTTCAATCACTCCTCTAAAAGTAAGGAGATATTCTCTCCAATTACACCATCCAATTTTCCACGAATCTAATCAAGTAGGTGGGATCATTTACATGCCAAGTCATTTAGACTTTTACAAGAGATAAAATGGTAATAAGTCATAAGACTAAGTTCCTATGGTTCTTCCTTCACATAGTGATATCCTTCAAGGGTTCCAAGCCAAAGGTGAAGGCTTGATTTGCACCAAAAGCTCCCCCTCAAGCCAAGCACTTTGGCTTAAGTCTTCATCTTTAGTCTTCAATCACATCCTGCAATCCAATCATGGATTTGAATGTGCATAGCTTGTTTCCACCCAATGTAGATTCAAATCTGCATAGCTTGTTTCCATCCAATGCCTTTGTGAGTAAATCTGCACATTGCATATTAGTAGACACATATGTCAATTGAATGTCTTTACTTAGTAACTTCTCTCTCACATAGTGGTAATGAACCTCTATGTGTTTGGTTCTAGCATGATATATTGGATTAACTGCAAGGTGAAGAGAGCTTGTGTTATCTCCAAAGATGATTGGAGGCCTAGTGTATAGGCCTAGCTCTGTATACAAAAGCTTTAACCAGATAGCTTCTTGAGTGGCATTGGCAAGCCCTCTATACTCTGCTTCAGTGGATGACAATGCCACTGTAGGTTGCTTCTTGGCTGACCAAGAAATAGGTTTATCACCTGCAAAACAAATGTAACCTGATGTGCTTCTCCTATCATCCTTGCATCCTGCCCAATCTGCATCTGAATATACTTTAATGTCAATATCTGATGTATAAGGAAAGTACAACCCATGGTTCTGAGTTCCCTTCAAATACTTCAAGATCTTCTTTGCTGCCTCTAGGTGAGGTACCCTTGGTTTGTGCATGAATTGGCTTAGCACACTAACTCCATATGCTATGTCAATTCTTGTCAAGGTAGCATAATTCAAACTACCTACCATACTTTGATATCCTGTGATGTCTTGGACTTCTTCCCCTTCATGAGCACTTAGCTTTAGGTTGACCTCCATTGGAGTAGTTGAGACTTTAGCATCCTGCAAGCCAAACTTTTTGACCATATCCTGTACATACTTCTTTTGAGTGATATATATACCTGAGTTGGTGTAGACTAACTCAAGACCTAAGAAGTACTTCAATAATCCAAGATCATTAATCTTGAATTCTTTCATCATCTGTCCTTTGATGTGTCTAATCCCATTGACATCATTGCCTGTAATGATGATGTCATCAACATAAACACACAAGTAGATTACCTCTGTACTACTTCTCTTTATGAACAGGGAAGTATCAGCTTTGCTCATCACAAATCCTTGGTCTTGGAGGTAGGTTGTCAACCTGTAATTCCATGCTCTAGGTGCCTGCTTCAATCCATATAGAGCCTTCTTCAATTTACAAACATAATTTACCTTCTTGGGATCTTCATAGCCAGGTGGTTGTGACATGTAGACTTCTTCAGATATCCATCCATTCAAGAAAGCATTCTTGACATCTAATTGGTACATGTTCCAATTTTTGGATGCAGCTACACTCACCAATATTCTGATAGTTGGCATCTTAGTCACATGAGAAAATGTCTCCTCATAATCAATGCCTTGGGTTTGTGCAAAACCCTTGGCAACCAACCTAGCTTTGTACCTGTTTATTGTTCCATCTGAATTTCTCTTTAGCTTGTAGATCCATCTGGATCCTATTACCTTCATAGAGTCTTTCTTGGGTACCAAGTCCCAAGTATCACTTTCTTTGAGAGCTTCCATTTCTTCATCCATAGCTCCTTTCCATTCTGGTTTGGTGATTGCTTCTTCATATGTACCTGGTTCTTCATTCAACAAATCCTTTGCAAGATATACAGAATGCTTGGTTACAAGAGAAGTATCATACCCATATCTGATAGGCTTCTTACTTTCTCTCTGAGATCTCCTCATTGCTTGAGTTGAGGATTCTGGTATATCCTCTAGCTTCTTCATCTTCATCTTTCCTTTGGACTTCCATGCCTTGAATTCCTCAAGGTTTATTGTATCATCATCATCTGAGCTTGATTCATCTTTCTGGATTGTTTCCTCCTTGGTGAGCTTTGGGAAATCTTCTTCCATATCATAGGGTAGACTAACCTTCCTGCATTCATTCTCATACCATGAGTCATTCTCATCAAAGATGACATCTCTGCTTACCTTGAAACCTTTGTTTGTTGGGTTGTAGAATCTGTATCCCTTTTGGTTCAAATCATAACCAATGAAGATACATTTTTCAGCTTTAGGGTCTAGCTTTCCCCTTACCTGTGAGGGAATATGCACATATGCTACACAACCAAATATTTTGCAATGATCCAAAGAAGGTCTCTTACCATGCCAAGCTTCATATGGTGTCATGCCATCAAGTGATTTGGATGGCAACCTATTTATGAGATAGGTGGCAGTAGATACACTCTCTGCCCAAAGATAATTTGGCAATTTCTTTTCATTAAGCATTGTTTCCACTATGAGTCTATTCCTTCTTTCAGCTACTCCATTTTGTTCAGGTGAGTACCTTGTGGTTATCTCCCTTTTGATGCCTCTTTCCTGCAAGAAATCTTCAAACTCATTGGAGAAGTATTCTCCTCCACCATCTGACCTTAGCCTCTTCAAGCTTCTTCCTGTTTGGTTTTCAACAAGTGCAAGATACCTCTTGAAACAATTAAACACTTCATCTTTATGTTTCATAAAGTATAAGATGGTCCACCTGCTATAGTCATCAATGAAGGACACATAATACCTTGAACCTGAAATGGAAGGATCCTTGCTAGGTCCCCAAACATCTGTGTGTACCAAGTCTAGGTAGTCTTTATGCATGAAACCTTTCCTTGAATAGGGCAACCTGTGAGACTTACCAAACTGACAAGCACCACACTTGTAAATCATGTGTTGCTTGGATACATTAGGTATCCCAAGCACACATTGATCCCTGCACATTTGCTTTAGGGTTCTTTCACCTATGTGACCTAACCTCTTGTGCCATATTTCTAACTCTGAAAGTGTTTGATCCTTGTAATTATATAAAGCAATGTTCTTGGTGTCTTCTAGCTCAAAAGTAAACAATCTACCTGATTTTTCTCCCTTGGCTATCCTTCTGAATCCATGTCTTGGGTCCTCCACATATGCTCCATGTTGAGTGAATCTGACCTGCAAACCTTTCTCCACAATCTGACCTACACTCATTAGATTCTTGGTGATGGTTGGTACATAGAGTACCCTGCTCAATAGGTTCTGGTTACCATCACATGTCTTTACATTTCCAATCTTTACAACAGAGTGTTTAGTATCATCACCTGTTTGTACCTGATGTTTGCCCTTGGGTTCTTCCAAATCAGAAAGTAGTGCCACATTGCCAGCTACATGGTTAGAACATCCTGAGTCAATATAAAATAAATGATCATCATTTGTACCTGCCTTGGAGGTCATATTCATGATCAATAGGGAGTCATCTTGCTCCTCTGTGTAATTGTTGTAATCCCTTCTGTTTCTGAATCCACCTTGGTAGTTACCATTGTGGTTGTGGTTGTAATTGTTGTTGTATTGATTGTTGTATCCATTGTAGCCTTGGTGTTGGTTGAATCTGCCTCTCCCTTGAGAGTATCCACCTCTTGAGTAGCCTCTTCCTCTCTGATTCTTGTAGTTCTTGTAGCATTCATTCGTGGTATGATTGGACAATCCACAAATGTTGCATGGTGATGAGTTGTAGGGTCTCCCCCTACCTGACTTACCTCCTCTGCCTCTTCCTCTTGAGGACCTACCTCTCCCTGCATAGTTTGCTTGGGAGGTAGAACCTTCTTCATCAACCTTCTTACTTTTACCTTTATCTTTAACCTTCTTATCAGTATATAGAGCAGAGGGGTTGTTACCTTTTGATTGATCTCCTGCCTTTGTAAACTTTGCTTCATGTGTGAATAGTTGGCCCATGAGTGTTGTGAGATCTGGGGTATGCATGTCCATATAGAGGTCCATTGCAGTGGTGAAGCTTTCCCACTTATCATCTGCCTTGAGTCCATTTGTTACTTGCCTGACTATTTGCTCCTCTTCAATCTCCTCTCCAATGCTTGCTAATTGGTCTGCCACATCTTTAATCTTGGTCACATACTCTGAGACTGATTGCTTGGGCTGCTTCCTAAGGGTTGTGAATTCAATCCACAGTTGATTCTTCCTAGCCCTTGTGTTGGAAGAGAAATATGTTGACAGAGTTTCCCAAGTCTCTTGGGAAGTCTTACAGTTCCTTATATGAGGTAAAAGGAAATCAGATATAGAGTTAAGAAGATAAGACCTTGCTAAAGCATCCTTTGCACACCATTGGTTGAGTCTCTCTTGTTCATCCTTGGTGGGTAGTCCTCTAGCTTTGAATGAGGGCAATTCCTCATCTCCTGATATGTATCCAAATAAACTTCTTCCTTGTAGATAGGTCTTCATCCTTAGAGACCAAGCTTGGTAATTGTTCCTGTCCAATTTGTCAATGAATGAAGGAAAACCATCTCCCATGTTTACCTTATTTGCTCTGATACCACTGTTGGGAGAAATGGTTGGATGCACTCAAGAGATTGAGTTGAAGCTTCTAGACCTGCTTTGCTTCAGCCCTCCTTTGCTTCAGATATGCTTAGTACACTTGCTTAGCTTCCAAATGATACCAAGAAAGCATATATGTACTTTGCAAATGATATGTGTAATGATCAAATCAAAATAGATAACTTGAGACTTCAAAAATCAAGGAAAACTTGCTATTTTTGTAGTGACACCTGCTCAGTCTTTCACTCAGTGTGACCAGCACACTTACAATTGATCTAATTCCTTCTGGGCATATTAAATTAGCTTAACAAGCTACCATTTGCAAGTGGAATGAGATAAAATGATAAACTATACTCTGAGAAATGAGTTTAGCAAAATTATATGTACCCCCGACTTTTTAGGAATTCTGCAGACACAGACCAGTGTGCACTTCGAGTGAGATTTCTTTGAGATGGCTGACCCTTTGACCTTGAAATTTTGTAGGCGTGTAGTATGCTTGGAGCTGGTTGCAATGTGCTTTGAATCACTTGATTTGGTTCAGTAGATCCTGAGATATGCTCCTTTGAAGTTGACAGACTTGGAGATGATGACTCAGAGAAAACAGAGATAATGAATGTAAATCTTTCTATTAGTTCACATGAATGTACAATCTCATTGGCTTGATAGATGTAGCCTAATGAGTTGGAGATGTGTAGGCTATGGTGTAGTACTCACACACTCAATGATCAAGAGTATTAGCCTCGGGAAAAGTGAACTGATCACCGCGACTTTTCAAGTACAACTTATATATGAATTGAGTGAGAGTTTGAATTCAAATTTGAATTCTTGGCTCCCTTCAATCACTCCTCTAAAAGTAAGGAGATATTCTCTCCAATTACACCATCCAAGTTTCCACGAATCTAATCAAGTAGGTGTGATCATTTACATGCCAAGTCATTTAGACTTTTACAAGAGATAAAATGGTAATAAGTCATAAGACTAAGTTCCTATGGTTCTTGCTTCACATAGTGATATCCTTCAAGGGTTCCAAGCAAAAGGTGAAGGCTTGATTTGCACCAACATTTTGACAGTGGGGTGACCAAACATATTACATCGCAGCGCAGTTTCTTCTCTTCACTTGAGTCTACCCCTATAGGGAATACTGTTACATGCGCCGACAACTCCTCTTATCCTGTTATCGGAGTTGATAAGATCATTTTGACTACTGCTGATGGTAGTTCTTTCACTTTGTGAGATGCTTTGTTTGTGCCAAGGATCAAGAAAAATCTGTTATCAGTTTTTGCATAAGCCAAGATTGGCTTGGTTGTGAAATTTGTTGATGACAGGTGTAGAGTTCATGGTCTATCAAATGGCGATGTGATTATTGCTTCTGCCATTTTATGTCGTGGGTTGTATAAGCTCATAGACTATGAAAGATCTGTAAATGATTCGGCATGTGCAGTACATGATTCTCAGGCTATGTCAGATGCAAAGCTTTGGCATGCACACTTTGGGCATCTGAATGTTGCCAGTTTGCTACACCTGCAAAAATCTGAAATGGTGTCCTCTTTGCCCAAACTTGAGGCACCTAGAAAACATGTTTGTGAAGGCTGTATTTTGGGCAAAATGCAGCGTTCGTCCTTTCCAAAATATTGTTCAGTTCGGGCTACTTAGAAATTGCAGCTTGTACATAGTGATGTCTGTGGTCCTATGCAGACACCTTCTTTTGGAAATTATCTTTACTTCATTGACTTTCATTGATGAGTTTTCGAGGCATGCATGAGTATATCCATTGAAGGCAAAGTCCGAAGTGTTCATGTGCTTCAAACAATTTTTGGTTTTGGTTGAAAATCTGTCAACATGTAAAATGGGCACCCTTCGTTCTAATTGAGGGGCGGAATATATGTCTTCTGATTTTAATGCATTTTTGGCTGAACGTGGGATAAAACACCTGTGTACAGTGCCATATACACCTCAATAGAATGGAGTTGCTGAATGAAAGAACAGGTCACTCATGGAGATGGCAAGGTGTATGGTCAAGAGTTAGGCTTTACCACAGTTTCTGGCTCGAGGCTGTCATGTGTGCAGCATATGTACTGAGCATGTGTCCCACTAAAGCGTTGTATTCTATCACTCCATAAGAGGCTTGGCATGATCGCAAGTCATCTGTTGCTCATCTGCGTGTTTTTGGTTGTTTGGCATATGCATTAGTGCCCAAACAATCGCAAAAAATTGGATGATAAAGCAGTAAAATGTATTTTTGTTGGGTACAGTTATGAAAGTAAAGGCTATTATCTGTATCATCCACAAAGTAAATGCATTCTCGTTAGCCATGATGTTGTTTTTGTGAAGGACGCTATTCAGCCATTGCTTTCATGTACTAAGGAGACATCTCTTAGCTCCAAAGACATGTATGATACTTTACTGCCTCTTTTTATAGGTGGACAATCTAGTGCTGGTCCTAATGAGGCAACCTCTCAGCCTTTGCAGGTTTCATGTGATGATGTAGATCATTCCATTTCTGATGCAGATTTACATGATGCACTCATTGATGAGAGAGCTGATATTGAGTAGGCAAGAACTATGCCAAAATGGTTGGTGCAGACCTTGTGTGACAACAAATTAGATGCACCTCTGTCATATCATACTTGATCAGGATCTCATAGTGCCTCTTTTGCATTAGATTGCTATGCTATGACTGCATCTAGTCTCTGTGATGAGACTAAGTCTGTTTCGTTTGATGAAGCACAAAATTAAGAAAATTGGATGGGTGCTATGCAATCTGAATATGATGCAATAATGAAGAATGGTACTTGGTCTTTATGTGACTTGCCTCTTGGCAAGAAGGCCATTGACACTAAGTGGGTATACAAGCTGAAGTGTAAACCTGATGGTACAGTTGACAGGTATAAGGCTAGGCTTGTTGCAAAGGGTTATGCGCAGGAAAGAGGCATTGATTTTGAAGAGACCTTTGCTCCTACTTGCGAATGACTACTGTTCATAGCATCTGTGCACTTGGAGCTCATCATGGTTGGAATGTACATCAGTTGGACATTTAAATAGCATTTTTGAATGGTGACTTGCATGAAGAAGTGTATGTTTTCCAGCCCCATGACTTTGTGCAAAAAGGGCATGAAAACCAAGTGTGCATGCTAAAGAAGGCATTATATGGTTTAAAGAAAGCACCACATGCTTGGTATGAAAAGATACATGCCTATCTGATTTCATATGGTTTTGAGAACAGTCCAACTGAAAGCAACTTATATGTTAAGCATGCTAATGATGTACTTCTGATCATTGTGGTTTATCTTGATGACATGCTGCTCACTGGTCCTCATGAGAGGCATATTGCTGATTTTAAGGCTAATTTGCATGCCTCATTTGAGATGCCTGATTTGGGGCATTTGCATCATTATTTGGGCATTCAATTTATGCATGTTGATGGTGGAATGGCTTTGTGTCAAACGAAATATATTGACACATTATTGCAGCGTTTTGGCCTTGAAGACTGTAAGCCGATTGCCACTCCTATGGAGACAGGTTTATGATTGAGTCTTCATGATGTTCAAGATGCATTTGATGCTGTTCTCTATCAGCAGGCTGTTGGATGTTTGATTTACTTATGCATTACTCGGCCAGATATTCAGTTTGCTGTCTCACAGATGAACAAATTTATGCATTGCCCAGGAGTCAGGCATTGGCAGGTGGTTAAGCGCATCTTTTGCTACTTGAGTGGTACTCGGCTACTTGGGTTGTTTTATCCCAAGGGGGGATCACTACCGCCAGATTTGGATGCTTTTTCTGACTCTGATTGGGCTGGTTGCTATGACACTCGTATGTCCACTAGTGGCTTTTGCTTCATGCTTGGTAGCTCATGTATATCTTGGTTGAGCAACAACCAAACTACTGTGGCCACTTCTAGTTGGGAGGCTGAGTATAGGGTAGCTTTCACAGCTACTGTTGAGTGTGTGGGGCTCAGATGCCTTATGGCTGGTTTGGGTGTTGGTCACTCTTCTACCACCACCATCTTCACTGACAGTCAGAGCGCATTGGAAGTTGCAAGGAACCCTATGTTCCATGCTCGCACTAAGCACATTGAGGTGCATTATCATTATGTTAGGGAGAGGTTCTCTGCTGGGGAGATTAGCTTGGCATATGTACCCACGTAGGAGAACATTGTAGACCTTTTCATGAAGGCTCTGCTTAGGGAGAAGTTTGAAGCTTTCTACAAAGCTTTGGGCTTAGTTCCTTTTGTGGAGTGATTTCCACATAGCTTGGCACTTCCTTATACATGAGTGCTAGCTACTTGTTCACCACATCACTCCCAGGGGGGATTTGTTGATATATTTAGGTAGTGATGTGTGTGAACACTCTAGTGTTGGTGCATTTTACCCAAGCCTACATGCTTGATATATTTGATATTATCCTCATTTGTAAGTCACATGAGTAGTCATGTGAACACCTCTTGTAAAAGAGTACATTTTATCTCTTGTAAATGGAAAAAGAAAAAAGGAAAGGGATGGCTTACCTCATCCATGATGTAAAAGCAAATTCGTGGATCCAACTACCAAAATCACGAATTTTTGAGCTGAGGGAATCTCTCCTAACTTTGGGATCACTTTTAGGTGGAGCCATTCGAATTAGAATTCAAAACTCCCTCCAAGAATAGCTATAAAAGGAGCAAGAAGGAAGAGGCGATTAGCAAGCCTTGTACGTGACCACTTCATGTCATTTTGTAGATATTGAAGAGCTTACTCCATAGCTCTATCATTCTACTCCCATTGTGCAAATATTCATTGCCAATGTGGTTGTAATCATATGTGAATCTATACATTTATCATCATCTACTTCTCTGTTTTGTTCTCTGCTATACTCACTCAGAGCAGTAACTTCAGAAGGTCATATCTCGAGTTTTACTGATTTTTTTTCAGTGATTTAACTTGCATTGGATAGCTTGTACTGTATACTTTGTGCATATAAATTTTCAAGGTCATTGGATTAATAATTTTGGAGATATCGGCATTTTACTGCTTATTGGTCTATCTCTACAGAGCCCCGAGAATTGTGGGGAGGTTCCAGAAATTGTTGAAACTTGTTCTCAGTGCTCAGTCCATCATTTGAAGTGTTTTAACTTGGATTGGGAAGCTTGCTAAGTCTATCTGCTATGCCCAAAAGGATTTTTTCAAATTCTTACCAGGTTGAGAGCACTGTTCATTTTTCCAGCAGGTGTATGTCCAAAAATAGCAAGTTTTGGGAGCTAGTCATTTCACAACTAGTCTGTCTTGACTTAAACTTTTGGGATACATGTTCCAAAGTACTTGGCTGATATTTTGGTGGATTTAGGAAGCTCAAAGGGTCTACTAATCAACTCTGAAGTCTCAGTTGGCTGGTGTGAAGCTGGTTGTAGCGGCACCTACTCATCTTTGGATTGCATCCACCATCTCTCTTCACAGTGGTATCAGAGCATAGTCAAGCAACATGGGAGATGGATTTCCATCAACAATTGACAAATTGGATCGAAACAACTACCCCGCATGGTCTCTAAGGATGGAGGCTTACCTTCAAGGGAGGAATCTATATGGATTCATATCCGGAGATGAAACAATGCCAACCATGAGGAACAAAGGGCAACCATCACATGAAGAAGTGGAAGGACTTTCGAATTGGTGTTCGAAGGATGCACTCGCAAGGTCCTATATTCTAAACTCAATCTCTGATTTTCTTTTACCTCATGTCAAGGGATGCAAGACATCAAGAGAGACCTAGAATGCACTTGCTTCTTTCTTCTCTTCCAACACTCGAGCAAGGAAGAACCAATTGTGGATGGAGTTCACAACAATGAAGAAAAGCCCGAAGCAAAATGTGACTGATTATGTCACAAAGATGAAGGAGATTTCCGACCAACTTGGAAGCATTGGAGAGGTAATTGAAGAGGAGCAAATAATAAGACAAATCATGAATGGAATCAAAGCAGACGACAAGTGGGAGTCATTCACAACAGCCATGGATTTATACATGGATATGCATGTACCCGACCTCAACACACTCATGGGCCAACTCTTCACTCATGAAGCAAAGATTAGCAAAGGTGGTGAGTCCTCAAGAGGTAATCAAACTTCTGCTTTATATTC
This sequence comes from Ceratopteris richardii, assembly GCA_020310875.1. Classification (NCBI taxonomy): domain Eukaryota; kingdom Viridiplantae; phylum Streptophyta; class Polypodiopsida; order Polypodiales; family Pteridaceae; genus Ceratopteris; species Ceratopteris richardii. Next base: position 115,979,719 of record CM035421.1, read on the forward strand.
TGATAAAGCTAAGGTCAAGGACAAGTCAAAGAATAGGAAGAATGAAGATGAAGGAAGCTCTTTCCAAGCAAACTTTGGAGGTAGAGGAAGAGCTAGAGGAAGAGGTAGAGGTGGAAAGCAAGGCAGGGGGAGATTCCAATCATCTCAACCTTGCAACATATGTGGCTTATCTAACCATACTACTGAAGAATGTTTCAGGAACCCGAGGAACTCAAGAGGAAGAGGATTCAATAGAGGTGGCTATGGATCAAATAGAGGTAGATACAATGGAGGCTACAACAACAACAACTACTACAACAACAATTACAACAACAACAACAACTATCAAAGTGGCCATAGAGGAAGAAGAGATTACAATAACTATGCAGAGGACCAAAGTCACGAAGATTCATTATTGATTATGAATCTATTAGCGAAGAAGGGTAAGGATGATGATCATATATTTTACATTGATTCGGGATGCTCAAACCATGTAGCAGGAAATGTGGCTTTACTTTTTGATTTGGAAGATCCTCATAACAAGCATGAAGTGCAGACAAGAGATGACACAAAGCACTCAGTGGAGAAGATAGGTAATGTGAAGACATCATATGGGAATATGAACCTCTTAAGCAAAGTCTTGTATGTCCCTACAATTACCAAAAATTTAATAAGTGTTGGACACATTGTTGAAAAAGGATTGCAGGTTAGATTCAATCGATTTGGAGCATATGTTGAAGACCCAAGGCAAGGCTTTCGAAGGATTGCCAAAGGAGAAAAGACAGGAAGGCTTTTCACTTTTGAAGTGGAAGATACAAAGAACATAGCTTTGTTTAGCTATGGATCTCAAACTCTAACAGAGTTGGAGATATGGCACAAAAGGCTTGCTCACATTGGTGAGAGGACACTCAAACAGATTTGCAGGGACCAAAGTGTACTTGGTTTGCCTAATATCACAAGGCAACACATAATTTATAAGTGTGAAGCTTGTCAACTCGGCAAGGCTCATAGACAACCTTTCAATAAGAAAGGATATATGTATCAAAATCCTTTGGATCTAGTGCACACAGATGTGTGGGGTCCAAGTAAGGAGCCATCTATATCAGGCTCAAGATATTATGTGTCTTTCATAGATGATTGTAGCAGGTGGACCATTCTGTTTTTCATGAAGCACAAGGATGAAGTGTTTAATTGCTTTAAGAAGTATATTGCTCTTGTTGAAAATCAAACAGGTAGGACTTTGAAAAGACTCAGATCAGATGGTGGAGGAGAATACTTCTCTTCTGAATTTGATGCCTTCTTGCATGAAAGAGGCATTAAAAGGGAAGTCACTACAAGGTATACACCCGAACTCAATGGTGTAGCAGAGAGGAGGAACAGAGCTATTGTCGAAGCTGCAAGGTCCATGCTCAACGAAAAGGGATTTCCAAACTACCTATGGGCAGAGGCTGTGTCGACAGCCACATATCTCATAAATAGACTTCCATCTAAGTCACTAGATGGAACCACTCCATATGAAGTATGGAATGGAAGAAGACCTAGTCTAGAGCATTGCAAAATCTTTGGATGCTTAGCCTATGCTCACATTCCTTCTCAAGTAAGAGGGAAATTGGATCCCAAGGCAGAGAAGTGTGTATTCATTGGTTATGATCAAAACCAAAAAGGATATAGATTGTACAATCCAACCAATAAAGGATTTTCTGTGAGTAGAGATGTAATTTTTGATGAAAACAAATCATGGTTTGATGACGACAGGAAAGTGAAGCTGCCGTATGACTTGGATGAAGACTTTCCATCACTTCAACGAAAGGAGCCAAAGCAGATTGAAGAAAGTGATTCGGAGATTGACCTAGAAGACTTGGAAAGACTAAAGCTATGGAAGAACAAAGGTAAAGCAAAGATGCAGGATGCTACATATGGACCGGAGAGCTCACATCAACCACTTAGAAGGTCTTCAAGGGAGAAGAAGAAACCAGAAAGGTTTGGTTATGATACTTCTTTGGTCACCAAGAATTCAATCTACATTGCAAAGGATTCAACCAATGAAGAACCTACCACATTCGAAGAAGCACAAAGCAAGAAAGCTTGGAGAGATGCAATGGATGAAGAAATGGAAGCCTTGAAGGAGAATGACACTTGGGAGCTTGTACCTAACAAGCCATCTATGAAGATAATTGGATCTCGATATACAAAATCAAGAGGAATCTAGATGGAAGTATAAATAGACACAAAGCAAGGTTAGTTGCTAAAGGGTTTGCTCAAACCCATGGTATTGATTATGAGGAGACTTTCTCTCCTGTTGCAAAAATGCCTACAATTAGGGTTCTCATTAGTCTTGCTGCATCTAGAAATTGGAATCTTTATCAACTTGATGTAAAGAATGCTTTCTTGAATGGATGGATTTCCGAGGAAGTGTATATGGCACAACCTCCTGGATATGAGGATGCACATCATCCTAACTATGTATGCAAACTAAAGAAAGCTTTGTATGGATTGAAGCAAGCTCCAAGAGCTTGGAATTTCAGATTCGTGACTTATTTGCAGGACCAAGGATTCAAAGCTAGCAAGGCGGATACCTCTTTGTTCATAAAGAGGAATGGATCTGAAGTGATCTATTTATGTGTGTATGTTGATGATATTATTATCACAGGCAATGATCTTGAAGGAATCAAACAGGTAAAGAGTCAAATAAACGAGGAGTTCAAAATAAGTGACCTCGGACCACTCACTTATTTTCTTGGATTGGAGTTGATCTACTCAGATTCAGGTATATACATCACACAAAGGAATTATGTGCATGACATGCTCGTCAAGTTCAAGATGGAAAATACCAAGTGTGCAGGTACACCTATGGAGCAAAATCATAAGCTTAGTGCTTATGAAGGAGAGCCAATTGAAGACATCACAAACTATCAAAGCTTGGTTGGAAGTTTGAACTATGCAACATTCACAAGGGTGGATATATGCTATAGTGTTAGCATATTGAGTCAGTTTATGCATAAGCCGAGAAGACCACATATGGAAGCGGCCAAGCGAGTCCTCAAGTACCTAAAGGGGACCATGAATGAAGGTTTGTTCTATTCATATACTTCAGATATTGAGCTAAAGGTCTACTCAGATGCAGATTGGGCCGGATCTAAAGATGATAGAAGAAGCACATCAGGATATATATCATTTGCAGGTTCAAAAATCATTTCTTGGTCATTGAAGAAGCAACCAACCGTGGCATTATCTTCTACCGAAGCCGAATATAGAGGTTTGACTAATGCAACTCAAGAAATCATGTGGTTAAAGTCTTTGTACACAGATCTTGGACTTCATTCTTCAACACCTCATATTTTTGGTGACAACACAAGCTCACTACATCTAGCAGCTAATCCGGTATACCATGCTAGAACCAAGCATATTGAAGTCCACTACCATTATGTAAGGGATAAGCTAATGAGCAAGGATATTCAACTATCCTATGTCTCTACAGATATGCAATGTGCCGACATGTTGACTAAAGCTCTTGATGGTACAAAGTTAAGTAGATTCAAGTTGATGGTTGGCTTGCAGGAAATCAAGGACAATTGAAGACTTATTTGGAGGCCAAGCATGTTCGGCTTGAGGGGGAGCTGTTGGTGCATTTTACCCAAGCCTACATGCTTGATATATTTGATATTATCCTCATTTGTAAGTCACATGAGTAGTCATGTGAACACCTCTTGTAAAAGAGTACATTTTATCTCTTGTAAATGGAAAAAGAAAAAAGGAAAAGGATGGCTTACCTCATCCATGATGTAAAAGCAAATTCGTGGATCCAACTACCAAAATCACGAATTTTTGAGCTGAGGGAATCTCTCCTAACTTTGGGGATCACTTTTAGGTGGAGCCATTCGAATTCGAATTCAAAACGCCCTCCAAGAATAGCTATAAAAGGAGCAAGAAGGAAGAGGCGATTAGCAAGCCTTGTACGTGACCACTTCATGTCATTTTGTAGATATTGAAGAGCTTACTCCATAGCTCTATCATTCTACTCCCATTGTGCAAAGATTCATTGCCAATGTGGTTGTAATCATATGTGAATCTATACATTTATCATCATCTACTTCTCTGTTTTGTTCTCTGCTATACTCACTCAGAGCAGTAACTTCAGAAGGTCATATCTCGAGTTTTACAGAACCTTTTTCAGTGATTTAACTTGCGTTGGATAGCTTGTACTGTATACTTTGTGCATATACATTTTCAAGGTCATTGGATTAATACTTTTGGAGATATCGGCATTTTACTGCTTACTGGTCTATCTCTACAGAGCCCCGAGAATTGTGTGGAGGTTCCAGAAATTGTTGAAACTTGTTCTCAGTGCTCAGTCCATCATTTGAAGTCTTTTAACTTGGATTGGGAAGCTTGCTAAGTCTATTTGCTATGCGCAAAAGGAATTTTTCAAATTCTTACCAGGTTGAGAGCACTGTTCATTTTTTCCAGCAGGTGTATGTCCAAAAATAGCAAGTTTTGGGAGCTAGTCATTTCGCAACTAGTCTGTCTTGACTTAAACTTTTGGGATACATGTTCCAAAGTACTTGGCTGATATTTTGGTGGATTTAGGAAGCTCAAAGGGTCTACTAGTCAACTCTGAAGTCTCAGTTGGCTGGTGTGAAGCTGGTTGTAGCGGCACCTACTCATCTTTGGATTGCATCCACCATCTCTCTTCACATCTAGGACCGCCGGGACACTTTTTCCCTCTTTAGGAGGTTTTTTTACCCGAGCTTGTATATACGCCTATTGCCCTAATGGGCTACTTATCTTTGTACATTCTCTAGTAATGCATTCAGTATTGTGTGTTGTGCTCCAAGCTTCTTCTTTTTGCTTTTGCTCTTCGTGTGCTTCCTTAGACGTCTAACTCCAACACCCCAATGAATATGAAATTTTATAGAAACATAGTGTACAAAACAAGCTTTCCAATGAACCATCAAAGAATTTATTTGGATATTTAATGAAGGTGATACAATGCCCATAATCTTTGTCTACAAAACTATAGGCACATAGAGATGGACATATGACTCTCTTGGACTTGAAAGAGGATCATGAGCTGTCCTCTCTTATTCCTACATGTAAAACTACCTTGAAACCTTTATAATACAACTAATATCATGTTAGACACTTGGTTGAAGGTATTCCATGACCTCAAGTTTTGAAATAAGCCAAATATGTTTGAACTTTGAGAAGTAGAAACATCAACCTTCCACTAGTAGATCACAACAACTTCCTTGTGAAACATCCTTTTGATTCATCATGTTACAAAAATCATGTGATACTCTAGCCATCTTTTATCGTTCATTTGAGCCTTCATGAAGCATTTGAACAAAAAATGTTCTCAACATAGTCCCACATGGGTTTTAGCTTGAATAGGTCCCGCTTAGTGTGCTAGAGTGTTAGCAAGAAAGCTCCTTGCTTAAGATAGCACCTTGATTTCTCTTTTTTTGGTTCTGAGTAGGCATACCTCTATCTCTGTGTAAGGAATGTGAAAATTCTCTAACATCAAGTTATCGACATTATTTCTCCTTCATTAGGAATCAATTTTATGTAATCTTTACTTCATTAGTTAGTGAATACAATCTTAGTTTGTCTCATAATGTCTTTGGTTCATTCTTTGAGTAAGAGTTAAGAAATATTGAAAGTACTGGGCTATGTTGATTCAAATCTTTCTCTATGAAGGCTTTGTTATGCACTTGTGCATGTTTATGTGCTTTCACTCACGCACTTGTGCCTTCACTCGCTCATGGTCTTCATACCGGTCCTCACGTCTCCGTGGATTGACAAGTAAAGGAGGTGGTGCTTATGCTTGAGGTACACCAAATTTTGGCACCGTTGCCAGGGAGAGAGCTTCGAGAAGGAGCGTTGTGATGGTAAGATCATAGATTTGCGATGTTGGAAGGTAAAAACTAGTCATTTTCTGTTATTTTCCTGATTTTTTTGCTTCATGTTCATCATCATCACCATATCCATCTTCATCTTCACTAAAATTTTTTCGTTTTTCACTCGATTTTCCACATTTTCACCTCATTCTTCATTCGTGGGTGTGCAAGAAGGAGAGAGGGAGAGGCAAAGTGTTTGTGTGTGCAAGTTTCAGTGATTTCCATGACCTTAAGCTCGATGCACAGGCCTCGACGTTGAAATTTGAAGTTCCCACCAAAAATCTCAAAAAATCATGATTCTGTGATGAAAATCACGATTTTGTGAAAAATTCAAATTTTTTGAAAATCGTGATTTTCTATTTCGCACCTAAAACTTTTCTGAAAAGAACACGATTTTGAGGTCATTCTCAGAATTGCAATTCTCTGATATTTGCTCAAAATCACGATTCTCTAAGTTTTTCAAAAACACGATTCTCTGGTCATTCTCAGAAGCATGATTTTTTGGCGATTCTCAAAAACACGATTTTCTAGCCAAAATCACGATTTTTAGGTCAAATCACGATTCTGAGCAAAAAATACAATTTTTAACCAAAATTGTGATTTTTAGGTAAAAACACAATTTTGAGCAAAAACACGATTTGGAGGAAAAATCACGATTTTCATGTCAAAAACATGATTGTGAGAATACACGATTTTCAACCAAAATCATTATTTTTAGGTCATTCTCAAAATCACGATTTTCACAAAACAAAAACACGATTCTCACTCAAAATCGCGTTTTTCAGGATTCTTTGTTAGGACCGCATTTTTCACGATTCTCACTCAAAATTGCGTTTTTCACGATTCTCACTCAAAATCGAGTTTTTCACGATTCCCACTCAAAAGCACGTTTTTCACGATTTTCATTCAATATCGCGTTTTTCATGATTTTGAGTCAAAATCACATTTTTTGGGGATTGTTCAAATCGTGATTCTCACTCAAAATTGTGATTTTCAAGGTTGTTCAAGATCGCGATTTTAAGTCAAAATTGTGATTTTCTCATAAGTGCCTGTTTCCCTGTTTTGACCCACATGAGCTTGATTTGACATAACTCGTTGGGGTAATTTGAAGTTGACCTTTAGGTGGGGTTGGGACGCCAAGGGAGCTCCAAAGGATTTTGAGCAATACAAAGGGGAATTTTGGGACTAGAAGACAAAGCTTATGAACTTGAGATCTGGTAGACACCTAGGCAAGGATAGACAAAGCAGTAGATCTTCTAAAGCTAATGTCAACCATACAGCTAAGTCTTGGGCACAACAACTAAGTGGTTATCCTTACGTACTAAGTTTAGACACAAGTGATTAAGAAATGTCTTTTAGCATGGGGAAACCTGCAGGGGGCTCATGCACTACCTATCTACAAACACCAGAAGGTCCATATAAGACACAGTTGGAATATATTCGGACCAACTGATTAGGTGCTTGAATCTATGAGGATGGCCTAAGGCGATCATTGGTCCAACCCAAAAATCCAGATCAACCCTTTGGACTTGAATACCTAGTAGTCAAGTTTGAATAGGGTTCATACATTGATAAGGAAGGAACCATGTATGTGGTCACCAACCTACCAAATAGGACAGATGAGTGCATCATTCTTGAGAATGAGATAGGAGACCTAGAGCAAGGAGATGTAGGACGAGAACCCAAGACTCCTAGGGGTTAGTCAGTTTTGACCAGAGTGATCACTCTAGATTGGATCCCTCAAGACAACAAAAGCATAGAACTATTCTTGAATAGATAAACGGAGGAAGCCTTTTGGAGATTCACGACTAATCAACCCAACCCAATAGTCATCATTTATGAGTTCAAAGATCCTGATACACCAAGCAAAGCTGTCTATTTGGATAACATGTCAGAAAAAATGTGCTTGGTAACAGAAGATGATAGACATACATATACTTGGAAGAGTGAATTGATTTTCCCTCCACCAAGATCCAATGTTTCCCATGGCCTCCAAGGAGCAAGATCATCCCAAGCTCATGAAGCCCAGAGAGAAAGAGCTAGAGAGAGACCTGAGGTAAGCTTTGCACACAATGTGGGTAGAGATAGATCAAGAGTGGAAGGTGAAAGACATGAAAGAGAGAGGCATAAAGCACATAGGCATCAAAGAGATGAACATGATTTCCATTGCCTAGGCCCCGCGAGCACCCAAGAACCCTTAGACCCTCCCAAGTGGTAAAGACAATGAAAAATTACTTCGATGGTTCAATAGATCCTTATGATCATGTGGCCGAGTTCAAAAAAGTGTTAAGAGTTGAACAAGTTGAGGATTTGTTCACCCAGTTCGAGGCATTTGGTTTGACTCTCAAGGGCACTGACTTAGCTTGGTTTCAACCCCTAAACAGTTGCAACTATCACGATATAGGTCAACTGCTAGAAGAATTCATTGTAGAATTCTCCAAGAGTGGTATCAGGCATAACACCATCCTTGATCCATAGCTTCAAGCAGACACCCCAAGAAACAATGTGACTTGCAGGAAGACGGTTCAGACAGTACTTAGAAAGATGCCCTATTCCAGAGCTTCCCACACCAGGCAAATAAGTGGCCTTGTTTTTAGATGGCTTACTAAGCACAAAGTTAAGATCATATGTGTACTTGAAAGAGCTTAGATCCATAGAAGCATGTGTGCGAATGTGCACAGACATAGAAGATAATTTTGGTGAGGAGTTAGGATTGTCCCAAATCTATAAGGATTCTGATAGTTGTACTAATCATACTTCGAGAATCTCCACGGAAATAGATGAGATAGTTGAGCAAGTTGCCAGGAAGCTAGGAGTCCAAAATAGACACACACCAAAGGTCACCCCATTGAATTGATGCTATACTTGCAGAGGGGACCACATGGCTAACGTATGCCCAATGCAAAACCAGAACATGAGAGAAAGGAATGCTCCATATTGCACTATCGAGAGGAAATACATAAACCGCATGGCTCAAGATTGTCCATACAATAGACATGCTATCAGAAAAAATTATCAGGAACCTTACCAATAGGGTAGGTATCAAAACCAATACCAACAACCATATTATAAACCACAATAGCAATATTAGGCACAATATAGGCCATAGCCAGTCCTAGGAAACCAACCACCAGCTCCTCCCAATGTGATTCCAGTTAAGTATGCAGGGGTGGAAGAGAACCTTACTAGAGCTTTGGTGCCACTAACCCCATTGGTCTCAGAAAATGACTCTCATGCTCATAGTTCAGACTACTCCCATGAAGATAGTCCACAAGCTTATTACACAGAGTCACCTGAGCAGAGTGAGATTTACTCGTATCACTATGAGTCACCACCTATGGAACAAAATTGGGAGCGTGAATACTCCAATATCATGTATACGAATCCAAACCCTAGACCCCAATTGAGACAACTAAGAACACAAGCCCCTAGAGGATCATGTTTTTGATGTCAGGGCGACCATTTCATTCATGAATGCCCCCATTCACCAACTCTAGGACAAGGAAAGACCATCACAATTACAACCCTTTTGTCCTGAGTGTGGCAACGAACATCTTCTGAGAGATTGCCCTAGGAATCCCTCTAATGTGCCCAAGGCTACCCCCATTAATGTGGTAGGCTTAGTGGTGGATTTGAGTTCAAGTAGCAGTAATGTGGCTCCTATACAGGCAATCACTAGAGCACAAGCCTCACAACAGGCTAAACCACTTGAACAATTAGAGTCAAGTGAGTTAGGAGAGCCGAGTACGAGAAAAACGAGAACATGGAAGGACACCAAAGAGAAACCCAATCGCAAGTGGAATAGAAAGCTGTCTTAACTAGAAGAAAGCCTAAAAGAAGCGAAAACAAAAATAGAAGACATTGCATCGCAAAACCCCTTGCATGCTAAAGCTCCATCCACACCACCTCATCCCACCCCACCACCCATTGTAAATAGACCACAACCAAGGTCTGTTCTTGCAGATCCAATCCCCGAAGGCTTGGACATGATGTTCAAGGCCTACCAGGCTCAACTTCAAGAAGAGCCAACAGCTACAAACCTAGACAAGAGTTATCCTAGAGTAGCTTTAGAGATTGAACGAAAAAAAATGTGCATGAAAATGGTTGAACTAGCTCAGGGGATGCTTGAGACAAGTCTAATGTTCAATCAGACAAACTCTATCAAATCAGATTTGCATTTCTAGGGATTACTAAAAAGTTTAGAGCAGTTGGTAAACAAACCATAAGTTTATTTACCTCCACAAGCTCAACCAATTGTTGAAAGAGGAAGCTCACCACCAGAGAAAGTTTATGTTCCTGATTCCATAGATGAGGGAGCACTTTTTTCAATTCAAGAGTACTCTCAAGAGTTATTGGAGGAAATACAAGAAGAGAAATGGGCCAAGGAGAAGAATGACCCCCCCCCCCCCCCCCCTATTCCTGAAATTGATGATCTTCACGACCAATTTCTCCAAGACATTCCATCTATTTATGGAGATCAAGGAGAGCAACAAGAAGATGAAAGATTAGATTTTGAATCTAATTCTTTACAAGAGTTGCCACAATTTGCAGGCCCATGGGAATCTGAATCTCTTCACGTTAGAGCTCCCACAATATTGGTAAGACATGAAGACTCAATGGTTCCAAGGAACACTGATGTCGTGAAGAACACTAAGGTTTAGTGCCATCTCACCGTAGAAGAGCTGCTCAAAGTAAAACTTGAGCTATGGAAACATGTGGCAAATCAAGTTCGTGAACTAGATTCCAATGTGTCAAAAGCATGCTCTAAGAAAAAAGTACTAGAGATACCTCTTACAAAATAGGTGACATGAGTGAAGGTGAAGAAGCAAATACTTATCTTCCAATCACCTACCAAGGTTACACAACCAAAGCAACCATAGATTCAGGCGCAGGTAATGCAATTGCAACCACCTCCTTGTGGAAGCAATGTGGCAAGCCTGCATTAAGACCAACTAGAGTGAAGCTTCAAATGACTGATGGCCATATCGAAAGACCTCTAGGATTGCTCGAAGGGATAACTCTAACAACTTGTGATGTAGAGTTTGAACATACATTTGCTATATGTGACTTTGGTAAAAATAATGTCTATGAGATGATCCTAGGAAGACCCTTCCTACGACAGTTGCAAAAAGTGCAAGATTGGGGAACCAACTCCTTATACTTGCAACACTTAGGGGTCACCACCAAGGTCAATCTAAAGGACTATACATTTAGAGATGTACCACCCCTACATTGGAATCCTATCCACAAGGTGCAAGAGGATTCAATCTTTGTGCATTCTGAAGGTTCTTCTAATCCATCTTGGATGCATGAAGATACTCACTTGTGGATGTGCAAAGTCTCAGAGGAAGAGGAAAGGCGCTTAAAGGCAAGAGAAGAAGGAACTCCCCCAGGAAATAGAACAGTTAAAGACCCAGCCTACACACTGATGATCTTTCCAAATGAGGAATTTGAGCCTCATGGTTGGGTAGAAATCCTAGCCACCATGGACATTGCTGTCAATGAAGAACAGCGGACACCTCATTGTGATGAGGAGGGTTATGATATCTCACTGTTCATGTGTCAGCCCTTGCTAGAAGAATGTGACCCTAGTGATGTCACAGAAGAAGAAGAGAATGATGATGATCTAGAGTCCATTATGATGGAAACCTACTTTGACTCAGAGCAGTACTATTTAGAAGATGTAGGAGTGTTTAACCAGAAAGAAGAAGAACCTCTCACAAGCATTAAAACTATAAATTCAAAGGACGGGAGTCAGGGTAGTCAAACGATAAAGAAAAGAAAAGCAGCGAAACAAGAAGAGGAAGAATCATTGTTCGAAGTATTAGGGAATTTCAAGAAATATGAAGTTGAGCACCAAAAGATTTTGGTACGAATGCCAAAGAGGGAGGCTATCATAGGAGAAGCATATGAAAATAAAGAAAAGACCAAAAAAATTGTAGTAACCATTGAGGAGAATGAAGAGAGATGTACATACATAGGCAAAGACCTAAGTGCAGAAGAAGAAGCAGAGCTTGTAGCTTTATTAAGGGAATATAGGGATGTTTTTGCATGGCACTATAGAGACTTGAAGGGAGTAGATCCAAAAATTTGCTCTCATACGATCCCCATGAATACTGATGCCATGCCCACCAAACAAAAGCCCTACACCTATAATGACACTTATGTAGCCAAAATCAAAGAAGAAATTGATAGACTGATTGAAGCTAGATTTATCTATGAGATTGAGCATATTAAATGGGTGTCCCCCATTGTAGTGGTGCCCAAGAAGAATGGAAAATTGCGAGTGTGTATTAACCAAAAAAAGTTAATGCAGCCACAATCAGAGATAGCTATCCGCTTCCAATCACCGAACATTTATTGGAGCGTGTTGCAGGCAAGGAAGTTTATAGCTTTCTTAATGGATTTTCAGGTTACAACCAAGTAGCCATAGCCACCGAAGATCAACACAAAATGGCTTTTGCCACACAGTGGGGAATCTTTGCATTCCGTGTGATGCCATTTGGGCTCACCAATGCACCTGCAGCATTCCAAAGGCTCATGTGTCATGTGTTCAAAGAGTTCTTGCGAAAGAGCTTAAAAGTATATGTGGATGATTTATGTGCTCATTCCCAAGAAAGAAGATACCACATCCCTGAGCTCAGACAAATATTCAACAAATGCAGAGAATATCGAGTGTGTCTGAACCCAGAGAAGTGTGTGCTCATGGTATGATAAGGTAAAATCTTAGGTCACATTGTCTCGAAGAACGGTATATTTACAGATGAGGATAAAGTAAGAGCCATAGCAGAGTTGCCAAGCCCAAGGAATGTTAAAGAGGTACAAGCCTTTATGGGTCATTGTGGATATTACGGTATGTTTATTCACATGTTTGCAATCATAACTAAGCCTCTTTATGCCTTGTTGACAAATTTTGAGTGGAACAACGAATGTGAAAATTCCTTCAATGAGCTGAAGAGATGTTTGTGCACAACACCAATAATGACCACTCCTGATTGGAATAAACCATTCCATGTTTATGTAGATGCATCCAATCATGCAATAGGATGTGTGCTAGCACAACCCACAGGTGAAGGAAATCTAGATTTTCCTATAGCATATGTTAGCTGATAGCTCAATGCAACGGAACAAAACTACATGACAATTGAAAGAGAAGGCTTAGGCATGGTATATGCCATGAAGAAGTTTAGACACTATCTATTGGCCAATAAGTTCAAGTTTTTCACTGATCATCAAGCTTTGTTATATTTGGTCAATAAACCTTGCAATACAGGATGCTTAGTGAGATATTTCCTCTTACTAATGGAATATGACTTCGAAGTTGTTGTTAGGAAAGGTAGAACCCACCTCAGGGCAGATCACCTTTCTCACATCACTTTAGGAGAGCCATCACAAGGAGTGCCTGATGAACTACCTAATGCTTATCTGTTCAATTTAGAAGATGTTCCTAAATAGGCAAATAAGTTGGTACCTGTCCTAACCTTTGGACCCGTGCATAAGGATGTGAGAACAAATAAAGAAGAAATTGTAAAATCAAAAACTATAAAATATTGGTAGTAAGCATGTAAAAACAAGATACAGAAAGTGTACTAGCTTGTTGTGTCGAGGAAGATGAACATAGCAGTTGGTTGCAACAAGCCCATGAAGGATTGCTAGGAAATCACTATTCTAAACAACAAATGTTGCATAATCTGAAATGTTTAGGAGTGTATTGGCCTAGCATGGACAAAGAAATACACGAGTGGATCAAGAATTGTCCAGTGTGCCAAGAAAAACCCCTAGTGGAGCATGCTACCCCTTATCATGTATCATTAATTCCAGATTGGAGTGCTCCATTGGTAGAATTCATGAGATCAGGAACACTACCCAGCGAGGCTAGTCTAGCGAGCAAATGAAGCATGGAGCAAGAGGCTCAAGACTATGCCTTAGTTGGAGACAACCTATACCAGAGAGGCAAAGATGGTTACCTAATATTGTGCGCTCATGAATCAAAATATTTGAAAATCTCAGAAACTGCACACAGCGGAGTTGCAGGTGGACATTTTGGTCCTGACCGAGTAATTAAGACCATTCTATTCTCAGGACTTTGGTGGCACACTCTTCATATGGATGCACATACCTATGTGAAGAAATGTGATACATGCCAACATGCACAATATCCGATTAGAAAGGATGAGATGCCTTTGAGGCCAATGATGGGAGGATGTGCATTCTCAAAGTGGGCTATAGACTTTGTAGGTCCTATTAACCCCCCAACTAGAAACTCTCATGCAGAATGCATTATTGTAGCAAAGAAAAAAAGGGAAGGAAATTATTCAATGTGCCTTCTTGTTTTCTTATGGAAGGAACTCTTCCCCTCCCTTTGGCGTCTCCATGAAGCTTGCTGATTTAATTTTTCCACAAAATCCCTTTTTCCTCATATTGGGATTTTGCAATAGTTATATCTTCCTCTTATTAGCTATTTTTAATTCCCCAAATGTGTTCTATACTCCCATGGTTGGAACCGTTTGAAGTTTCATATTGCCTCTATCCTTTCCTCTCGTTCAAATATCCTTGAAGTGTTATATCTCTTTTGTTGGTAGAATCGCCTTGAAACTAGTTATTGCTGCGATATTTTCGTGATAAAGTTTATTGAATTGACGTATTTTTGAAGTCAATTTTAATGTGAGGATACTTGATAAGGTCTTTGAATTTTGTTTCGTATTTTCTTCCAATGTTTTATTTGAATGTAATATATGTTTTCCTTTATGATTGCATCCCCCATGGTAGAATCCTTAAGTTAAATTCCTCCTTACGTGGTCCGTTCACCTTGATGTTGATAGTTAGTTTCTCCTAATGTTGAAAATGGTACCATGTGTTCATTCCAAAATGGTTAGTTTTATTTTTGATCTTGAAGTTTTCTTATGTTGCTCACCTTGATGGGTACTCTTATTGCTCCTTGAAATCTAGATATTTTGTCATTCTTCTTAGAAGATGCACATAAGTTGGTCAATTTATTTCTCCTATTGAAAAGTTACATCTGAAAAATGGTTTATTTTGCTTCTTGATGCTTTCCAAGGGATTTCAGTCATCTCTTTTTCGAGATTTACATGTTTTTTCTAAGTTATTTGTATTAATAAGAGAAAAGAAGATACAAAATACATAAAAGGGGAAGACGGAAGGTGAACAAAAACATGTCAATTCAAAACAACTAGAAGGGAACCATGAAAATAAAGGAACTCAAGTACAAGGGAATTATGGATGACCCTTGAGGGGAATTAGCTACTAAAAAAAGAGATAAGTGACATAGGATGACCTCCTAGACTTCCTATTGTTACACTTATGTGGCTCTCGAGTAGCTTTGATGTGAACCATTTCCCTATTCAATCACAAGAATTGAATGTTCATTTACAACCTTCAATCATGAGGAACGTAGGTATAGAGTATAAAGATAGAAGGATTTATCTTCATTTACAAGGAGAATAATCCTAATAAAATCATACAAATAGGATTTGTCCTTGGAGGCAAGTTTGAAAGACCACAAACACAATACACCAATTTTCCTGATGGCAACATGGCACGAGAACAAAAAGTGTTTCATTCTCCCACTAATGATAAGAAAGTTCCTTGTTTTCCATATATCCCAGAGGATCTCACCTTTCCATAACTACCAAAAAAGAATATCCAAATCCCTACGAACTCCAGGAAAAACCTCTTGGTATTCTAGGGCCTAAATGTCCACAATTTTGGGGCCCTTCAATATTTTAGGACAAACTTTACAAGCATTGGTAAATTGATAAAATAGAGCAAACAATCTTCAACTTTTTCCACAAAAGGTACAATTTCCAACATTGATGCTGTGAAGAGAGATGGTGGATGCAATCCAAAGATGAGTAGGTGCCGCTACAACCAGCTTCACATCAGCCAACTGAGACTTCAGAGTTGATTAGTAGACCCTTTGAGCTTCCTAAATCCACCAAAATATCAGCCAAGTACTTTGGAACATGTATCCCAAAAGTTTAAGTCAAGACAGACTAGTTGCGAAATGACTAGCTCCCAAAACTTGCTATTTTTGGACATACACCTGCTGGAAAAAATGAACAGTGCTCTCAACCTGGTAAGAATTTGAATAATTCCTTTTGGGCATAGCAAATAGACTTAGCAAGCTTCCCAATCCAAGTTAAAACACTTCAAATGATGGACTGATCACTGAGAACAAGTTTCAACAATTTCTGGAACCTCCCCACAATTCTCGGGGCTCTGTAGAGATAGACCAGTAAGCAGTAAAATGCAGATATCTCCAAACGTATTAATTCAATGACCTTGAAAATTTATATGCAGAAAGCAAACAGTAAGAGCTATCCAACGCACTTTAAAACACGGAAAATGGTTCAGTAGAAATTGAGATATGACCTTCTGAAGGTACTGCTCTGAGTGAGTATAGCAGAGAACAAAACAGAGAAGTAGATGATGATAAATGTATAGATTCACATATGATTACAACCACATTGGCAATGAATCTTTGCACAATGGGAGTAGAATGATAGAGCTATGGAGTAAGCTCTTCAATCTCTACAAAATGACATCAAGTGGTCACGTACAAGGCTTGCTAATCGCCTCTTCCTTCTTGCTCCTTTTATAGCTATTCTTGGAGGCAGTTTTGAATTCGAATTCGAATGGCTCCACCTAAAAGTGATCCCCAAAGTTAGGAGAGATTCCCTCAGCTCAAAAATTCGTGATTTTGGTAGTTGGAGCCACGAATTTGCTTTTACATCATGGATGAGGTAAGCCATCCTTTTCCTTTTTTCTTTTTCCATTTACAAGAGATAAAATGTACTCTTTTACAGGAGGTGTTCACATGAGGATAATATCAAATATATCAAGCATGTAGGCTTGGGTAAAATGCACCAACAGCTCCCCCTCAAGCCTAACATGCTTTGGCCTTCAAATAAGTCTTCAATTGTCCTTGATTTCTTGCAAGCCAATCATCAACTTGAATCTACTTAATTTTGTACCATCAAGAGCTTTAGTCAACATGTCGGCACATTGCATATCTGTAGAGACATAGGATAGGTGAATATCCTTGCTCATTAGCTTCTCCCTTACATAATGGTAGTGGACTTCAATATGCTTGGTTCTAGCATGGTATACCGGATTAGCTGCTAGATGTAGTGAGCTTGTGTTGTCACAAAAAATGTGAGGTGTTGAAGAATGAAGTCCAAGATCTGTGTACAAAGACTTTAACCACATGATTTCTTGAGTTGCGTTAGCCAAACCTCTATATTCGGCTTCAGTAGAAGATAATGCCACGGTTGGTTGCTTCTTCGATGACCAAGAAATGATTTTTGAACCTGCAAATGATATATACCCGGATGTGCTTCTTCTATCATCTTTAGATCCGGCCCAATCTGCATCTGAGTAGACCTTTAGCTCAATATCTGAAGTAAATGAATAAAACAAACCTTCATTCATGGTCCCCTTTAGGTACTTGAGGACTCGCTTGGCCGCTTCCATATGTGGTCTTCTCGGCTTATGCATAAACTGACTCAATATGCTAACACTATAGCATATATCCACCCTTGTGAGTGTTGCATAGTTCAAACTTCCAACCAAGCTTTGATAGCTTGTGATGTCTTCAATTGGCTCTCCTTCATAAGCACTAAGCTTATGATTTTGCTCCATAGGTGTACCTGCACACTTTGTATTTTCCATCTTGAACTTGACGAGCATGTCATGGACATACTTCCTTTGTGTGATGTATATACCTGAATCTGTGTAGATCAACTCCAATCCAAGAAAATAAGTGAGTGGTCCGAGGTCACTTATTTTGAACTCCTCCTTCATTTGACTCTTTACCTGTTTGATTCCTTCAAGATCATTGCCTGTAATAATAATATCATCAACATATACACATAAATAGATCACTTCAGATCCATTCCTCTTTATGAACAAAGAGGTATCCGCCTTGCTAGCTTTGAATCCTTGGTCCTGCAAATAAGTCACCAATCTGAAATTCCAAGCTCTTGGAGCTTGCTTCAATCCATACAAAGCTTTCTTTAGTTTGCATACATAGTTAGGATGATGTGCATCCTCATATCCAGGAGGTTGTGCCATATACACTTCCTCAGAAATCCATCCATTCAAGAAAGCATTCTTTACATCAAGTTGATAAAGATTCCAATTTCTAGATGCAGCAAGACTAATGAGAACCCTAATTGTAGGCATTTTTGCAACAGGAGAGAAAGTCTCCTCATAATCAATACCATGGGTTTGAGCAAACCCTTTAGCAACTAACCTTGCTTTGTGTCTATTTATACTTCCATCTGGATTCCTCTTGATTTTGTATATCCATCGAGATCCGATTATCTTCATAGATGGCTTGTTAGGTACAAGCTCCCAAGTGTCATTCTCCTTCAAGGCTTCCATTTCTTCATGCATTGCATCTCTCCAAGCTTTCTTGCTTTGTGCTTCTTCGAATGTGGTAGGTTCTTCATTGGTTGAATCCCTTGCAATGTAGATTGAGTGCTTGGTGACCAAAGAAGTATCATAACCAAACCTTTCTGGTTTCTTCTTCTCCCTTGAAGACCTTCTAAGTGGTTGATGTGAGCTCTCGGGTCCATATGTAGAATCCTGCATCTTTGCTTTACCTTTGTTCTTCCATAGCTTTAGTCTTTCCAAGTCTTCTAGGTCAATCTCCGAATCACTTTCTTCAATCTGCTTTGGATCCTTTGGTTGAAGTGATGGAAAATCTTCATCCAAGTCATATGGCAGCTTCACTTTCCTGTCATCATCAAACCATGATTTGTTTTCATAAAAAATTACATCTCTACTCACAGAAAATCCTTTATTGGTTGGATTGTACAATCTATATCCTTTTTGGTTTTGATCATAACCAATAAATACGCACTTCTCTGCCTTGGGATCCAATTTCCCTCTTACTTGAGAAGGAATGTGAGCATAGGCTAAGCATCCAAAGATTTTGCAATGCTCTAGACTAGGTCTTCTTCCATTCCACACTTCATATGGAGTGGTTCCATCTAGTGACTTAGATGGAAGTCTATTTATGAGATATGTGGCTGTAGACACAGCCCCTGCCCATAGGTAGTTTGGCAATCCCTTTTCGTTGAGCATGGACCTTGCTGCTTTGACAATACCTCTGTTCCTCCTCTCTGCTACACCATTGAGTTCGGGTGTATACCTTGTAGTGACTTCCCTTTTAATGCCTCTTTCATGCAAGAAGGCATCAAATTCAAAAGAGAAGTATTCTCCTCCACCATCTGATCTGAGTCGTTTCAAAGTCCTACTTGTTTGATTTTCCACAAGAGCAATATACTTCTTAAAGCAATTAAACACTTCATCCTTGTGCTTCATGAAAAACAGAATGGTCCACCTGCTACAATCATCTATGAAAGACACATAATATCTTGAGCCTGATATAGATGGCTCCTTACTTGGACCCCACACATCTGTGTGCACTAGATCCAAAGGATTTTGATACATATATCCTTTCTTATTGAAAGGTTGTCTATGAGCCTTGCCGAGGCTACAAGCTTCACACTTATAAATCATGTGTTGCCTTGTGATATTAGGCAAACCAAGTACACTTTGGTCCCTGCAAATTTGTTTGAGTGTCCTCTCACCAATGTGAGCAAGCCTTTTGTGCCATATCTCCAACTCTGTTAGAGTTTGAGATCCATAGCTAAACAAAGCTATGTTCTTTGTATCTTCCACTTCAAAAGTGAAAAGCCTTTCTGTCTTTTCTCCTTTGGCAATCCTTCGAAAGCCTTGCCTTGGGTCTTCAACATATGCTCCAAATCGATTGAATCTAACCTACAATCCTTTTTCAACAATCTGTCCAACACTTATTAAATTTTTGGTAATTGTAGGGACATACAAGACTTTGCTTAAGAGGTTCATATTACCATCTGGTGTCTTCACATTACCTATCTTCTCCACTGAGTGCTTTGTGTCATCTCCTGTCTGCACTTCATGCTTGTTATGAGGATCTTCCAAATCAGAAAGTAAAGCCACATTTCTTGCTACATGGTTCGAGCATCCCGAATCAATGTAAAATATGTGATCATCATCCTTACCCTTCTTTGCTGATAGATTCATAATCAATAATGAATCTTCTTGACTTTGGTCCTCTGCATAGTTATTGTAATCTCTTCTTCCTCTATGGCCACTTTGATAGTTGTTGTTGTTGTAATTGTTGTTGTAGTAGTTGTTGTTGTTGTAGCCTCCATTGTATCTACCTCTATTTGATCCATAGCCACCTCTATTGAATCCTCTTCCTCTTGAGTTCCTCGGGTTCCTGAAACATTATTCAGTAGTATGGTTAGATAAGCCACATATGTTGCAAGGTTGAGATGATTGGAATCTCCCCCTGTCTTGCTTTCCACCTCTGCCTCTTCCTCTAGCTCTTCCTCTACCTGCAAAGTTTGCTTGGAAAGAGCTTCCTTCATCTTCATTCTTCCTATTCTTTGACTTGTCCTTGACCTTAGCTTTATCAGAATATAAGGCAGAAGTTTGATTACCTCTTGAGGACTCACCACCTTTGCTAATCTTTGCTTCATGAGTGAAGAGTTGGCCCATGAGTGTGTTGAGGTCGGGTACATGCATATCCATGTATAAATCCATGGCTGTTGTGAATGACTCCCACTTGTCGTCTGCTTTGATTCCATTCATGATTTGTCTTATGATTTGCTCCTCTTCAATTACCTCTCCAATGCTTCCAAGTTGGTCAGAAATCTCCTTCATCTTTGTGACATAATCAGTCACATTTTGCTTCGGGCTTTTCTTCATTGTTGTGAACTCCATCCACAATTGGTTCTTCCTTGCTCGAGTGTTGGAAGAGAAGAAAGAAGCAAGTGCATCCCAGGTTTCTCTTGATGTCTTGCATCCCTTGACATGAGGTAAAAGAAAGTCAGAGATTGAGTTTAGAATATAGGACCTTGCAAGTGCATCCTTCCAACACCAATTCGAAAGTCCTTCCACTTCTTCATGTGATGGTTGCCCTTTGTTCCTCATGGTTGGCATCGCTTCATCTCCGGATATGAATCCATATAGATTCCTCCCTTGAAGGTAAGCCTCCATCCTTAGAGACCATGCCGGGTAGTTGTTTCAATCCAATTGGTCAATTGTTGATGGAAATCCATCTCCCATGTTGCTTGACTATGCTCTGATACCACTGTGAAGAGAGATGGTGGATGCAATCCAAAGATGAGTAGGTGCCGCTACAACCAGCTTCACAGCAGCCAACTGAGACTTCAGAGTTGATTAGTAGACCCTTTGAGCTTCCTAAATCCACCAAAATATCAGCCAAGTACTTTGGAACATGTATCCCAAAGGTTTAAGTCAAGACAGACTAGTTGCGAAATGACTAGCTCCCAAACTTGCTATTTTTGGACATACACCTACTAGAAAAAATGAACAGTGCTCTCAACCTGGTAAGAATTTGAAAAATTCCTTTTGGGCATAGCAAATAGACTTAGCAAGATTCCCAATCCAAGCTAAAACACTTCAAATGATGGACTGAGCACTGAGAACAAGTTTCAACAATTTCTGGAACCTCCCCACAATTCTCGGGGCTCTGTAGAGATAGACCAATAAGCAGTAAAATGCAGATATCTCCAATAGTATTAATTCAATGACCTTGAAAGTTTATATCGGAAAGTAGACAGTAAGATCTATCCAATACACTTTAAAACATGGAAAATGGATCTGTAGAACTCGAGATATGACCTTCTGAAGGTACTGCTTTGAGTGAGTATAGCAGAGAACAAAACAGAGAAGTAGATGATGATAAATGTATAGATTCACATATGATTACAACCACATTGGCAATGAATCTTTGCACAATGGGAGTAGAATGATAGAGCTATGGAGTAAGCTCTTCAATCTCTACAAAATGACATCAAGTGGTCACGTACAAGGCTTGCTAATCGCCTCTTCCTTCTTGGTCCTTTTATGGCTATTCTTGGAGGGAGTTTTGAATTCGAATTCGAATGGCTCCACCTAAAAGTGATCCCCAAAGTTTGGAGAGATTCCCTCAGCTCAAAAATTCATGATTTTGGTAGTTGGAGCCACGAATTTGCTTTTACATCATGGATGAGGTAAGCCATCCTATTCCTTTCATCTTTTTCCATTTACAAGAGATAAAATGTACTCTTTTACAGGAGGTGTTCACATGAGTGCTCATGTGACTTACAAATGAGGATAATATCAAATATATCAAGCATGTAGGCTTGGGTAAAATGCACCAACAGATGCCACGTTCCTAAGACTTACTACCAATCCATCGAGCATTATGGATTAAAATAGAATGCTTATTTTTTAAAGGATAAAGCCCATGATCATTTGAAAATATGACACCATTGGTGGTTACTCTACTAAACCTTCCATCTATCATTAAGATTTTGGATAATTCTCTTGACAGAGCCTCTTGAATATTTGAAAATAGCATACATCTCAACAACAAGATCTACAAGCTCTAGGTCCTTTTGACTATGATAAGCCATCCCTTCAGCGAGCCAAAGGCACCTTCTTTGATCAAAACATGTTCACAACCAACATAACTATAAGAAGGATTCCCAAATACTTAGTAAAAAGAAGCTCACTCATGGAACATTCTTTCTTAGGACTTAAAAACTTTTTTCTTCAACTTATGGTGTTTAAAAAAAGCATTATGTCCAATGTTTTTGAGAAAATGAGCCAATCCACAAAGATTCCTACAAAAAGGAATTATTTGATCTATGCAAATTCAAATGAGGAGGAAACCACTGATTCATTTTTGTCCATGAAATCCACATATTACAAACTATAGAACTACCAATAGGAGAAAAAAAATGAGGAAAGACCATAATACCCCATAGCTTATGATTCTTGTAGGCCTTGTCCTCTTTAAGATAAAACAAGAATATTTTGCTTTGATCAAACAAGCCCAATTGTTTGTAGAAACCCATTTTTCAGCAACGTTTTTGGCCGTTTTGGTAGGACATAGCACACCCAACCCACCCTCATCCTTGGGAAGGCATCAAGTATTCCAAGGCATCCTTGGTATTCTAGAGTAAGTTGTAGTAACCCTCACCCAAGGAAACCTCCTAGCAAGCACAATAGCGTGATTCAAGTGCTTTTTCAAAGGCTTCGAATAAGCCACGAAGTAGGTGAGATAAGGAAGAATATACTAGTTCAAAACGAAAATCCAAAACCTAGCCCCATCTTTGAGAGAAGGACACCTTGAACCCCATTGGTATATCAAGCGGTGTGAAAATGGTACCTTCTTTAATGAGATCACAACCAAGATTAGTGATACTTTGGGGAACCATATTATTAAAAGCCTTAAAAGAAGCCTTCTTGTGGTTAAGAATAGAATCACTAGCCAATAAAGAAGTGGGAAATCACTCCAAAAACTTAGGTACTGGTCATCGGTTATCAGATTAGTGTGATTAGAGAACATTTGAAGACCTAGTGGAGAAGGCGAATAGGGGATATGGATACATTGAATAAGACCATTCTCCATGGAATCTTTAATCAACCAGCCAACGGCCTAAATAGCTATGGAAAATGACAAGGGAGAAAGAGGGTGCCCTTGAATAATGGACCTCATGAGCTTAAAATGTTGGACATAAAACCAATAATAAAGATCCCAAAGGACACTAACATATATAATGAGGGATCTACCAGCCCCAACATCATGAAAAGGTTGAAGAACGAAATTCCTCTTAATATGGTCATAGGCTTTGCCAATCGTATTCTTGATCAAGCTTAGTGGTACACTCCATCCCCTCCCAAAGAGACATGAGGTTACTAAGTCTCATACCCAAGTAGAAGAAAATATGTTATAGGTAGAAGTCAGACAAGAGAATGAAATTCCTCTTAATATGATCATGGTCTTTATCAAAGTCAACCTCAATAAAATAGTATTCTTGATCAAGCTCACTGGCACACTTCATCCCCTCCCAAAGGGATATGAGGTTACTAAGTCTCATACCCAAGTAAAAGAAAATATGTTACTCAAGTCATCCTTAGGACCTTTTTATGAATACACTTTACAACCACAATATTGAAAAGAGCAAGAAGGGTACCTTGTTTGGTGACTTCATTCCATATCAAAGGAAGAATGGGTGAAAGAAATTCATACACCCTTTTTTTCTAAATAAAGGAAGTTTGGTCTTAGCCTACTCTCCCAAACTTGAATTAATTAAAAGAGAAGTACAAGTGAAGGGGACTAGTGCCCTTGGGCTCCCCCGAATCCCATAGAGCAAGGGTAGCTTTTACAGAGTTTTGATGGCATTACAAAGAAGGTTAATCATCCTCTCATCACCCTCATGCAGGGCCCACTTGGGTTTAAGCTTGTTGTTGATCAAAAGGAGCACTTGGTGATGCGTGAAAGGGGGATTTCTTATAGTTAGCGATTCTTTTGCCTAGGAGGAACAACGATTTCTCAATCGACCATTCTTTGGGGGAGTCGTCAAAGATAAAAGCAGATTTTTCCCGCCAGATCTTCCATAGGATCTCCCCTTTGATGGCGTTCTAGACTCGCAGAGCAGTCGATCGCTTCTCTCAGCAGATCTTGTTTCCAACTAATATGTTTCTAAAGTCTAATTTTCTTTCTGACAATCTTCTAGAGCTTGTTGGAGTTGCGACAAATAAAGAAGATGTGAGAAACATCTTGGGTGGACTACTAGCAGTGTTTGCACCAGGGAGGCGTCCCACAAATGAGAATGCTAAGGCCCCCACTATCTCTTTGGCTAGTGTAGATGGACCACTTGATTTTAGGCACCCCCTCCTATTGTGGTCATCGGTCCAAAAGAAGTTTCTGCAAATACTTTCCAGTTTGGATAGCTCTTGCTCTTTCGGTCTCCAACAAGAGAGGAAGTAAATGGTTGACGATATGAGGAACATGTTGATAACCATTGCATGACTAGCGAGATTGATTTGCATACCTCTCCAATGGTTTAACTTGTTTTCAAGTCTGGCCATCAACCAGTTCCACTATTGCTCCATCCAGATATCGAATCCCAAGGGAATCCCAAGAAGCTAGAAAATTTGGCCCCACGAAATGTTTTGACAACCAGGATCTGGGTTGCATTTATTCGACCGAATAATTAAAAAATACCGAATATGTTTGTTTTATTCGTGGTTATCCAAATAAACACTGAAAAAAATGGAGATGGATACTTTTTCGATCAAAATGCTTTCGATCGAAAAGTGACTTCTAGCAAAAAATATATATTTTTACATTCGATCAAAAATCTCATTCCACACATGCTTCATTAGTATTCTAGAGAGCTTTAATCTTGCAATTTTTATCGTAGAGAGCTTCCTTCACCGTATCATTGAGGTATTGATTTAATTTTTATTTATTGTTTATTTTATTTTTTGTTCATTGTATCATGCATATTGTATGATTCGCATATGTGTCTCTTACATATGCTTGATTTTTATTTATATAATTTTTTATGTGTCTTTTAATCATCAATTGTATACATTTTCGACTCGGGAAAGCATTTCTTACTTGTATACATTGATGAAAAACATTTAAAAATAAGCACTATTGTAATTGTCTGACTCATTACATCGATTCTCACTCTCACAATAGTATAGGACACAACAATAGATCTATTGAGATTGTTTGAATCACCACCTGGATTCCTACTCTCTCAATAGCATAGGGAGTATGTAGGGAATATTGTGATTGACTGATTCTTTGACTCTTACTCTCACAATAGTCACTTGGATTCCGATGAGAATACTTAGTGTAGGTCACAAGGTGTATAGAAACTATTGTGATTGTTTGATTCTATGACTCTTACTATCACAATAGTCACTTAAATTCTGATGAGAATACTTAGTGTAAGTCATAATGTGTATAGAAACAATAGTGATTGTCTGATTCTTTGTCTCTTACTATCACAATAGTTATATACAGTTATGTGACAAAACTCATACATAGTATAGTGAATGTATATGAACTATTATAAATGTCTGACTCTTTGACTCTCACATTCTTAATAGTTACATAGATTCACTTCAAGATTATAATTACACTTTCTATTTAATTATAAATCTACTTATTTAACTATGCATATGTCTATCATTTGTGTACACATACTATTGATTTATTTATCGATACACTTATTGATAGTCTATTTTTTTATTTTTGCACAGATGGCAGGTAAAATAAACAAGCAAGAGCAAAAATTTTTAAAAGAATTTGTGTGCTCCTACATGTATCGAATGAGAGAAGATGAAATCACTATAGCCATGGATACATCTAGTTACAAAGATTTCATTGTGCAATTATCTAGAATAATATTTATTAATATTGAAAATAAATTTGGCAGTGTTTTCGATGGAGCACAGGTATTAGATGAGCGAATGCCAAAAGAGCTTACACATATCTTTGGACAAATCATCAAAGTAGTAGAGTCATTGGGAGTGGATATCACCGGTATGCCCGAATTCATTGATAAAATTAAATATATCGATTTACATTATCAAACAATGAAGAGAGGAAAGCGATTAAAACCGCACATGACTGAACACCTTGTGAGAGCACAGGTAGATCCAAATACGAGAGATGCATATGGGAATATGGGAGATCAAATATCAAACTATATTTTTTTGCTCCCATATTCCTCTATTCTTTTTGAAGATGCATCTCTCGTGGGGTAAGGACAATATGGAATGATCCATAAAGTCAAAATATCCCATCCGACATTTAGCATGAAGTATTTGTTGCCAAGTTATTCAAATTACATGGTGCTGACATACAAACACGAGAGAATGAAGCCATGGATGAAGCCACACTATTATCTATTATGCATAGTGGAATTATTAGTCCACTTGGTTTAGTTAGACACCATAGCAAAAGCCCATGACTTATTTTAAAATTTTGGAATGGTGGTACATTGGATATGTGGCTAGAAAGAATGAAGGAGTGCTAAACATACCACAAAGTAGAGGTGTGAAGGACACAGAAGGAGACATGACAACCATGAAAACAAACATTTGGAAGCTGATCAACGACTTATTACAAACAATATCATTTTTACACACTTGTAATATATCCCATAACGATCTCCATCTAAGCAACATCTTGTTGCATATTGAAGATCAACATACTTATATTGGATTATGTGATTTTCATAGAGTGACATATTTACTAATAAAAAAATGTTTTCCGAAGCTACCTTATTTAGAAATATCAACTAGAAATGAGTGGATTCAAAAGTACTGGTGGATTACACCCGAGTGCATATCCACTAGTCCTCCACCTTTTAATAAGAGTCACGAGATATTTACAGTTTCAATACTCCTGTTACAACTCTTGAAATATATAGATTTCAATAGTTATCCCATTGATAAGAATGGGATGTACAAGTTCAAATATGCTTTATAATTAGCTTCTAACAAAGATGTATCAAAAAGATTAGACGCACATGAATTGCTTAGAGTATTCTCACATCTAACTCGATATGGTTTAAAGATATCCATGACGAATGGATTAAGACCACATTGAAAACGACATGTATTCATTTCTATCTCGATTAAATGATATAGATTCAGTTGCATTAAGTGGAGTTAATATTGTGGTATCATTTGAGTTAAGTGGATGAAATGAAGTGTAATAATTTGTATTATGGGGATTAAATGAGGTGGTATTATTTGAATTGTGTGGAGTAAATGAAGGGGTATCATTTGAGTTATGCGGATTAAATGTTGTGGATTCATTTAACATATATGAATTAAATATTCATGTGGATTCATTTGAATTATGTGGAGTAAATGATGTGGTATCATTTGAATTAAGTGGATGAAATGAAGTTTCATCATTTGTAATATGTGGATTAAACGTTGTGGATTTATTTGAATTATGTGGAGTAAATGAAGTGGTATCATTTGAGTTATGTGGATTAAATGTTGTGGATTCAGCATATGTGAATTAAATATTGTGGATTCATTTGAATTATGTGGAGTAAATGAAGTGGTATCATTTGAGTTAAGTGGATGAAATGAAGTTTAATCATTTTTAATATGTGGATTAAATGATGTAGATTTATTTGAATTATGTGGAGTAAATGAAGTGGTATCATTTGAGTTGTGTGGATTAAATGTTGTGGAGTCACTTGACATATGTGAATTAAATACTGTGGATTCATTTGAATTATGTGGAATAAATGAAGTGGTATCATTTGAGTTAAGTGGGTGAAATGAAGTGTAATCATTTGTATTATGTGGATTAAATGAAGTGGTATCATTTGAATTATGTGGATTAAATGAAGTGTATTCATTTGAGTTATATGGATTAAATGAAGTGGCTTCATTTGAGTAATATGGATTAAATGAAGTGGATTCATTTGAGTTATATGGATTAAATGAAGCCTAGAATCATTTGAGTTATATGGATTAAATATTATGAATTCTTTTGAGATAAAATTAGTGTTTTTGTTTTGCAGATTTGAAAGTAAAAGATGGAAAGAATGCCAGATGTGAATGATGATCTTGATCATACTGAATCTCAAAGGATTTTATCTGAGGAGAATGCTCAATTTGCATAATCAGGATTAACATTTTTATTCCATCAAGATTTAGAGCCAGAGGGATTAGAAGGAGAAGCATTGTTAATGAAAGAAGTCAAAAGCTATGTCCAAATCATTTTGTTCATGATGTTCTCTTTTGGGTTACAAGAAGGGCAAAAGAAACAACACCCTTAAAGCTTTCAGACTTACAACATAAAGGATTAGCAGAAACTCTACTTCGATGCTTTGTGCAAGTTGAGAGATCATTACCAAATAATAATCAAATAGCATTATATTTCATTCAAAAGGTTTTTGTACAAGATATTCTTCATCGATGTGTAGATTGGCATGATCGTCCAAAGAATGTAGGTATCGGTCTGGGCCGTCCTCAAAATCCAGCAAAATTTTGTAATCAAGGAGACGAAGGCCCTCTTCCTCGAAAGTGGCCCTACATTTTGCTGCTTGAAGAACATAATCTTATACATGATTTGTCGTCACAAGGAGCAAAACTATACAATGAAGGATTAACAATTCATGCATTACGAAGAACAATAGATGATCAACAAAAGAGGAATGATGATCTAGAAAATCAAGTGAAAAATTTACAAATTTCTGTGGATGCATACGAGAGAAAATATGGAAGACTCTCAGAGGCATCATCATCTTTTGATCGGTTTACCGCCGATGCGTTATTGAATCAAGAAAACACTGAATAGGTAAGCTTTTTTTGTAATCAAAGACATGACTATTATAAAACCATCAATTTTGCAATTGAATATAATCATAGTATTCATAGTACATCATTTTCTTCATTTTGAATATCATCATCTATGACAGGTACAATGTCATCTATTTCTTCCATGTCTCAACCATCATTGTGATCTACATCTAAATCACGATCACTCCATGAATCATTTGTTAAACTTTCATGAGTTCGAAATTCTCCAAAAGTTTATTGTGTCGCTGTAGAAGCTATCTTGGTTGGAGCATGTAACAAATGCATGTTACAAAACACATATACCAAATCATTAGCACGTATATCAAATCATTAACACATTCATTAGCACGTGAATCCCATATGCTAAGAATGCTTGAGTTCATTTAAGATGAAGCTCAAGACAATCTTGCTTTTCAAAAGCTACGAGTATAGTATTTTGTGATTTATTATAGACAAAGCATGGTGACAGAGTATAAGATCCCACATTTTTACTACATTCACCAAGTCCACTCTTTTTTGATGTAGTGGGAGAAGATGGAGTACATGTATCTTGGTTATTCTCAAAAACAATTTGAGAGACTTGAGTAGAAATATCCTGATGATCCTCTACTATCATCGATGCATCTACTCGTTCTTACTCTAGACTTGGGCTACTCCGAAAGTGCTATGAACTACTCATGCATTTGAATCTTTTTGACGTGATACCTTGAAATTTACATTTATTTGCATAACTTGCAAAATGTACCCATATATCACTATCTCGATTAGAGCATCCTGCCACATTATTACATGTACTAAAAAGATGCTCTTTTATTCCAGTAGCATTTCCTAGATAACGATGTCCAGAACATTTGCATTGTATTGTGGATACTATTTTACCTTCTTGATGAACAATCACATATGACCATTCTTTTCCCCTTCCCATAGTGCTTGCAAATGGCTTTATGAAGACTACACCTACAAAAAAAAATTATAAATCAATATCACATAAGATATTTGGATCAATGTTGAGTCAAACAATTACAATAGACTTTAATTTTCAATCATACACTCATATACAATTACAGATACTACTATGAAGTAAAAATCATTCTTAAGTCAAACAATCATAATAGATTTTAATTTTCAATCATACACACATACGTTTACACATACATATACTTACACATATAGTTGTTGAAATAGGAATCAATATTGAGTCAAACAATCACAATATATTTTAAAGTCCTAATCATATGCACATACACTTACACAGACTATTGTGAAGTAAGAATCAATATTGAGTAAAACAATCACAAAAGATTTTTCATTCACAATTATACCCTCATATACATACACATACTCATACACACACATACATAAACTATTATGAAGTAAGAATCAATGTTGACTCAAACATAATCTGCCTACATATTTCAATAATAAATTTAATGTATCACAATAGATCTTAAATTCCTAATCATAAGCACATACACTTACACATACTTTGTGAAGTAAGAATCAATGTTGTAACAAACAATCACAATAGGTTCTAAATTCCTAATCATATGCACATACATTTACACAAACTATTGTGAAGTAAGAATCAATATTGAGCCAGTCAATCACAATAGATTTTTCAGTCACAATTATACACTCATATGCATACACATACTCAAACACACACATACATATACTATTATGAAGTAAGAATCAATGTTGCGTCAAATATAATCTATCTACATCTTTCAATAATAAATTTAATGTATCACAATAGATTTTAAATTCCTAATCATATGCACATACACTTACAATTACAAATACTACTGTGAAGTAAGAATCAATGTTGCATCAGACAATCACAATAGATTCTAAATTCCTAATCATATGTGTTGGAAATTAGGTAGGCCCATAACAAATTCCATAGGTCCCATAGGTCCATGGTCTACAACACAGATTCTAGCATCTTCCAAAATTGACAAACATGAACATACAATACTTAATCATACAATGATGAGACAAAGATAGAGAGAGATTAGATAACATGTTCAAAGTGTTACATAAGCCACTTCTTACTCAGACCATCATATATACAAATGTCAATTTACAACGTGGGAGTCAAAATCTCAACCACTCTACGTGAACAAAAATAGATGGAAGAGTGTATGTAAAGAATTTACAAGAATATTCAGACGTAGGGACATAAATTTGAATATGTATGAGATGTATAACCGAATAGGTTGTAGAAGAGTGAATATGAGTGACAGAAAGAGGAAAGATCAGTTTGTAACTGATATTTAGCAAACCCGAATCTAATTTTAGGCTATCGAGACCCTAAATCAAATGTATGTGTGTGAAATATCATATACTTATAGAATAAGCATTGAATGCTAACATGTTGCTGACAGAAATCCTCATACTCATATGCTGAATATCTTCTCTAACATCTCATCTGATGCATGTTGCATGCATGTACTGATTCTTCTATATGTATGCCGAATAGGACTCCTCTAGATATGGATGCCACCACCAGCATAAGCTCCGAGTAGTACCTATGTGCATAAATAGAATATGTACTTGAATAGTTAACATAAGATGCAATCTTATGTTAAGCTCCATCCAATGTCTTTGAAGTACTCCATAATCTTCATGTAGAAGACAATCTTCAAATACATAATGTAGATGGATGATCCAAACCACCAAGCTGTTGACAAGTAAGTCTCTTCCATAAGCAAGAGTGTGAGCACACTCTTCTCAAAGAAGAATTCCAAGGCTGCTCCTAATATGCTTAACAAGCTGCTCCATAGCTGCCCATATGTACACATAGCTGCCCCATGTGTGCATTAGCTAGAACTCCTTCAAGGGAGACCTAAGGTGGCGTTGGATATACCTTGAAGTGACCATATGCTTCTCTTTTATAGGCCTCAAGCCCTCAAGCGATAAAATTATCAATAAAGCTGAAAGTTTTTGAAAAAAACTAAGATCGCAAGTTTTTAATTACTCATCGATTTTTTTTAGCCATATTTACTTTATTTTAAATTTATCGCTGAATAGTGCTTTAGACTAGTTTTTTCAGAACTTTGACCATCTGATGACTGATTTGATGACATTTTTATGACCTGTATGCTGAGAGCTATCAAATGAGGTAAAAGCCCTAAATCAGTAGTGTTGGGGGATTCTTGTATAAAAAGGGATTTGAGTGTTTGTAGGAGAAAATGGAAAGGTAGGGAGAAAGGTACACACTAGAAGCCTCTGTCGATTGATTATCAGAAGACAAATACAATGGTGATGCACAATACAATCCAATGCTTCTGTGCAAAATCCCACAGAGTGCACAATCACAAAAAGACAAAATACCCATGTTGCTACCGGCCTTCTCTGCACCAGACCTCCACATTCTCCAAGCCTGCACTTGTGCACACCTTGCACAAAGCTTTCAATAAGAGGGAGGATGGACACCTTCTGTCAGAATGCACACAACTTCAATGGGATCTTGGGATATTTGGTTGTAAGCTTAGCACTTCTCTGCACACTTCTTAGTCACTCTTCATGCACAACTTGCACTTCACTTCTCGGCATCGCACACTGTGTGTCTCTTGCACTTCTCTCTCTTGCCTAGCTTAGACTATGCTCACCTTGCTTAGTCCTTCAAGAATAGTCCTTGCCTTGATTTGAGTGTTGATTCACGTATGCTCCTAACTGCTAGAGTATCTTGGTGCTCACTTTAATGTCCCAAGATTGTCTCCAAAAGTAGGCAGCCAACGAATCCCTGTTTTGTCCTATAGTGACTTTAGACTAAAACAAAATTTTAAATTGGGGGCCATACTTTCACTTCTGCATACGTTGCCGCTTCACATACCTTCACATTTTGCCTTTTAATTTCTCAAATGTGCACCTAAGAGAGGCTTCACCTGAACCTTCCAAAACACTTTAAAAACACTTTTGAACCTTAGGGAATTACAGAAGTACCTCTACAACCTGCAACCAACTTTCTGCAATTATACCCTTTATGAACAATTAATTGTGCACTACCTATGCCTTGACACCCGAACTTTGAACACTTTGACTTCACCCATGTTGACTTTGACCTTGAACATGTTGGCTTTGACCGCTTTGCCTTTGACTATGGTTGACTTTGACCAATACAACTTTTATGGGCTCAATAAGTAGAAAATTAGGGTTAGGATTTTCTCCCAAATCTGACCTCTGATGACTGCATGTCATATACCATTAGAAATCTCTTATCAAGTTCTACAAGATAGGATCATAAACATTTTACCCAAATTTTGTGCCAAAAATGGCTGTGTGAAAA
Source organism: Ceratopteris richardii (assembly GCA_020310875.1). Classification (NCBI taxonomy): domain Eukaryota; kingdom Viridiplantae; phylum Streptophyta; class Polypodiopsida; order Polypodiales; family Pteridaceae; genus Ceratopteris; species Ceratopteris richardii. The sequence continues at coordinate 116,013,109 of CM035421.1, forward strand.
TTAGGGTTTTTGCCTTAATAGGGATTTGGACTAATGTGACATTGTTTTCCAACAATCCCCCGTGCAATGTCACATTGGTACAAATTGAACTAGATATACAACTTCATTCATCTCCAAACTGACATAAGCTTCAAACTTGTCCTTCAGAATTGACCTTCAAACTTTATCTTCAAAAGTCTTCTTCAAAACTGAATTTGAACTTCTTCAAACTTCAAAAAATCTGAATTTGCTTAATATAAACCATAATACCTGAGAAAATATGCAAACTAGATATCCAGTAGTGTTAGCATACATCAAGCAATCACTGCTTGACAACATATGTAGCATGAATTGACTCTGAATCTGCTATCTCTTGAAATAAGTCTTCTCAAACTTGTACACTAGAATTCACATATTTGCATTTACCTTACAAAAGGTTTCTCAACGTACTTCTATTGTATCATGTAAATACACTAGATAGAATCAAAAACTGAATCCTAGGACTTGTGATTGACAACTCACAACTTAGTGTATTATGAACACTAGTTGGTTCATCTCTAACTGTACTCAAGTCAACTCATGAGAGTCTCACCAAAATTCCATAACTATGATGTCATCTTGTCTTAATCCTTGTTCTATCTATAAGTCCTTCATACCTGTTTCCTTCAAAGTCTGGTATAATCATATATGTGTGCACCTCATAAGTAACAAACCTCTATGAAATATCAAGTTTCTCTGCAATAGAACTCTAGAACTTCCTTCTGAACAAGAACACGTAGAAGGAACTTTATCCAGACATTCTCCTTCTTCCTTCTTCTTTAAAAGTTAGAACATAAAGAGAAACTGACAAAGGAAATATAGGAATACCTATAGATATGATTCTACATTCTTTCACATATGGCTGAAAATAAGTCTTCATGTTTCATCACCCCCCTAGATGATTTAACACTAGTATCTAGAATTCTTCAAAGTATATCAGACTTTATGAAATTTGGAACGTCTTCCTTCTTTCAATAAATCTGATCTTCAATATTTTAGCATTGCTACCATATCATCAATACCTGTTTCTGAAACAAAATATCTGAACCCTTTTTATTAGCAGTGCACATGCCAATAGCTTTCCATGCCATTCCTCAGCTTCCCATAATCTAGAATATGGTTAGCTAATCTATTACATCATAACAAAAAACTTTGCTAAAAGCACTTTAGGATTCATAATCTTCTGCAACATAACATGTATCTTCTTCTATTTCTCTACAACATTAATCTGGTAGAATCTGAATCTTTGACCTACTTCTTCCAATGTTAAGAATCCTGAAAAACAAAGGATAGACATCTGACTCAAAAATACTCAAGATCATACAAGATCTATCAAACAAAATACTGTGTAGAATCTGCTCTCATCAAACCTTCATGACTGATTGTTTGATTTGCTACCTGAATGTCTCTAAGTGTCCATGCTTCTTACATAAAGTTGTAAAACTTTTCTTCAACTAAATCCTTTCCAAGAATCTACGACTTCTACTTGAACATAAGTGGACAAACTCTCACCTTGAGAACTCCAAGAGCTTCAAGTTGATACTTCATCTCTTCATATTCTTCCTGGGTGAAATGTGATAGTATCTGCTTGACTTTCTTTTGGTTAACTCCACTTCTCAATCAAGTGATAGGATCTGATGGAACACCTTTTTGAATACAATCATGTATCCAAAAGTCAAGACAAACATTGAAAGTAGATTCTCCATCTGACTGGTATATAAAAAGAATCTGAATTTTTCTAAAAATATTGAATTTTCTAAATTTTTTGAATTTTTTGAGTATATTGATTATACTAAATATGAGGTAACTTTTCCAAACACAAAAAAACTCACTCCAAGTCTCCAACATCTGCCATGAATACTCTTTTGCCTCAAGAGTTAGGTAAAGAAGAAAACTTCTCTACAACTTTTCATATACCAAGTAGCTCTGAATTCACACTCCAAGAATTCTTTGAGGGAAGCTATAAGCTTCCTGCTCAAAATCTTCAACTTATACATAACGCATACACATACGAGTCATAACATATAAGTTGTCTTAGATATCTACTGCTTTTCTTTCTCTCAATGCAATTCTTTGTCAAAACCTACTCAAACATGACCAAGTATAATGCAAAACAAGAAACTCCTTCTTCTTTAAACTATCTTCTTCACACAAGATGTTCTTGTAGACTTGTCTTTGGATGTAGAGGATAAAAGTAGGAAAAGTAAATGGAAAATATAAGAGAAAAGGAAGTCTTACTTTCCCTTTGGAATTGTTGGACTTTCTTCTTCTGCATCTTTCTTTCACCTCATGATGTCAACATCTTCAAACTTCTCTTCCATACCGTTTGTTCTCTTCATCTTGAAATAGCAAGCACTCTTAACTTCTTCAAATGAAAAATTTTCTCTTCCTCTAGTGCTAAAAGTAAGAGACAAAACAAACATGGTATATAAATGGAAGTGAACATAGAAGATAAGACATGCCTCTACCATCTTAGCATATCAGGAATCAACACTCTACTTCAACTGTGACTGATATGTCTGAATTCACCAACCTTTTCCTTGACTTGGCTCAATGTTGAATTACCTCTGTAGGTACAAAATCTGATAAAAAAACTTCCAACCTTGTATTGGCTGAAAACAAAACTGATCTAATCTCCAAATTTGTCTTCTTAGATGAGCTTTCTTGCCATGAAAGAGATCTATCAAAACTATCAAGAACCTCTAGATACCTGTTTTGATGTAGCTAATGCGTTAACTTTCAAAGCAATGAAAGTGTTTAATAGCACTTCTTGAATCCTTCAAATCTCTTCATAACTCCTCTTCTAAGATATGACCTGCAAATGACAATCTGATAGTAGAAACTAATACCTATGATTTGATGTTGATCTGGTTCCTTCATCTTCTCCAAACCATTGTTTTTCCTTGAATTTGAAGTAGCCTTCTCTTCATCAAGTCTTCGTCTTCATGCAATACTTTTGTAAAGTATCTTCATTCTTCCAAAAGTATTTGGTTGCTAACAGATCATCAACTTCATACTCCACACTGATAAATAAACATGTGACTGAACTGTCTAATTCTCAAATCTTTAGTCATCTAGATTAAGTGTGTATGTCATATGTAAAATGTAATTAGAAGATGCTCTGAAACCATATGTTGGTAGTCTGGGAGCTCTGACACCAAATGTTGGAGATTAGCTAGGCCCATAACAAATTCCACACATCCCATAGGTCCAGGATCTACAACACAAATTCCAACATCTTCCAAAATTGACAAACATTAACATACAATACTTAATCATACAATGATGAGACAAAGATAGAGAGGGATTAGATAACATGTTCAAAGTGTTACGTAAGCCACTGCTTACTCACACAATCATATATACAAATGTCAATTTACAACGTGGGAGTCAAAATCTCAACCACTCTATGTGAACAGAAATAGATGGAAGAGTATATGTACAGAATTTACAAGAATATTCAGATGTAGGGACATATCTGAATATGTATGAGATGTATGACGTGATAGGTTGTAGAAGAGTGAATATAAGTGACAGAAAGAGGAAAGATCACTTTGTAACTGATATACAACAAACCCTAATCTGATTTTGGGCTATGGAATACCCTAAATCAGATGTGTGTGTGGAAGATCACATACTTACAAAATTAGCATTGAATGCTAACATGTTGCTGATAGAAATCCTCATACTCATATGCTGAATATCTTCTCTAACATATCATCTGATGCATGTAGCATGCATGTACTGATTCTTCTTTACGTATGAAGAATAGAACTCCTCCACACATGGATGCCACCACCTCCATAAGCTCCAAGTAGTACCTGTGTGCATAAAGAGAATATGTACCTGAATAGTTAACATAAGATGCAATCTTATGTTAAGCTCATACAAGAGTTCAACAGAAATAGGGTCCATTTCTAGTTCCATGTCCAATAGGCTAGACAATGGACATATCCTAATTCTCCTCGTGTTTAGTCAATAAAAATTGAACCATGTCTTTTGTACACTATGACATTCTATGAGCACATTCACAATAACGTGACTTGAACTCTATATTCAAAGATGTGTGGAGGCCATTCCATCTTTGATGTTGTCAATTTACTACAATAGCAAATCGCAACATCCAAAAATATTATCCTACCTAGTTATGATGTTTAGAACATGTAGAAAACAATTATAAAAGGGGAAGTAGAAGTTGGAATTAAGTGAATCTGGCAAAGTAAGTCCCATATAGTCCTCAATACACTATGTAGTCAGCATAGTTGCGTATGATTGTGTTAACGTATGTGTAGGCATCTAAACTCCTTGTATTGGAGCATATGGTTTGACGAATATATTGTATTATATTTATTCATAAATCAGAGTTTCAATTTGTATTCCATCCTCTATTTTTTTCTTCATAAAAGGAAGTTTGGCGAACGTTGAATCTCTTATGCTTGAATTAATAAAAGAAAAACTATACAATAAATGGGCTTAGTACCCTTGGGATCTCTTGTATCCCATAAAGCAAAAGGTAGGATACCTTAACGTGAGTTACTAAGAAGTGTTATGATTTTCTCATCATACTCATGAGTGACCCACTTACTTTTAATCTTGTTTTGTTCCAAAAAAAATATACTATGGTGTTTAAAAGGCAATGCGTTTTCACAATTACATACTTTTTTGCTAAGTTTGAAAATTTGTAATCTAGAGGAGATGCTACAATAAATTCACGATGAGATAAAAAGTGGTAGTGAAAAAATTCATGTTAACTTGGATGTGATTGTTATTTCTTGGATTATGTAGAAAATGAATGTGTGATTTTTTTGGGGATTAGGAAAGGGGAAAAACGTAAAGTGGAAAAGTGATAAGAATTGATGATTGTGTGAAATAGGATGCGAGTGTGATTTTTAAGTCTAATATCCTACATCACGATAGTGATTTAGAAACTCAAAACAAATCATTCTCGAAATGAAAAATTCATAAACAAAGCTCTTTTACAAAAATTGTGTTAATAAAATCTAGAAAAAAAAATGGTTTGATGTGGTGACGAAACAATAAAGAATGCATAATCAAGGATTATAAATATCAAAAAATCAGTAGGAATATACTATAGAAAGAATATAAGAAGATGCAAGTAGATTAATGTAAGTAGTTCTCACATAGTAGCACAATGGAAGATAAAAAATGACACTGAGCAAAGGAAAGGAAAAAATTGAAGGAACTTTGAAAGCCCCACCTAGCTACTCTTGACATGCCCCATTTTTGGTTTCCAAACTTCTTGAGAAATCTCAAATTCATGTGCACATTCCTTTCATAAAGATACTCCCCCTTTATCATCATCATCATCTCCTTCTTCTTCTTCTTCCTCCTCTTCTTCTTCTTCTTCTTCTTCTTCTTCACATATCCCTAATTCCCTTGAGCATGCACAGTTATACCTTGACAAAATCTCCAGGTATCACACATCACAACTCTACCTCAATGTGTGCTTCTAATTCGGAATTTTCCATGCTAAAAGCAGGTTTTGCACTATCAAATGACATAATATATCCAAGAAAAGTTCTATCCCTAGGCTTTCTTTTCAATACAAAAGCCCATCTACCCAAATCTTCTACACCTTCAAATAATTTCATTTCCACAGTTTCCCTCCTTCCGTGTGTTGTCTGCGTGTGTTCTTGCTGTCCAAACTCCAATAGTTATTGGCAAAAATGTATGAAAGGCTTTACACTCATATCTTCCGGAAATTATTTTCTTATCTTCGTGTAGAGAATATAATGAAGCCTCTCTATGTCCATCAATGTAGAGAAGATGCGTAATATATGGTCGATCTTGAGGTTTTTACTATAATTATTTAAAAGAAGCATGGATATGAAACGTAGAGGCTTGAAAAACGTATAATGATTCTTACAAACATATGATCATATTAGCACTTGCTGAGGATAGAATCGGCGTGAATAAAGGAGGAGACACAAAGTCATACTAAAAAGATAAAAAAAAAATCAGACATCAATAACGTACCAAAGAAACAACACTGAAAAGCACAAGAATAAGAGCTCATTTGGACACTAGGATTTGTGTAAGATAGCGTTTAGATATCTCTTTATCGGAGGTCTTTCTTCTAATCGGTTCTTGTAAGGGAGTAACATTAATGCAATATTTCCATAATCCATTTCATTGTATACTACAGTGTACGGGTCTTTGCAAATTCAAATGCATACATCCTTTAAGCTTTAAGGGCTTCTTTTGTACAATACACGTATGGTAGTAAAGTATATGTTTTTAAAATAAAGAAAGTTCGGCCTTGACCTACTCTCCCGAACTTGTATTAATTAAAAAAAAAAAATTGGTCTTGAGCTACTCTCCCGAACTTGTATTAATTAAAAAAAAAAAAAAGCACAAACGAAAAGGACTAGTGCCATTTATGTTACACGTATGACAATGTGCACGCATAAATGACAATGGTTGACGCTACGATATCGTATATTTTATACCACATCGACAGTAAGACCAGAGCATGAATATGTTTATGGATGACACGATATGTACTGCAAATGGTGAATAAAGTGGGCGGGGAATATCTATTGATGATGAGGAACTTGTAGACAGAATTGCAGAACTCACAAGTGGAATGCTACAGGTTGATAGAACAAATAAGCACACAAGTACACATGCATGCTAATGACCACATATCGTGCTTTCCTTCATCACAGTTCTTAAGGTACGACCACATAAGTTAATGCTTCAAAAAATTGCACATGCACCCAACTTCTATCTCTTCAGCATCATAGCATTCAAACATATGCGGCAGATATGTAGAATGCAAATATTTTTTAATGCAAATTTCTTACGTTCGCATCTCTCACAGATCCTAAATGTTCTTCAATCTCTTTATGACACACACACATACACACACACACACATATATATATATATATATATATATATATATATATATATATATATATATATATATATATATATATATATATATATATATAGGGTGTGTGTAGAAGTGCGAGAGATACACAAGGAGCACAAACATAGCAAGACACACGGAGAAGACAATGGCTGAAATAGCTCATTCTATTGATGATGAATTAAAGTGAAGTAAGAGCTGAATAATATCTCTAAGTACAAAGTACCACCACATATGAGAGTATCAAGTATGTGGTAACATGGCGAGAAAACCTCTAGCTAGCATTAGAGTAAAAAGTGCTCATGTATAGGGAAAAGGTTCACATCAAAGCCAGTCGAGGAACACATAAGTGTAACAAAACCCCCTAGAGCAAATGATGTGAACACATAGGGAGTGACAAATCAGCCCCCACAAGGTAATAAGCCTAAAGCTTTGTGAAAAGCTTCAAACTTTTCCCGTGGAAGAGCTTTGGTGAATATGTCTGCCACATTATCTTATGTACACACATATACCAAATCAGTATCTCTTGCATGAAGGCGCTCTCTCACATAGTGATAATGCACCTCAATATGTTTGGTCCGTGCATGAAACATTGGGTTTCGTGCAACATCCAAAGCACTCTGACTAAGATGCATCAATAGGCGTCTCAGCCATATACACTCCACTGTAGCTGTGAAAACTGCTCTGTACTCAACTTCACAACTTGATGTTGCCACTGTAGATTGCTTCTTACTCAACCACGAGATGCATGAGTCTCCAAGGAAAAAGCAATTACCACTAGTGGACACGCGAGTATCATATCAACTAGCCCAATCACTATCTGCAAAAGCATGCAAGCATGGCTGAACATCTCTGCCATAAAAGAGACCTAAGCTCAAAGTGCCTCAGAGATATCTAAACACACGTTTTACCGCTTGCCAATGCTTAGTGCCAGGGCTATGCATGAATCTACTCAACTAGGAAACTGCATACTGTATATTCGGCCTTGTGTTGCATGCATATATAAGACATCCCACAACTTGCTGATAAAGAGAAGTGTCAAATGCATCACTAGAATCCTCAACTGAGAACCTGAATCCTGTGTCAACTAGTGTGGAAACTGGCTTGCAATCCTCAAAGTCAAAACACTGAAGTAGTCTTTCAACATACTTTGCTTGATGCATAACAATTCCTCCCTCAATGGATACAAATTGGATGCCAAGATAGTAGCTCAAAAGACCAAGATAAGTGACATCAAAATTATGCTGCAAATCAGTCATAAGAATGTCAAGTTTTGCATCACATGACCTAGTCAAGAGTATGTCATCGACATAAAGAACTAGCACTATAAGATCAACCCCATTTTTGTGTACATAGAGTGTGCTTTCAATTGGACTACATGTGAAGCCAATAGAAATCAAGTGTCATACCATGCACGTGGAGCTTGCTTGAGACCATACAAGGCTTTATGCAAGCGACAAACCATATGCTCTTTCCCTTTCATAGCAAATCCAAGAGGTTGCTTCACATAAACCTCTTCTTGCAAATCACCATTCAAGAAGGCTGTTCTTATGTCCAACTGATGCACTTTCCAACCTCGATGGGTAGCCAATGCAACAACGGTACGAATTGTAGTCATGCGTGAAGTAGGTGCAAAAGTTTCCTCATAGTCAATGCCATATTGTTGCGCATATCCTTTGACAACCAATCTAGCTTTGTAGCGATCAATGCTAGCATCAGATTTTCTCTTAATCTTATAAACCCACTTTGTACCAATGGCATTCTTTCCTTTTGGCAATTCACATAACTCCCAAGTACTATCCCTATGTATAGAATCCTCTTCTGATTGCATAGCACTCATCCATTGTGGATCGTCACATGCATCTTCAAAAGAAAGTGGTTCTTCATTACATGCTGTAGCAATACGAGAATAATCCACAAAAGTACATTTGGCATAGTTTGTGCACTCTTTATAGACATGCGTTCATAATGTAAAACATCTTCAATATGTACATCATGCATGGGCTGAATTTCATGCTCATTTTCAACCATATTTTGATGCAAATGTTCAGCCATATGTGGCTGGAAATTTCCAACAGTTTTGATAATTTTTGGCTGAAAAATTTCAGCCATGTTTGGCTAGATATTCTCTGCATTTTAAACACTATTTTTCTGGAATTTTTCAACCCTTTTAGCCTTAGTTGGCTGATCTACATGGCCATAGTCAAGCGCACCATTTCAGAACAAAGGCATGAGTGTATCGAACACATCTTCTGAGCTAATTCTTGGCTGTTTTTTGCATTCAAGTAGATGGAAAACTGAATTTTCAGCAAATACCACATCTCGACTCACAAAAATTGTGTTTGTCAATGGATGGCACAAACGATATACCTTACTTTAAGCACTATAACCAACAAATATACATTTCTTTGCCTTGTCATCAAGTTTGTGACATTGTTGTGATGGCACAAGAGCATAATATGCCAAACAACCAAACACATGCATCTGACTAACCATAGGCTTATGACCATTCCAAGCCTCATAAGGAGTGATGACTCTCAATGCTTTTTTAGGGCAGTGGTTCAATTCATGGTTTGCAGACATGAGCATGCCAAAGCTCCATTTCAGCCATGGAAGAAGTATGAGCAACCAAGTCATTTGAGGTAGCCCTCTTGTATGTATCAATGCGATACAAACCATTACATAATGTACCAAACATCACGATAACATCACCATTGCTGAAATCATGAACCATACGCTTATCATCAACAAAGTGTACATAAATTCCAGCTTTGGCAATCCACGAAACTGAAATTAAGTTCTTCTTAATACCGGGCACATACAATGCATTTTTCAAGAGAATCACACCTCCATTTGCAGCCGCAAGCTCAATTTCTCCTACTCCAATGATAGGATAAGAGGCATTGTTTGCACACAACACATGTCCTCCTTTGGGTGCATCTTTCAAAGAGGCAAAAAATCTTTTGCATGATGTTATGTGCTTTAAAGCACCACGATCAAAGAACCAATCCGAATTAGCCTCACTCACAACCATACATTTAGAATGCAAAGAAGCATCATAATGACATGTAACAACACATGGCCAAAAATCTTGAGCCATGTTAGCTTCATCATTTTTTACATTTGCTGAATTTTCAGCAATAGACATGCTGGATTCCTTCTTCTTTTCATTGCGTTTAGCAAGCTTCCTACACTCATCAATAGTATGACCAGCCTTTTGACAATATGTCTATGTATATGTATATGTATATATATATGTATATGTATATGTATATGTCTATGTATATGTATATGTATATGTATATGTATATGTATATGTATATGTATATGTCTATGTATATGTATATGTACATGTATATGTCTATGTATATGTATATGTATATGTCTATGTATATGTATATGTATATGTATAAGTACATGTATATGTACATTTCTATGTATAGACATATACATATACATATACATAGACATATACTTATACTTATATGTATATGTATATGTCTATGTATATGTATATGTATAAGTATAAGTATATGTATATGTCTATGCCTATGTAAAAATATATGTATATGTATATGTATATGTACATGTATATGTATATGTATATGTATATGTACATGTATATGTATATGTGTATGTATATGTCTATGTATATGTATATGTATATGTATATGTATATGTGTATGTATATGTATATGTATATGTATATGTATATGTATATGTATATGTAAATGTTTATGTATAAGTGCATGTATATGTATATGTCTATGTACATGTATATGTATAAGTACATGTAGATATATATGTATATGTATATGTATATGTATATGTATATGTACATGTACATGTATATGTATATGTATATGTATATGTATATGTATATGTATATGTATATGTATATGTATATGTATATGTATATGTATATGTATATGTATATGTATATGTATATGTATATGTATATGTATATGTATATGTACATGTACATGTATATGTACCTGTATATGTATATGTATATGTATCTATATATGTATATGTATATGTATATGTATATGTATATGTATATGTATATGTATATGTATATGTATATGTATATGTATATGTTATGTATATGTATATGTATATGTATATGTATATGTATATGTATATGTATATGTATATGTATATGTATATGTATATGTATATGTATATGTATATGTATATGTATATGTATATGTATATGTATATGTATATGTATATGTATATGTATATATATATGTGTGTATGTATATGTATATGTATATGTATATGTCTATATATGTATATGTATATGTATATGTATATTTATGTGTATATGTATATGTATATGTATATGTATATGCATATGTATATGTATTTGTATATGTATATGTATATGTGTATGTATATGTATATGTATATGTACATGTACATGTATATGTATGTGTATATGTATATGTATCTGTGTACGAATATGTATATGTATATGTATATGTATATGTATATGTTTATGTATATGTATATGTATATGTATATGTATATGTATATGTATATGTATATGTATATGTATATGTATATGTATATGTTAACGTATATGTATATGTATGTGTTGTTAGAAATGTACAAGCTCAACTGTGTGTGAACCAAGGCTTAACTCAAGTGCCACATTATTTCACTTTTAGGTTAAGTCTACAACCACTTTTCCATGACTTTTTTAGCGCAAGATTCCATCTACCTTGATTGAGTAAAATGGAGGATTTTGGAGCCATGAGTTCAATTCAAATTCTACACCAACTTTTAGAGCATTATATAAGCAATAGCTTGGAAGAAATTCGCGGCTTCCTCAAGCTTTATTTTTGCACTTTTAGGCTCTCATTAGGAGTGTATACTCTAGGTCTAAGCTAGCCCGTATGTAAGCTAGCCCGTAGGTAAGCTACCCCCTTGCTTGTTGAAGTTTTCACTTTGGCTGAGATTTTGTATCGCCTATATCTCTTTGTGTAGTTGTCGGTTTCATGTGCAAGATAGATCGTCTTAAAGCCCTTGTTGTAAGCTCTATTTTTAATGTGATATTAGTATCAAGTGTTTCTTATCCTTAGGTATATTGATCTTGAAAGATCTCTGGTTTATCTCTATATATTCCCCAACATATGTGTGTGAACATGTACACATAAATGATAGCTATCTGTTTGGGTAGATTTGGGGCTATCTTGTACAAGGAGGTGGACATAGGTCACATTCTCCAAATTGAGTGATCTATGGCTGGTTGGAATTCATAGAGAGTCCAATTGTACTATGCAAAGTTCCATAAGTTCAATCCTCAGGTCTAGAGAGCAATACAATTTTTGGTGGACTGTGGTAGTGAACTGTTTGGTCCAAGGAAGGGCCTATTATTCTTCTGCTACAACTAAGAGTGGATATACTCCATCAATTGTATCAGAGCACATCATTGAGCATTGAAGTCATAAAGAGGAGGCCTTGAACTTTCTTGAGAGCCAAGGATTGAAGCAAAGACCAGCAAGATTTGAAGAAGGATTTGAAGCAAGGGGGAGCTTCTATCATCACCGAAAGTTCACGATAAGTGGAGATTGTTGTGGGAAGGTAACATATCATTCGTTCTTACATCTATCACAATCCAAGGTGGGCTTAGGATCCACAGATAGTCTCATACACAATGGGAGACTATAATACTCAGATTGAGAAGCTTGAAAAGAGCAACTACCAACCTTGGAAGTTTAGAATCTCTAACTTCCTCATGGGAAAGGGCCTTTGGGACTTGGTTAGTGGTACTGAGGTGAAGCCATACATAGATCCACATACACCTACTGAGAATCAAAAGAGAGCCATTAGAGAATGGGAAGGAAGGGATAAGAGAGTGATCTTCATTCTTTCTCAACACATAAGAAACTCCATCATAGGTCATATCCAAGACCTAGAGACATTTAAGAAGGTTTGGGAGTGTTTAGAAGGTTGTACTCTACCTCTAGAAAGGCTAGAAATATTCAGCTCAAGAATGATCTCAACAACCTTAGGAAGTCATCAAATCAGAGAATTAATGACATAATAATCAAAGTAAAAGAGATCTTGGATGCACTTGGTTCAATCGGATGTGTTGTAGATGATGATGACCTAGTTTCCCACACACTTAATGGGCTTAGTGAAGATGATAAATGGAAGACATTCACAACCTCGGTGTATGTAAGGGATTCATTACCATATTTTGAGCAAATTACTTCTCTTATGGTGACTGAGGAGCTCAACCATGGAGGCAACAAGTCAATGGGAAGCCAAGACCAACTCTCCTATGCAGGCAAAGGAGGAAGAGGCAAAGGCAACAGAGGTGCTTCAAGAGGAAGAGGTAGAAGCAATTACCAACAAGGCATCCAAAGCTATCAAGGGAGTCAATCAAGTCAAGATGAAGGTCAATCATCAAGAGGAACAGGAAGAGGAAGAGGAAGAGGAAGAGGTAGAGGAGGAAGATATGGAGGTCGAGGCTACTCCAACTCAAATGGATGCTTCAATTGTGGGAAGCAAGGACACTATGCCAAAGATTGTTGGAAAAAACAAGGTGGGAACAATTACAAAGGGCAAGGTAATTATGCTAACTCCTCAAAAAATTTAGAAAATGAGCATTTGTTAGCTATGAAGCATAAAAGTGAAGGTTAACCACATGATGAGGTGTGGTATATAGATAGTGGTTGTAGTAAATACATGTCAGGTAAAGAGGATTACTTTAGCAATCTTCAAGCACTGAAGCAAAGAGGCTTTGTGGGGACGAGAGACAACAGAGAGCATGAGATATAACAAATGGGAGATGTGAAGCTTGAGGGCAACCACAAAGCAAAAGGACTATCTGAAGTATTGTAGGTTCCTTACAAAGAACTTAATCTCTATTGGACAGATGGTTGAGAAGGGATACCAAGACAAGTTCAACCACAAAGGATGCTTTATTGAAGACCCAAGGAATGGCTATGAGATGATAGCCAAAGGAAAGAGGGAAGGAAGGATGTTCGCTCTTGACATTGACAAAGGACAAAGCAACAAGGCAATGTTCATCACCTATGGCGATAAGAAGATTGGAGATTTGGATTTGTGGCATAAAAGGTGTGGTCACATCAACATTCAAAGGTTGAAAGACATGGAGAAGAGGCAGTTGGTAAGAGTTTTACCACATTTTTCATTACAAATGTTGCATGCGATGTGTGAAGCTTGTCAACTAGGCAAGTCTACTAGGCAACCCTTCAAGAAGGGTGGATATGTAGCACATGGTGTGTTAGACCTTGTGCACACAGATGTGTGGGGGCCAACCAAAGAGCCCTCTCTTGCAGGTAATAGGTACTTTGTAACCTTCATAGATACTACTCAAGAAAAGCATGGTTGTATTGTATAAATAAAAAATCAAATGTGTTTGATGTATTCAAAAGATTCAAGGCACAAGTTGAGAAGGAGACAGGTTGCTACATCAAAAACCTAAGGTCTGATAGAGGGGGAGAATACTTCTCCCATGCTTTTTGTGATTTCTTGTAGGAACAAGGTATAAAGAGGCAAATCACTTGCAGGTATACTCCCTGACAGAGAGGAAGAATATGTATATTGTTGAAATTGCTAGGAGTATGTTAAATGAAACGAATGTGCCTTTAACATATTGGGAAGATGTTGTATCTATTGCTGTGTACTTGATGAATAGGTGCCCCACATCAAGGGTACATGACATGACACTTGAGGAGGCATGGATTGGAAGGAAACGAGACCTTTCACACATTAGAATCTTTGGTTGTGTATGCTACACACATGTGCCATAAGAGTTGAGAGGTAAGATGGATGCAAGGGCTGAAAATGGTTATGCTATGGAGGAAAAAGGTTAGAGGTGCTACAATCCTAACACAAAGGAGTTAAAGGTATCTTGAGATGTAGTGTTTGATGAACACAAACCATGGTATGCTTCCAAAGTTCCATTCCAGGATGAAGACATTGAAGAGGCAGAGAGAAGATATGAAGCTAGGTTGCAAGATAGCTTGGAAAGAAATGGTCCAAGCATACAAAGGAGTTCAAACACGGATTCATCCCATCAATCAATGAATAAAGGAAAGGCAAGATTTGTAGAGCTTGATGAAGATGAACATGAAGTTAAAAACTTTGAAGAACCTATGTTAGAAGGGGGAGAGCTACATCAAAAGCAAAAATCAAGGCACCGAGGCAAAGAGGTTCATTCCACCAAAAGGAGAAAAAGGAGGTAAAAAAGGGTAAAACATCCAATCAAAAGGCTTGTTTATGATAGTTATATTGCGAGGCATTATGCTTTCATACTAGGGTTATCAAAGATAATGAACCTTCTACATATGAAGAGGCCAAAGACACAAAGGAGTCACAAGAAGTATGGAAGAAGAGGACAAATCCCTTGACGACAACAACACATGGAGTCTTGTTCTAAGACAAGAAGGGATGAAGGTAATTGGCAACAAATGGGTCTACAAAGTGAAGAGAAATTCTGATGGTTCAATTGGTAGGTACAAAGCAAGGCTTGTGGCAAAAGGATTTGCTCAATCCTATGGGAGTGACTATGAAGAAACATTCAGCGGGGTTGCAAAGATGACCACAATTAGGGCAATCATTGGGATTGCCACATCTAGGATGTGGCCAATATATCAATTGGATGTAAAGAATACTTTTCTTAATGGTGATTTGTAGGAGACAGTCTACATGACTCAACCATTAGGGTTTGAAAACCTTAATTAGATTTTGTTTGTAAACTTAGAAAAACATTGTATGGTTTAAAGCAAGCTCCTAAGGCATGGAACCAAAGGCTTGTGGAGTATTTGTGTAGGTGTGGATACAAGCCAAGTGATGGAGATCCTTCCTTATACCTCAAGAAGGAAGGAGGACTAATTGTCTATGTATGCATATATGTGGATGACTTGATTATAACAGGAAGTGATGATGCAGGTATCACATAGATCAAGGCCAAGCTTGGAGATGAATTCAAGATTTATGATCTTGGGGTTCATAAATAATTTCTTGGGATTGAAGTTATTTATGTGGAAAATGGCATTCACCTTGCTCAAAGGAAATACTTGCTAGATGTACTTGATAATTACGGTATGAGTGGATGTAAGCCACTGACACAACCTGTGGATCCAAACACTAAGTTATGTGCAAGTGAAGGACAACCTCTTGAAGATATTTCAGCATATAGAAGCATAATTGGAAGCCTTAATTATGCTACCATCACAAGACCTGACTTGTCTTATGTTATAGGAGTTCTTTCTCAATTTCTAAATTCACCAATTGATGTTGATATGAATGCACCCAAGAGAGTTCTTAGGTACATCAAGCACACTCTCAACCAAGGGTTATACTACCCTTATGGAGATGGATTACAACCTCAAGGCTTTAGTGATGCTGATTGGGCCGGTTCAAAGGAGGATAGAAGGAGCACATTTGGCTATGTCTTCATGCTAGGTCAAAGATTCAGTTCATGGATGTCCAAGAAGCAACCTACGGTTGTATTATCATCTACTGAGGATGAGTATAGAGCTTTGGCACTTGCTACTTGTGAGATCATGTGGCTCAAGAAGATCTTCAAAGACTTGGATGTGGAGGTCAAAGAGTTCCCTCTATTTGGAGATAACATGTCAAGAATTCATCTAGCAAGCAACCCTATGTTCCATGCAAGAAGCAAGCACATAGAGATACATTATCACTTCATCAGAGAGAAAATATTAGCAAAGGAAGTGGACATAAAGTACATCAACACAAAGGAGCAACTTGCAGATATCATGACCAAATTCATGGATGTAAGCAAGTTGGAAAAGTTCAAGATCAACCTCAACATAAAGGAGATCAATAGAGACTAACACTTGAGCTTGAGGGGGAGTGTTACAAATGTACAAGCTCAAATGTGTG
>CM035421.1:116034915-116212415 GCA_020310875.1 Ceratopteris richardii
TTGGCCAACTATGTAGAGAGATACACATAGCTGTGTCTCTACATGCCCTACTTGTTGCGAAAGAGCACCTGAAGAGAACTCTACTTTGTGTTACTCTCCTGTAGCACCTAGATGGAGTATGCCTCTAGTGAAATTCTTGAAAACACAAGAGTATCCAAAACGAGCTAGTTTGGCAAGAAAACGTGCCCTTGAGGAACAAAGAAAATATTATGTGCTCGTAGGCAAACAACTTTTCAAGAGAGGAAGAGACAACCAATTAAGATTGTGCATCCATGAAGACGAGTATATTCCAGTCTTGGAGATGGCTCACACGAGAGGCACAGGAGGACATTTTTCTATAGATAAAATTGCACAAATGATTCTCTTTGCTGGATTGTGCTGGCCAACGCTATATCAAGGTGTAGCCACATATGTCCAAAGATGTGATACTTGTCAATGAACAAAGTATCCTATTAGAAGAGATGAAATGCCATTACGACCTACGATAAGTGCTAGAGCATTTACCAAATGGGGAATAGATTTTGTAGGAACTATTAGCCCACCAGTGAAAGGTTCTCATGCCAAGTATATAATTGTCACAAATGATTATTTGACCAAATGGGTAGAAGCCAAGGCAACTAAGAAGAACACTGCAAGGACCATGGCTAAGTTTCTCTTTGAGAATATATTCACTAGATTTGGATTGCCCATAGAAATAGTGAGTGATAGAGGCACACACTTCATCAATGATGTAATAGAAGACTTGATGAATGAATTCCTAGTGAGTCACAAGAAATCAGCTCCCTATCACCCACAAGCCAATGGACAAGCTGAAAGTTCAAACAAGATCTTATGTACGGTGCTGATGAAAATAGCTAATAATGGAAGATCTGACTGAGATAAGCAGTTGCACCATGCTTGATGCGCATTCAGAGTAGCATATAAAACAACCATAGGAACTACTCCTTTTAATCTAGTGTATGGCCACAATGCCATTTTACCAATTGATTTCCTAGTTCCTACTCTTAGAGTAGCCTCGAACTACGAATGAAATGGACATGAATTATCTAATCAATTGGACCAAATCAAGAAGCTACATGAAACTAGGTTGCAAGCTGTAGCAGGCATTTATGTTGCAAAAAGGTGACAAAAAGCATACTTTGATGCTCATATCAAAGATAAAGGTTTGAAAGAAGGAGATTTAGTCTTGGTATATACTTTAAAGCAACATGCAAAGAAGCTGCAAAAAAGAGGATATGGTCCCTTGGTGATCAATCGCATATCAACTAGTGGAGCCATCAATCTAGAGACCCTATATGGAGAAGTACTACCAAATTATATAAGTGGATGTCGAGTAAAGAACTATTTAGAGCCATTAATAGAGGAGATACTCTCAAGACTTCTAGCAGCAAAGAGTAGACGAGAAGAAGATGTAAAAATATGCGAGGAAGCATGACACGAAGCCCTAGAACGAATAAAAAAACGAAATGAGTGGATGAGAGAAAGGGATGAGAGATACCGCCAAGGTGAAGAGCCCATCCTAATGGCTAAATTTAGAGCCTCAAAAACCATTGGACATCAAGTGCGGCAACCATATTTGAACTTAGGAGTGGGAACAGAGGAGTATCAATTGGCAGATACCCTCATTGACACAGGAGCAGCTCTAAGCTGCATTAGATTTTTTTTGGCCCATCAATTTAAGATCCAAATGCAACCCACCAAAGCACATTTGATTGGAATAGGAGGCACTGTTACTGAATGCATAGGTGAGATAACCTAATCATTGCACCTAGGAAATAACACAATGCAACAAAAACTATTTGTGTGCCATGATCAAGATCTATTAGAAGAACTTGTGTCAGGTCAAGGTTGGATATATGAATATGAGGTAACCATCCAACTAACCTTGGGCTACATCAACTTGCTTAGCTCTGAGATATCAATCAAGCATGCATAAGGGTGATTGTACATTTACCTCTATTGTGGAACCCTCACTTCCAAGAACTTCACTTGTGTTTACACCATTTACTAATCTCTCACCTCCTCATTATCAATTGGACCTTTCAACTAACATCATTTCCATTGAGAGCTCTAGTGAGGAATTGAGCCCAAGAGCAACTAGTCAGAGTAATCAACCCAAAACTTCCCACATTAGAATATACCCCATTCAAGGAACCAGACAGACATGGATTTGGAAAGATCAAGTAGCAGTATATCATCAACAAAAAATCCATCACCTACAAGGGAACCAACAGTAGGTCAAAACTACAAGCCAAACTAGATCACTAGGTCTACCGAAGATTGTTCAATTACGGATCCCAAAGAAACCGATTGCTGCTCAATCCTCACAAACGCAAATATGGTTTCCAAAATCAACTATGCCAACAAAGAAAACTAAACTGAAGACACTAGTACAAAGGAAGGATCCATCCAAAATGAGGTCAAAGGAGCAAGAAAGATGTGATAACCCAAAATTGCAGAAACAAAAGTACTCAAAGAAATCAACTCAAAGATACGTGTGGCAGGCAAAGAAGAATCACAATACGATAGCTACACAAAGCACAAGAGGAGACAAAGTTGCAGTCAAGAACAACAAAATAAAGCTGATTTGGATACCCAAATCTCGATCGCCATCTACAAACCCGCCAACAACTTCTTCTTGCACACATCTTGAGTTCCATACACCTCGAATGTGCATGATAGGGCCACATTACAAGGCCATGCATTCGTCACGAGATTCTTCTACTACTCATTAGTGATGTACATTTCCCTCCCAAGGAATAAGAGAGCACTTGTACAATAATCTCAAGAAAAATAACTAAAAACAAAATAAAGCTTCAGCTATTCACTAACCTTTTTGTTTTCTTTCAACAAAAATAAGACTGTTTGATTTACGGTGACTAAGTGGAAGATAAGTGATGCAACCACTTTTACAATCATTGTGGTGTGCTTTAAGTGCAGATGGCATCATCGGATTCGAAAGCTACGCATGAGGAAGAGGTCTCGGTTCTTCTTTTGGAGTCAATTATGAAAGCAAGAGGTCACACCAACTAGTTGCATACCTTATCTTTTTGGCCATAATCAAGATTATGGACAGAGACCATCAATTTCCATTGTTGTCGTAGGATTTCCAAACTCTACAACATGGATTACCAAGCATTACGGATGTATGGACAAGGGTAGGAATTGATGCATTCTTACGACTTCCAATTTATCTACCAGATTTTCAACGATGTACCTAGGTGATGAACCTACTGCAGGCAGCAATGGATATGCCCTCAGTACCAGAAGCTATAGTTCTTAACAAAGCTGGAGAATGGAAACATGTTCAATTTACACATGAGCTCATCAAAAAAGCTTTTGGATGGAATCAAGATGGTCTAACTAATCTCAAAATGAATGTCATGATGCTAAAACGAAGACCTTTATAGAAATCAACAGGACGGATATTGAAGATTCAGTTCGTGTGGTGCATCAACATTTCTGTTTCCCAGGCATGAATAGATATACCGCACGTCAAAAGATTGTAGTTCAATTGCTATCTCGTGCTATGAGGCAAATTTGGAACAAAGTCAGCTTTAGGCCATACATATCGGAACGTTTACTCGAAGCTAAGAAGAAATGGGACCATAAGAAGTTTTTAAATGGAAGCTCTGCCTTGATCCTATTGATCTACGAAGCACTAGAAATGAAGGAATTCTTACGATTAATGCCAAACTCTATTGAAATGGCAAGATACGTGAAGTCTTCCACAATTCAAAAGAAGAAGAAAGCATCCATATCACAAGAAGAAGCTAGAACAAGTTCGAGAACTATGATGCCTGGAACCAAGCGGGCTAGAGAAGAAGAAGCACAAGAGACCCCCCAATCTAAACGAACTCATCTACTACCACAAGTCTGGTTAACTCAACCTCCAATAACACAAGGGGATCTATTAGCCGCTTTAGAAGAAACACATACTTACATGCGAGGCCGGGTAAATCTTACTGTACAAGGCCACCAATATAGGCAATCCAGACGCTTGCAAAAAAAGAGTCAAAAAGACCACAACCCATCACAAACCGCCAGATACAAGGATTTGGGGCTTGATGATTCAAGTTCCAATGATGAATCTATTCATGAACAAGATACATTGGACATAGATATAAGAACAGAGGTGAATGACGAAGATTGGATAGAGATTCATCAAGTCCAAACCACCCCCAGAAGTCAAAATTTACAAGTGCAGAATCAAGAAGCACCATCTGAAGAATGGCACACCATCCAGTTGAATACCCAATCCAAGATCAGTGTAAAAGAAGCATCTCTACCACAAACAAATGTGGTACCATCCATGAAGGACGAATTGCAAAGGAGGCTAGAAAAAGAGGTACCATCACAACAAATGTTGATAAAAACTATGACTGAGCTTCCAGATGATACACCACAAGGGAAGGGAGTAACTAAAGAGGCTGAGCCAATGATACAACTCCATATTCGACAGCCCCACCAAACAACACTACACATGGAAAAAGGAAAGGATGTTACCATAGGCAAAAAACCTATTATACCAGAAACTTGGTTAAATGTGGACATCAATAAACCTAAGCCCCTCGTAAAGACCATGATTGATAATGCAATGACTGCACAAACAGTGCTCATGGAAGAAGATAAAGAGAAAGAAATGTTGATGGCTGACAAGCACATATTTTAGACAATGAGTGAAGAGCTTCCAACCACCATAGTCAATTTACAAAGTGCCTTATCTCGAAAAGATGCCAAATTGCAGGGCGCAAATGAGGATTTACGAGTATCACAAGAACAAAAAAATGGTCTCATGCAACGAGCTGAAGAATTACAAAAGAAAGTTCAAGACTTAGAACAACAAAAAGCAGCTTCTGACATAGAGAAAGTTCATATGCTCAACTGCAACAAACTCCTGGAAGCTCAAATCAAAGTATATATGGACAAAAATGATAATCTGAAGAGTAGGAACAAAGAACTCATGAATTATCTTTTAATGGATAAACCTTTAGAGGTACCGATCATCGACGGCAGTACCACACATGAGGTTCGCAAACAATTGGAAAATATGGAAAATCAACTTAAACAAGCACAAGAGAGCTACAAAGTATTAGAAACATAATATTCTATAGACACTAAGGAGTTGACTCTCAAATGGAAAGATGCAATTGCAAAGTATAATGAGCAATGTTTACAAGATGCAGATCAAGTGAGGATCATATATGAAGAAAAGACGAAGAGAAGCTGAAAGCGAGCATCAAGGACAATGAAGAAAAAGATACAATCATTGCTCAGCTCAAGAAACAATTAGAAGATGCAAGAAAAATCAGGACACCAATAGAGCCACAACAAGGGAATCCTACTGACGGGGTAGAGGTAGTCCTCTATCTTCCTTGAACTATCATTCACCAATAAGAGAGCAGGCGGCAGAACCTAGTGATGATAATCCAATGCCGTATACTACAGCCCTAGGTCAGAAGGAACGAGCACTAGTGGTGTCCCGGTTGATGGAAAATTTTGAAAACGAAGTAGTCAAAGCAATGAAAGAAGAAAAAATTAAAGGCAAGGACTTGGAACAGATAATAAAGCCGTTCAACATACCTTATGGGCTGTTGAAAGAGCAAACGTGCCGTTATATAAAGCAGATTACATAAAAAGATCTAGATGACTAGTTGAATTTCAAGACAAACACATTCACTTACACTCAAGAAGAATTTGAGGTGGCACAACCATTATGGAGAAGGAAATTTCTGGAAAAGAATCCAACATTACGGGTGCATTGGCAAGCAACACCATATTTATTCCAAGTGAATCCATCTTTTTGCCCGACGCCATGTCGACGTGATGTACATGAATTTTTGGATTTACAAAGAACTGGTAAGATCAATAAGCAATGGTTGAATTACCCTTTACTTCCAAGTCTGCCTCACAACTATTTACCCATTGAGGAATATATGGTGAGATCCATTGAGTTTTGGCTAAACTGTTATGCGATAGTCCCCGATCTCACAATAAAAATGAGCAATAAAATCCTAAGTATGATACTCACAGTACTCAAAGTTTTTAAGTATGCAGAATATACATTTTTGAATTTCATTGGCATTAACCAAGGCACATATATACTCAGTTTTTATCTATCTGTTATGCCTAGTCATCCTACAATTATGGCGTATTACTCTAGACTTATGTTTTTTCCGAGCCCATACATGCAAACTTTTGAGGAAGCATTTTTTACAGGATTTTTTGAGATTGAATCCAACATTTTCTTGAAGATGTCAACTAATCTGAATGCCAGACTTATGGCATATGAATTAAGCTTCTTTGCAGACCATAGATAGACACCACATGACGGTGTAAAAGTAGAACAATGGAAACAACTCATGATATGTGAAGCCAATCTGCTTAATGAAACAGAGCAAAAGGTATATAGGACATACTCCCATCAACATCCAAAGCCCATCGGGGATGAGAGAGTTCAGGAGGGGGTGGTGTTGAAGGAGAGTCAAGCAAAAAGAAAACCAAGCAAGAAGCTTCACTAAATAGAATCAATCTGAAGAATCAACACTGTAAGAAGCCCTGCATGGGCACACAACATCCATCTCTACACAAAGCCCCACAAGGGCACACAATAGTGGAAAGTACGCAACAAGCAAGACGGATCAAGGCCAGTAACTACCCATGAAGAAGTGCAAGAAGATATCTAGTAGATCCCGAGCGCCGAAAGGTGCTTCAACCTCTTGATCTTCAGGAGGTCCGGATTGAAGGCTGGAAATCCACACCTTCATACCTTCCGTATGGTGCTTGTAGTGGAAAGAAAAGAATAGGCCAAAACCCATGCAACAAGTCCTAGCAGAGAGCCATCAATCTCAGGTTCAAGGTATTATGTTTCATCTATAGATGATTATAGTAGATGGAAAATTCTTTACTTCATGAAGCATAAAGATTAGGTATTTACTTGTTTCAAAAAGTACTTGGCATTGGTTGAGAACCAAACAGGTAGAAGTTTGAAGAGGATCAGATCTGATGGAGGTGGTGAGTATTTCTCACATGAATTTGATTCATTCTTACAGGACATATGTATAAAGAGAGAAGTCACAACAAGATACACTCCTGAATTAAATGGGTGATAGAGAGGAGGAATAGACTGATAGTAGAGGCTGCAAGCTCAATGTTGAATGAAAAGAAACTACCAAATTAACTATGGGCACATGTTATTTCCATAGCCACATACTTGATAAACAAATTCCCATCCAAATCCTTGGATAGAATGACACCTTATGAGGCATGGAATGACAGAAGACCCTCATTGGACCATTGTAAAATCTTTGGGTGCATTGCTTATGCACATATTCCCTCACAAATTAGAGGGAAGCTTGATAAAAAAATTGAAAAGTGTATGTGGCTATGACCAAAGCTAGAAGGGTTATAGGTTGTACAATCCCACGAACAAAGGGTTTACACTTAGTAGGGATGTAGTGTTTGATGAAAATAATTCATGGTTTGAAGATGATTGCAGGAGGATCAAGTTATGTTATGATTTGGAAAGTGATTTTCCAACTCTCACTCAAGAAGATCAACAAATACTAGAAGATGTCAATTCAAAGGATGAAGAGTGGGTTGACTTCAAGGCTTGGAAGTCAAAGGGCAAGATCAAGTTCAAGCAATTGGAAGATATTCCAGAATCTTCTAATCAAGCAATCAGAAGATCTCAAAGGGAGAGTAAAAAACCCATAAGGTATGGCTATGAAACATCATTAGTCACCAAGCATTCTAACTACATCATTAAAGACTCTATGATAGAAGAGCCTTCTTCATTTGAAGAAGCAAATGAGAAGAAACAATGGAGAGAAGCCATGAAGGAAGAAGTTAAAGCACTTCAGTAAAACAATACTTGGGATCTTGCTTCCCAAGAAGCCAAGCATGAAGGTAATAGGATCCAGGTAGATATATAAAATCAAGAAGAATTCAGATGGTTCTATAAATAGGTACAAAGTAAGGCTAGTGGCAAAAGGGTTTTCTCAAACCCATGGAGTGGATTATGAAGAAATGTTTTCATCTATGGCTAAGATGCCAACAATTAGGGTTTTGGCAAGTGTGGCTACTTCTAAGAATTGGAACCTATATCAGTTAGATGTTAAGAATGCATTCCTTAATGGATGGATCTCAGAAGAAGTGTACATGGCTCAACCACTAGGGTATGAAAACAAGGACAAATGAGGTTATGTATGCAAGCTAAGGAAGGCACTCTATGGTCTAAAGCAAACTTCTAGAGCTTGGAACCATAGGCTTGTCACATATTTGGAGTATCAGGGATTTGTTGCTAGCAAAGAAAATTCTTCTTTATTCATAAAGAAGGCCAACTCAAAAGTTATTTACTTATATGTCTATGTGGATGACATTATCATTACAGGGAACGATGCGAATGGCATCAAGCAGATTAAAGATCAAATGATGGAAGAGTTTAAAATTAGTGATCTTGGTTTGTTAACGCACTTTCTTGGGTTTGAACTTGTGTATACAAATTCTGGTGTGTTTATTACTTAGAGGAAGTACATTCATGATATCTTGGTGAAATTCAAGATGGAGTACACCAAAATTACAAGTAGATATTACTTCTTGAAAATATTACAAGTTACCAAAAGCTTGTTGGGAGTCTCGTCTATGCAACCCTAACAAGAGTGGACATATGTTATGGAGTAAGAACATTAAGCTAGTTTATGCATACACCAAGAAAACCTCACTTCGAAGTTGCCAAGAGGATCCTAAAATATCTAAAGGGGACCATAAATGAAGGGCTGTTTTACCCATTCACTTCTGATTTGGGCATAAAGATGTATTCTGATGCAGATTGGGCTGGCTCCAAGGATGATAGGAGCACCTTAGGATACTTGTCTTTTGTAGGTTCAAAGCTAATATCATGGTCATCAAAGAAGCAACCAACTATGGCATTGTCATCTACATAGGCAAAATATAGAGGCTTAGAAAATGCAACACAAGAACCTATGTGGCTCAAACAACTCTACACAGATTTGGGGTTACATTCTTACACTCCAATGATTTTTGAGCCACATTTGGCTGCTAATCTTGTATATCATGCAAGGGCTAAGCACATTGAAGTGCACTATCATTATGTAAGAGAAAAATTACTTAGCAAGGACATTCAACTATCCTATGTATCAACTCATTTGCAATGTGGAGATATAGTCACAAAGTCTTTGGATGGAACTAAGATGAACAGGTTCAAGAAGATTATTGGTTTGCAGGAGATCAAGGAGGAATGAAGACCGAGCATGTTAGGCTTGAGGGGGAGCTATTGGTCCAAAAGAATTGAAGCCTACATACTTGGATAATTAGCACGTATTCCATATAACAACATATGATCCTTCCCTTGTAAAATCAATTACTCTTACCCATGTAAAAGTGCATATGTTAGATACACTAATTCCACAAGGCATTAGATGGAATGAAATATCAAATTACTCGATGAGAGAATATATCCTATAGTTTTGGACTTAATTTTAGGTAAGCATTTGAATTTGAATTCAAAGATTGGCTCCAACGTAAACTATAAAAAGGGATTAAAAAAATCACGGTTGGGAGAGTAGATTAGAAGAGCCTGATTATGAGGTCATTTTGAGAGGGACTTAAGTGATTACTGTGTGTTGGGAAAGATGGATGGACACTTCAGAAGATTGAGTAGTTATTGCCAGATCTTGCTTTGCACCAACCCTTGTAAGCTTCAGAGTTGATAAGTGGACCTCCTTAGCTTTCCAATGACACCATAAAATGGCCTATGTACTTCGGAAATGATGTGTGTAATGATTGAACCAAAACAGATAACTTTGAAACTCACAATCTCAAGAAAACCTTCTATTTATGTCTTGACACCTGTTGGATCTTTTGCTCAGTATGACGAGCACAGTAGGAATTGAAGAAATTCCTTTTAGACGTATCTAATTAGCTTAGCAAGCTAACTATTCCAAGTGGAATGATGTAAAAAGACTAAGTATGCTCAGAGAAATCACTTTAGCAAAATAAACTTTACCCTTGATTTTTTAGGACTGTAGCAGTCAATGACCAGTGATCACCTCGACAAGCTTTTCTCTGACATGGCTGAATATAATCTCTTCAAGTTTTGATATAATGTAGACAACGTAGAGCTGATCCAACAAGCTTTGAATCTTTGAATTTGGTGGAGAAATGACCGAGATATGCACTCCACAAGTTGATAGACTTTCAAGTAGTATGACAGAGAACTCAGAGATGACTAATGAAGATCTATATATTAATGAACACTTGTATACAAATCCATTGGCATGAATATCATTGCCTAATGGTGTGGAGAGGTGTGGGCTAGAGTGTAGGCCTCACACACTCTTAGAAACAGTAATGAGAAGCTCGGGAGTGATGAGTTCTAACCACGACTTTTTCATGACCATTTTTATAGAGAGTGAGTAAAAATTTGAATTCAAATTCAAACTTTTGGCTCCCTATGATTAAGCTCCTATATCTTAGGAGATATTCCTTCAATCAAAAGCTAACTTTTTCCACAAATCCTTTTGGTAGGTGTTTACAAAGATTCCAAGTCAATTTGACTTTTACAAAGAGATAAAGTGGTAATTAACGACTAGCACTAGTTCCTATGCTTCTTCATATGTGCATGGAGTTTAGTGTATCCATCAAGCCAAATGTGTAGGCTTGTGAATTACACGAACAGCTCCCCCTCAAGCCAAACATTTTGGCTTGGTCTTCATCCATCATTCTTCATGTATATCCTACAATCCAATCATTGCTTTGAACCTGCAAAGTTTCCTGCAAAGTTTGGTTCCATCCAAAGCTTTAGTCAACAAATCTGCACACTGCATATTGGTTGATACATAGGTTAGTTGAATGTCCTTAATTAGCAACTTCTCTCTCACATAATGGTAATGGACCTCTATGTGTTTGGTCCTAGCATGGTAGATAGGATTAGCTGCAAGGTGAAGTGAGCTTGTATTATCTCCAAAGATTATTGGTGACCTAGTATACAAACCCAAGTCTGTATACAATAGCTTGATCCATATGGCTTCTTGTGTGGCATTAGCCAGTCCTCTATACTCTGATTCTATGGAAGACAAAGCAAGAGTAGGTTGCTTCTTTGAAGACCATGAAATTGGCTTATCACCTGCAAATGAAATGTATCCAGAAGTGCTCCTCCTATCATCCTTGCATCCTGCCCAATCTGCATCGGAGTAAATTTTGATATCAATATCTGAAGTGTAGGGGAAATACAAACCATGATGTTGTGTACCCTTGAGATACTTCAAGATTCTCTTGGCAGCTTCTAAGTGAGGTACCCTTGGCTTGTGCATAAACTAACTTAGCACACTGACTCCATATGCAATATCTATCCTTGTTAAGGTAGCATAGTTCAAGCTACCCACCATACTTTGATAACCTGTAATGTCATTAACTTCATCACCTTCATGGGCACTTAGTTTTAGGTTTACCTCCATTGGAGTACCTGCAACTTTGGCATCCTGCAAATGAAACTTCTTCAACATATCCTGTATGTACTTTTTCTGAGTAATGTATATTCCTGAGTTAGTATAGACTAACTCAAGTCCAAGAAAATACTTTAGTAGACCAAGATCATTGATCTTGAACTCCTTCATCATCTCGCTTTTAATTTTTTAGATTCCATTAACATCATTACCCGTAAGTATGATGTCATCAACATAAACACAAAGGTATATTACCTCTAAATTACTTCTCTTGATGAATAGAGAAGTGTCTGCCTTGCTCATGACAAAACCTTGGTCTTGGAGATATGTAGTTAACCTGTAATTCCAAGCCCTAGGTGCCTGCTTCAATCCATATAAAGCCTTTTTCAATTTGCAAACATATGTTTCCTTCTTAGGGTCCTCATCGCTAGGAGGTTGTGACATATATACCTCCTCTAAAATCCATCCATTCAAGAAAGCATTCTTGACATCCAATTGATACATGTTCCAATTTTTTGATGCAGCCACACTTACCAACACTCTGATTGTTGGCATCCTGGCCACAAGAGAGAATGTCTCTTCATAGTCAATGCCTTGGGTTTGTGCAAAACCCTTGGCTACCAATCTGGCTTTATACCTGTTAATTGAGCCATCATAATTTCTTTTGAGTTTATAGATCCATCTGGATCCTATTACCTTCATGGAGTCCTTCTTTGGTACTAGCTCCCATGTGTCACTTTCCTTGAGTGCTTCAATCTCTTCATCCATAGCTTCTTTCCATTCTGTCTTGGTTATGGCTTCTTCATATGATCCTGGTTCTTCAATTGACAAATCTTTGGCAAGATAAACATAGTGTTTAGTAACAAGAGATGTATCATAACCATATCTGATAGGTTTTTTGCTCTCTCTTTGTGATCTTTTGATTGACTGATTTGAAGATTCAGGTATGTCTTCAAGCTTCTTCATCTTCATTTTGCCCTTGGACTTCCATGCCTTGAATTCTTCAAGGTTGATAACATCTTCATCATCTGAAGTTGAGTCTTCATTCTGAGTAGGTTCTTCCTTTGCAAGACTTGGAAACTCCTCTTCCAAGTCATAGGGTAGTTTAAACTTCCTCCATTCATTCTCATACAAAGAATCATTTTCATCAAAGACAACATCTCTACTAACCATGAATGCCTTATTGAAAGGGTTATAAAACTTGTAACCTTTTTTATTTAGGTCATATCCAATAAAGATGCACTTTTCAGCCTTTGGGTCTAGCTTACCTCTTATCTGAGAAGGAATGTGTACATATGGTACACATCCAAATATCCTGCAATGGTCAAGTGAGGGTCTCTTCCCATGCCATGCTTCATAGGGTGTCATCCCATCAAGGGACTTAGATGGTAACCTGTTTATGAGGTAAGTGGCAGTAGAAACACTCTCTGCCCATAGGTAATTAGGTAACTTTTTTTCATTCAACATAGACCTAGCTGTTTCAACAATCAACCTATTTCTTCTCTTAGCTACCCCATTCTATTCAGGAGTATACCTTGTGGTTTCTCTTTTGATGCCTCTGTCTTGCAAGAAGTTTTCAAACTCATTGGAGAAGTATTCACCTCCTCCATCTGACCTTAGTTTCTTCAAGTTCTTTCCTGTCTGATTTTCAACTTGTGCAAGATATTTTTTAAAGCAATTAAACACCTCATCCTTGTGCTTCATGAAGTACAATACAGTCCACCTGCTATAATCATCAATAAAGGATACATAGTACCTTGATCCTGAGATTGAGGGGTCTTTGCTTGGTCCCCATACATCTGTATGGACAAGCTGTATGTAGTCTTCATGCATGTAGCCTTTCCTTGAGAAGGGTAACCTGTGAGACTTCCCAAATTGACAAGCATTGCATTTATATATTGTGTGGTGTTTGGAAACATTGGGTATTCCAATAACACATTGATCCGTGCATATCTGTTTCAAGGTTCTTTCTCCTACATGCCCTAATCTTTTGTGCCAAATCTCAAGCTCTGAAAGTGTTTGATCTTTATAGCTGTATAGTGCAATATTCTTTGTGTCTTCTAGCTCAAAAGTGAAAAGTCTACCTGATTTTTCTCCTTTAGCAATCCTCTTGAACCCCTGCTTAGGATCCTCCACAAATGCTCCAAATTGGTTGAATCTAACCTGCAAACCTTTCTCCACAATCTGTCCAAGACGCATCAAATTTTTTGTAATGGTTGGTACATAAAGTACCCTACTCAACAAGTTCTGATTTCCATCACAAGTTTTAACATTTCCAACTTTAACTACTGAGTGCTTGGTGTCATCACCTTTTTGTACTTGGTGCTTACCTTTTGGTTCCTCAAGATCAGAGAGTAGTGCTACGTTGCCAGCCACATGATTTGAGCATCTTGAGTCAATGTAGAATAGGTGGTCATCATTAGTACCTGGTTTTGAAGTCATATTCATGATCAGAAGAGAGTCATCTTGCTCCTCTATATAGTTGTTGTAGTCCTTTCTGGATTTGAATCCTCCTTGGTAGTTGCCATTGTAATTGTTGTTGTAATTGTTGTTGTAGTTGTTGTTGTAGCCTTGGTGATGGTTGAATCTACCTCTTGACTGTGAGTATCCACCTCTTTGATATCCTCTTCCTCTCTGATTTTTGTAATTCTTGAAACACTCATCTGCAGTATGATTTGATAAACCACAAATGTTGCATGGTGAGGAGTTATAGGATCTCCCCCTACCTTGGTTACCTCTTGTGCCACTTCCTCTTAATGATCTACCTCTTCCTGCATAGTTTGCTTGGGAGGTAGAGCCTTCATCTTCCACCTTCTTGTTCTTATCTTTATCTTTAGACGTTTTATCAGTATATAGAGCAGAGCAACTATTACCTTTGGATGTATCTCCATTCTTGTTGAGCTTGGCTTCATGAGTGAAAAATTGTCCCATGAGAGTTGTAAGATCTGGAATTTGCATGTCCATGTAAAGGTCCATGGAGGTGGTGAAGCTTTCCCATTTTTCATCAGCCTTGATCCCATTGATCACTTGCCTCACAATCTGTTCTTCTTCAATCTCTTCTCCTATGCTTGCTAACTGATCTGCTACATCTTTAATCTTGGTCACAAACTCTGAGACAGCCTGCTTAGGTTGCTTCCTTAATGTGGTGAATTCAATCCACAACTGATTTTTCCTAGCCCTTGTGTTGGAGGAAAAATAAGATGACAAGGTTTCTCAAGTCTCTTGGGATGTCTTATAATATCTAATATGTGGCAAAAGAAAATCAGAGATGGAGTTGAGTTAAATAAGACCTTGCCATTGCATCCTTAGCACACCATGTGTTGAGCTTTTCATGTTCTTCCTTTGTTGGTAATCCTCTTGTTTTGAATGAGGGCAATTCCTCATCTCTTGAGATGTATCCATAAAGACTCCTTCCTTGTAGATAGGTCTTCATCCTTAGAGACCATGCCTGATAGTTGTTCTTGTCCAATTTATCAATGAATAAAGGAAAACCATCTCCCATTTTACCTTAGTTTGCTCTGATACCACTGTTGGGAAAGATGGATGGACACTTCAGAAGATTGAGTAGGTACTGCCAAATCCTGCTTTGTACCAGCCCTTGTAAGCTTCAGAGTTGATAAGTGGACCTCCTTAGCTTTCCAATGACACCATAAAATGGCCTATGTTCTTTGGTGATGTGTATAATGATTGAACCAAAACAGATAACTTTGAAACTCACAATCTCAAGAAAACCTTCTATTTATGTCTTGATACCTGCTAGATCTTTTGCTCAGTATGATCAGCACAGTATGAATTGAAGAAATTCCTTTTAGAGGTATCTAACTAGCTTAGCAAGCTAAATATTCCAAGTAGAATGATGTAAAAAGACTAACTATGCTCAGAGAAATCACTTTAGCAAATTAAACTTTACCCCCAATTTTGTAGGACTGTAGCAGCCAATGACAAGTGTTCACATTGACAAGCTTTTCTCTGAAATGGCTATAGAATCTCTTAAAATTTTGGTAGCATGTAGATAACTTAGAGCGGAATCCAACAAGCTTTAAATCTTTGAATTTGGTGAAGAAATGACCAAGATATGCACTCCACAAGTTGATAGACTTTCAAGTAGTATGACAGAGAACTCAGAGATGAATAATGGAGATATATGTATTAATGAACACTTGTATACAAATCCATTGGCATGAATATCATTGCCTAATGGTGTGGAGAGGTGTGGGCTAGAGTGTAGGCCTCACACTCTCTCAGAAAGAGTAATGAGAAGCTCGACAGTGATGAGTTCTAACCGCGACTTTTTCATGACCATTTTTATAGAGAGTGAGTAAAAATTTGAATTCAAATTCAAACTTTTGGCTCCCTATGATTGAGATCATATATCCTAGGAGATATTCCTTCAATCAAAAGCTAACTTTTTCCACGAATCCTTTTGGTAGGTGTTTACAAAGATTCCAAGTCAATTTGACTTTTACACAGAGATAAAGTGGTAATTAACCACTAGCACTAGTTCCTATGCTTCTTCATATGTGCATGGAGTTTAATGTATCCATCAAGCCAAATGTGTAGGCTTGTGAATTACACCAACAGTGTGCTCATCTCATAGCCACTTCACTACCCTCACATTCTGCAATTGAATATTGCCAATCCCATTGTATTACTATGTGATTTAATACATAAATATTGATCATATCTCTACCTCACTTCACTGCTATGACCATCTCAAAACAGTGAACTTCGCAGAGCTTGTTCGCAGTGCATGGTTGATCATTTGATGTGATCTAAATTGTTATAGAATCAGCATACTGTCTAATTCATTAGCTACAAAGTTTAATTTTTTTTTCCTTCACTTAATCGTGAAATATCTTCATATTATTACTCTCTAACTTTGTAGTCTAAAGCACCCCGAGAATGTCGGGCAAGTCTTGTAACTTTCTAAGCATCATTCTAAGTGTCTAGTCCATCTTTTTTATTGAAATAACTTATGATTGGTAGCTTTTTAAGTTGACTAGATATCACCAAAAGGAATTTGACTAATTGCTAGCAGTTTGTCATTCTACTAAACATGTGCAGAGACTAAAAAAGCAAGTCTATGATCTTGGATCAACTTCCTACTCATTTGTTTTAATCCATTGATTAGTGGATCATGTTCCAAAGCACATAAGTGATTATTTGTTATCATTAAGAAGCTACAGAGGCCTAGTACACTCTCGACCACTTGTTCTTGGCTGGTGTGAAGTAGGGTTTGCAACACCACTTCATCTTTGAAGACTATCCGCCATCTCCTCCAACAATGTATATGTATATGTGTATGTATATGTATATCTCTATGTCTATGTATAGGTATGTGTATATGTATATGTAATATGTAATATGTATATGTATATGTATATGTATATGTATATGTATATGTATATGTATATGTATATGTATATGTATATGTATATGTATATGTATATGTATATGTATATGTATATGATGGAGAGTGTTAATCTCCAAAAGAACAAGCTACTCTTGAAGTTAGAGCACCTCTATAACAAGAGTAACTCAAACCTTCACCAATTTTAGAGGATCAATGATCAATTATAAAGATCTTGAAAAAACCTGTGAAGGAGATGATTACACAGAAAGTCTGCTGCACATATCTCTCTCATTAACTTATCAATTGTATAAAGTTTTTGATAAAACTTTGCACAGGGTGTCGCCTATAGTTTGGGCACCTTCTCCAAGTTGAATCACTCCAAAAGATTCACTAGATCTTGAGAAATGATCTCAACAAGTTACCTATGTCTAAACCTGCTCTTCTGAAAAGTTGATTCAGACACCTATAACTTCTAACACTTGGTTCTCTCAATCTAGAACATGTTTGTACAAATGCTTTTAGCCATAGATGGCTGACCTTCTAACTTAAATGTTGACTCCTTACTCATGCAAAACTTTAACCTGTGCACTGAGAAATGATCAAGTCATTGACCATCGAGATTGCGCCTGTTTCAAAAAACAGTGAACACTTCTTCACATATGAATGTTCCTACTCATAATTCTCAGAGCCTGTTTACAATTAGGCTCTCAAACTTTAACCATAGACTCATTAACTATGGACTTAGATGTCTACAAAAGGATTCTTGAAATGATCAAGCACAGAAGGAGAATGCACAGAAACATCGGGCACAATTTTCTTTCATTCCTGAAGGAAATTTTACAACTGGATGAGAGAGCTAATCTTCATACTTCTCAAGTGTCTAAAACTCTTCTAATTCTCTTCAATTCTTGTATTCTCCACTGTCTCATATTTGCCCCGACATTTCCTTTATATATATATATATAGGCAAATATTTACAAGTTCATGACTATACAAAAGTATAAGTGAACTATCTCTGTATTAATGTACATATGTGTACACATCTTCATCTTCTGGATGTATTCTTCCTTTATGCTTCACAACTTGAACCTTTTTCTTCAGTCCTTGACTTCAATTCTTCATTAAAACATCAATTGTTGATTGCACTGCACCAACAACTCCCCCTCAATCATCAATTGAGGTTTTCTCTATCTTCTTTGTACCTGCCATGTCTTTGAATCTCTGTAGCTTTGGTCCATCCAAGCTTTTGGTTAGCATATCAGCTATCTAATCTTTTGTTGAAGTATGTATTACTTCAATCTCTTTATCCATCACCTTCTCTCTTAGAAAGTGATACTGAATCTCAATGTGTTTGGTCGTGGCATGAAAAACAGGATTAGCAGCTAAATACAATGAACTCATGTTATCTCCATGAATAGTGGGTGTACTCTGTATGATGTCAAAACTCTTCATGAGAGTCTTTAGCCATATCACTTCCTTTGCAGCTTCCACCATACCTTTGTACTCTGCTTCTGTAGATGATAAAGCAACTGTGTGTTGCTTCTTTGAACACCAAGAAATTAACTTATCTCACACATAACACAAGTATCCATATGTTGATCTCCTATCATCAGGATTACCTACCCAATCTATATCACTATAAATCTTGATGTTTGTATCTGATGTAAAACCATAATACAAACCTTCTTTGAGTCTACCCTTAATGTACCTCAACACTGTTTGACCTGCAATCCAATGTTCTTTCCTAGGGCAATGCATGAATTGAGAAAATACTCCAACTGGATATGACAAGTCGGGCCTAATTAATGTAGCATAGATCAAACTACCAACCAAACTCTGATATAGCTTCATGTCCTTGAACTCTTCACCTCCATATCTGCTCAATTTGTGATTCACCTCCATTGGAGTAGGTGCTAACCTGCAATCATTCATCTTAAACTTGATCAACAAGTTCCTCAAATACCTTTCTTGAGTTACATAAACTGCATGTTGAGTATATGAGATCTCCATGCCCAAGAAATATGACAAGTCTCCCAAATCACTGATCTTGAATTCTTCTCCATTTGCTTCTTTAGGCTTTGAATGCCTTTCTCATCTGTACCTGTAAGAATTATATCATCAACATATATGCACATGTAAATGAACCCATCATCACTTGCTTTAACAAGCAAGCTACTATCTGCTTTAGATACTTGGAATCCAAGTTCTTTCAAGAACTTTACAAGTCTATAGTTCCATGCCCTTGGGGCCTGGTTTAAACCATACAAAGCTCTCTTGAGCTTACATACATGATCTGGATACCTTTCATCTCTGAATCCTTGTGGTTGCTCCATGAAAACATCATCTAAAATATAACCATTTAAAACAGCATTCTTCACATCTGATTGACATAATTTCCAACCTTTACATGCAGCAATGGCTATGAGTGTCCTGATGGTTGTCATCTTTGCCACAAGACTATATGTCTCATCATAATCTATACCATATGTCTGAGCAAACCCTTTCACAACTAGTCTAGCTTTATACCTAGACACACTTCCATCCGCAAATCTCTTTGTCTTGTAGACCCATTTGCATCCAATGATCTTCTGACTATTTGGTTTAGGAACTAAATCCCATGTCTGATTCTCCATCAATGCATCATACTCTTCCTGCATAGCTTTCTCCCAATTTTCCTTACCTTTTGCATTTTCATATGTAGAAGGGTCTTCATCTGCCTTTATCATATAAGCATAATCTTTGGTAGCCAAAAAAGAAGTGTCATAGCTATACCTTGTAGGTTGCCATTTGTGCCTTGATGACCTTCTGAGTTCTCCACTCCTTGAGGTTTCTGATTCATCACACTCTGGATCAAATCTTGGCACTTCTTCAACTTCAACCTGTACTTCATTATTCTCCTGTTCATCAAATATCTGAACCTTTGATTTACCTTTCTTTTGATCCACAATTTCTTCATCAACTGCATAAATATTGATTGTACCTACATACCAAGTACCTTGCTCATCAAACATAACATCCTTAGATACAAGGAATTGTTTTGTGGATGGACTCCACAAACTATATCCCATCTGCTTATCATCATATCCAATAAACACATATTTTTCTGCTTTAGGTTCCAATTTGTGCCTTAATTGACATGGCACATATGCATATGCCAAACATCCAAATACTTTGCAATGGTCTAGAGTAGGTCTCTTACCCCACCATGCCTCATATGGTGTCATACCTTGCAAAGCTTTACATGGTAACCTATTGACCAAATAAGTAGCTGTATTTACAGCCTCAACCCACAAGTAATTTGGGCAATTTTTCTCCTTCATCATGGATCTTGCAAACTCAACAAGAGTTCTATTTCTTCTCTCTGCTACACCATTTTGTTGAGGAGAGTATCTGCAAGTAACCTCTCTCTTTATACCTGCATTCCACAAGTAATCACTGAACCCATTAGAGAAATACTCTCCCCCTCCATCTGACCTTATTCTCTTCAACTTATGACCTGTAATTCTCTCTGCATACACATGATAATGTTTAAATGTATTGAACACCTCTGACTTATCTTTGATCACATAGATAGTGATCCATCTGGTAGCATCATCAACATAAATCACATAGTACCTTGAACCATTGATACTGTAATCCTTTGATGGTCCCCACACATCAGTGTGTACCAATTCAAGCTTCTCTGAATACATAAACCCATGCTTGGAATAAGATTGCTTATGAGCCTTACCTAATTGACATGCCTCACATTTGTATGTCATATGTTGACCTGCAACATTAGGCAATCCAAGCACTGAACCATTGTTAACCATATCCTTGATACCTCTTTCATTAAAATGTCCAAGCCTTTGTGCCAAAGATCTAACTCAAAGTTCTTATGTCCTCCATAGGTGAACAAGGCATGACCAACATTACCTTGGATCTTCAATGTGAACAATCTTCCTTATTTCTTCCTTGAAACAATTTGTTTATACTTATTGCTAGGGTCTTCCACAAACACTCCTTCATTAGTGAACCTAACTTCATAACCTTTTTCAACAATTTGTCCTACACTTATCAGATTCTTAGGAATTGTAGGAACATACAAGACCTTACTCAAGAGGGTGCTACCATCCTTGGCCTTCACTGATCCAATTGACTTCACATTGTGCTTTGTATTGTCACCTGTTTGAACTACATGATTAGTTACCTTATTTTCCAAATCAGTCATCAAGGCTATGTTGCCACTCAGATGATTGCTACATCCTGAGTCAATGTAGAAGACTCTTTGGTCTTCACTTTGCCTTTCACAAGTTGCATTCATTATCAATGTTGAATCTTCCTTCTGATCTGAAGCATAATTGTAGTAGGTATTGTTGTATTGTTGACTTTGGAATCCTCTACCTGCATTTCTTCCAAAGTAACCCCTACTACCTCTACCTCTAAAATTACCTCTTTGATTTCTGCCACCTTCCCTCTTGAATTAAAGTTCTGATTATATCCACCATTACTCCGAGTATTATGCCAACAATCATTAGCTAAGTGATTTGTCTTACCACAAATCTAGCAAGCTTTGACTCCTTCTTTATTACTCTTGCCTCTTCCTCTACCTTTTCCATCTCCTCTTCCTCTTAGGAAGTTGGCTTGGCTAGTTGTACCTTCATCTTCATTTGTTTGTTGCTTCCCTTTGATATTCTTCTTCTTATCCTTTGAATACATTGCATGACCTACACTTTTATCACTTTCACCTTTGACATCCTGCTCAAAGGTTAACATATGTCCTAGCAACTGATTTAAGTCAGGAGTAAAATGATCAAGTGATAATTCAGTAAACAAAATGAATGGTTTCCATTTGTCATCACCTCTCAACCCTGTGAGGATTTGCCTTACCAATTTATCCTCCTCAATATCTTCATCAACTACTCCTAATGCATCTGCAATGTCCTTCATTCTGGTTACATAATCTGAGATGGATTGAGAAGCCTTCTTCTTGAATGTGGTAAACTTTGCCCATAAGGATGCCTTCCTTGACTTTGTGGTGTTTTGGAAATGCTCCTCCAAAGCATTCCATATATCACTTGCACTTTCAAGACCTCTAATGTGAGGTAGCAAGTAGTCATTGACTTCCATATAGATAATACTCCTAGCTTGAGCATCTTTCTTCATCCAATTCTTCAAATCTGATAATTCCTCCCTAGTTGGAACACTAGGATCTCTGAACTGAGGCTTTTCTTCTTCACCTGTGATGTAACTTATCAAGTCTTTGCTCATAAGATGAGCTTCCATTCTCATTGACCATGCTGGATAGTTCTCTCTATCCAACTTCTCTATCTGAAGAGAATCTCCCATCCTTTCCTCACCTGTGTATTGAATTCTTCAAACTTTATGAATAATAGATGTTCCTTTACTTAAAATGAATTTCCTTTTGACTTCTTTGATGTCGTATGACCTCCTTCTCAAGCTTTGCTCTCAAGCTTTCACATTTTGAACCTTCAGATGTTAAATTCTTTGCAGGTGCAGCAGTCGGGATCCTCCTTCCTTCAATCTTGATACTTCCTGCTCTGATACCACTGATGGAGAGTGTTAATCTCCAAAAGAATAAGCTACTCTTGAAGTTAGAGCACCTCTATAACAAGAGTAACTCAAACCTTCACCAATTTTAGAGGATCAATGATCAATTATAAAGATTTTGAAAAAACGTGTGAAGGAGATGACTAGACAGAAAGTCTGTTGCACATATCTCTCTCATTAACATCAATTGTGTAAAGTTTTTGATAAAACTTTGCACAGTAGGTCAGCTACAGTTTGCACACCTTCTCCAAGTTGAATCACTCCAAAAGGTTCAGTAGAGCTTGAGAAATGATCTCAACAAGTTACCTATGTCTAAAACTGCTCTTCTGAAAAGTCGATTCAGACACCTATAACTTCTAACACTTGGTTCTCTCAATCTAGAACCTGTTTGTACAAATGCTTTTAGCCCTAGATGGCTTACCTTATAAATTAAATTTTGACTCCTTACTCATGCAAAACTTTAACCTTTGCATTGAGAAATGATCAAATCATTGACCATCGAGATTGCGCCTGTTTCAGAAAATAGTGAACACTTCTTCACATATGAATGTTCCTACTCATAATTCTCACAGCCTGTTTACAGTTAGGCTCTCAAACTTTAACCATAGATTCATTAACTATGGACTTAGATGTCTACAAAAGGATTCTTGAAATGAGCAAGCAAACAGAAGGAGAATGCACAGAAACATCGGGTGCAATTTTCTTTCATTCCTGAAGGAATTTCACAACTGGATGAGAGAGCTAATCTTCATACTTCTCAAGTGTCTAAAACTCTTCTAATTCTCTTCAATTCTTGTATTCTACACTCTCTCATATTTGCGCCGACATTTCCTTTATATATATATATATAGGCAAATATTTACAAGTTCATGACTATACAAAAGTATAAGTGAACTATCTCTATATTAATGTACATATGTGTACACATCTTCATCTTCTGGATGTATTCTTCCTTTATGCTTCACAACTTGAACCTTTTTCTTCAGTCCTTGACTTCAATTCTTCATTAAAACATCAATTGTTGATTGCCCTGCACCAACAATATATGTATATGTATATGTATATGTATATGTATATGTATATCTATATGTATATGTATATGTATATGTATATGTATATGTATATGTATATGTATATGTATATGTATATGTATATGTATATGTATATGTATATGTATATGTATATGTATATGTATATGTATATGTGAGATCTACATATACATATACATAAACATATACACATACATATACATATACATATACATATACATATACATATACATATACATATACATATACATATACATATACATATACATATACATATACATATACATATACATATACATATACACATACATATACATATACATATACATATACACATACATATACATATACAT
Source organism: Ceratopteris richardii (assembly GCA_020310875.1). NCBI lineage: Eukaryota > Viridiplantae > Streptophyta > Polypodiopsida > Polypodiales > Pteridaceae > Ceratopteris > Ceratopteris richardii. The sequence goes on from CM035421.1 coordinate 116,058,686, forward strand.
ATACATATACATATACATATACATATACATATACATATACATATACACATACATATACATATACATATACACATACATATACATATACATATACATATACATATACATATACATATACATATACATATACATATACATATACATATACATATACATATACATATACATATACATATACATATACATATACATATACATATACATATACATATACATATACATATACATATACATATACATATACATATACATATACACATACATATACACATACATATACACATACATATACATATACATATACATATACATATACATATACATATACATATACATATACATATACATATACATATACATATACATATACATATACACATACATATACATATACATATACATATACATATACACATACATATACATATACATATACATATACATATACATATACACATACATATACATATACATATACATATACATATACATATACATATACATATACATATACATATACATATACATATACATATACATATACATATACATATACATATACATATACATATACATATACATATACATATACATATACATATACATATACATATACATATACATATACATATACATATACATATACATATACATATACATATACATATACATATACATATACATATACATATACATATACATATACATATACATATACATATACATATACATATACATATACATATACATATACATATACATATACATATACATATACATATACACATACATATACATATACATATACATATACACATACATATACACATACATATACACATACATATACACATACATATACATATACATATACATATACATATACATATACATATACATATACATATACATATACATATACATATACATATACATATACATATACATATACATATACATATACATATACATATACATATACATATACATATACATATACATATACATACATATACACATACATATACATATACATATACATATACACATACATATACACATACATATACATATACATATACATATACATATACATATACATATACACATACATATAGACATACATATACATATACATATACATATACATATACATATACATATACATATACATATACATATACATATACATATACATATACATATACATATACATATACATATACATATACATATACATATACATATACATATACATATACATATACATATACATATACATATACATATACATATACATATACATATGCATATACATATACATATACACATACCACCCTCACATATCTCTACATTGTATCCTATGCTACCACAAGCTATATTCACATATCTATCATCATCCTCCTCCTCATAGTCTTCCACACATCCCATCACAAACACTATGGCTAGCTTAGAACCACCTAGTTAACATTTGGAAGAGCCTCAACCACCAAAGCAACCTTTTTTGAAACATGCTTCAATCTCCACCCTACTTCTGTCTAGATAGTCATCAACTCAAACAAAGAAGTGGAATCCTCCTACCCCCAAAGTGTACTTGTAGAGCAAGGAATTTAACCAACCCATTTCAAGAAACCTTTCGATTGGAAATATTTTAAGATTCCAATTCAAAAAATTTGGGAACTTTAGGCCTCCAAATATTCTTTTTCGTATTACTCTTGGGCCTAATACTATTATAAGGATTCTCTTTTTTATGTTTCTTTTTTATTTTGACTCATGTTTTCCATGTTCTTTTTTATACATGAGTCTTTATTATGCTAGGCTAAAAGGATGTAGAATGAGTACGATACTTTGATGTACGAATAGGAGAAGCATGACATAGAAATTTCATTGGGTCCATATGCCTTTGTGATTTGGTTGTGCTTGAAGAATTTCTTTGGGAATCCAAATTTGTTTGAAAACTTTTGATGAATATTTCGTATTTTGATACCATGTTGTTGTAGGGCCTTTGGGTGCTTCATCTTTGCTTGAAAATCTTTCCACTTCATGCTGATCTAGATTTCTCTCTTGAATTTCTATGGATTCTATTGTGTCCTCTTCAGCTTTTTAATTTGTTGACAACACACTAATTCTCTATCCATGTTTCTCCCTTTTCTATAGGATTTCTACAAGTTGGAGAATTTACAATTTGCAATAAATATATATCCGATTTGGCATGGTTATGCATAGGATCTCTAGATTTATAAGGGCAAGTACAATGGTTATTCAAAGGATTGTCATTGCATAAGGGGCTATTACTATTTGATCTAATGAAATAGAGCATGAAGTCTTGTTATCTAACTCTTGATCTTTAAATAAGGATTCATGAGAAATATGTGAGTGGGAAGGAGGTCTTCTGTCCAAAATCTCCATAGGTTGCTCTTTCTCCAAGTTTTTTTGTGACTCAATCAAACATGGGTTAAACAACATACATGAGTGTTAAATATGAAAATCTTCCTCATGCATATTATTCATAGTTATTTGACCTTTTGCATCACTAAAAAGTACAATCCCTAAAAGATGTGTATGTCCACAATCAGCTCAATTAGGATAATCATTAGGATTTTCCAAAGACACACATGTAAGGGTGAGCGTAATAGATGGATAAGACATTTCAAACTCTTGATGAGTTTATTTGAAAAACTTTGAGTGCCTATTATCAAGTCTTCATCTATAGCTTCGATGAAAAAAATTGTTTTCAAAAATTGAATATTATTTACAAAAATAGGCAACACAACTTGAACCATGCAATCAAAATCCTCACCATTCATGAGGATGGTGAGGTGATTGATAAGTTGAATGTGTTCCAGAATTATGATTACTAGATCAACATGAATTGAATTCCACTCACAGTTGGGGTTTACATAGGCACTCATCCTTCTAAGTTCATATCCTATCCTTGCTTCTACAAAAGTAGTGCTATATTTCCTTGTTTCGACTGTGGAGCCCACCCCCATATGTGGTTCAATGTTTTGAAATTCCTTTGTATTCTTGTTACCCTCATCATAGTTGATTTGCTGATGCACATCCTGTCTATTCTCTTTTCCTTGCTCTTGATTTCTATTTTCAAAAATTATTTGATGAACTAAATTTTGGTTATTTTAAACGTTTTTAGAATTTTTGTTGGTTTGTATGTTTTTTTATACTTTTTGATATGTGCGAATAAGTCCTAATGGGGTTCTTCTAACAAGAAGCAAACGAATTTTTACAAGATATACATATGTTATACTCAAATTTGGAGAGGCGTATGTTATGTTCATGGAAAAGAGATACACTTCATCCCATAGGACTTAAACAAACATGCTTCTTGTAGACAAATTTCAAAAAATGATTGAGCAAAAAATAGAGCACCTAGTCTCTTAAAAATGTCAAAGTAATTGACAATGTTGTCAACACAAGAGTTCCTAACAACATCATCATTACAACATGTCAAAAGAGGAGTAAGGTCCATAATAGAATTTCTTCAAGAACCCAACACATCATCTTGGGATCCAAATCAGCATTCTATTACTCATAAGTGTTTGGAAAATTTATTGGAGCACATCCAAGTTACCAAAAGAATTGCAATCTAGTACACACACAATATCTTTTAAAGAGCATATGTGTTTAAAGAGGGAAATTCATTACGTCGTTGAATATTATAAGGAATAAGATGAAGACAAAAAAACTATGATGGTGATATGTCCCTTTTTGCTTTAAGGTTGTTCATTTTCATCATTCAATGCGACCAAACCATACAAAATTGGTGTTGGAGCTTGAGGACTATAGAAGCATGTGAACAACACAAGGAAGAAGAATAAGCTTGGAGCACACCACAGAATACTGAATGTATTACCAAGAGAATGTACAAAGTTAAGTAACCCGTTATGGTTATAGGCATATATAATAGCTGGGGGGACCTCCTAAAGGGGGAAAAAAGTGCCCCGATAGTCCTAGTATGTTCACACACATCACTACGTAAATATATCAACAAATCCACCTGGGAGTGATGCATTGAACAAGGAGCTGGCACTCATGTATAAGGAAGTGCCAAGCTATGTGGAATCAATCCACAAAAGATGAAATTCACGACATCTTCTCCACCATCATGATCTTCATCCATCTCATAAAATGCTTTGAGCATTTCTTCCATGTGTTCATTGTGTGTAATGCTATTAGTACCGTGTACTTCTAACTCCTTTTTTGTTCTCTTCTATCCACGAGAGGTTACTAGTGCAATGTCATTTGGGTCTAACTTCTCACTAGGGGGATCATGTGAATGGTAGCGTAGGTTTTGTAGTCAACTTTTATTAAAGGATCCATACTCTCTAACATGTGCACTACAAATCTATCATGTTCGATAAATTTGATACTTGCACTGAGTGCAAGGACATACCATTCTATCCTTCGGATCCAAACTAGCCATCTGATACAATATGGACATTTTAAAACATTTGATTTTTCTTATTAAACCAAAAACCATAATCCGAAAGATTTAAACCTGAAACATATATAGATATAATTATATATTCTAAATGTTTTATTTTCTTTTTCTTATTCATACTAAAACCTAAAGACTTAAAAATACCTAAAATCCTAATCCTAAAGACCTAGACCTAAAACATGTATATGTGTATATGCATGTGTATATGTATTTGTATGTGTACAAATATTATGTGTGTATATGTCTGTATGGATGTGTAAACAGCCTAAAAACCCTAATCCTATTTTTGTATATTTAATTTGATAAAAAAATCCTAAAATCCTATATACATACATACATACATACATACACACACACACACATACATACATACATACATATATATATATATATATATATATATATATATATATATATATATATATATATATATATATATATATATATATATATATATATACATACATATATATATATATATATATATATATGTATGTGTGTGTGTGTGTGTCTCTGTGTGTGTATGTGTGTATGCATGTGTGTATTTATCTATACAAAAGACCTATATATATATATATATATATATATATATATATATATATATATATATATATATATATATATATATATATATATATATATATATATATATATATATATATATATATATATATATATATATATATTATTTATATATATAATAAAGACCTATTTTATGTATACTTAACTATGTATATATGTGAGTATGTGTGTTTCTAATATGTTAAAATCCTAAAATCGTATTTCTTATATATATTAAAAATCCTAAAGACCTATTTTCTATATATCATAAAAAGCCTAAAAACCCTGAAACCCTAATGCTATATATATATATATATATATATATATATATATATATATATATATATATATATATATATATATATATATATATATATATATATATATATGTATGTATGTATGTATGTATGTATGTACCTATGTATGTATATGTGTGTATGCATGTATAAACAACTTACAAACCCTAATCCTATTTTTATATATATATTTGATTATCTATTGGATTTTATTCTTAATTTTTATAAACATATTTTTATATATGTTAATATTAATCTAAAACTCTACTTTTTATATCATAAATTTTATATATTTGATTTGATAAAAAAACATTAAAAGCCTATTTTTATATATTTAATTTGATAAAAAACCTTAAAATCCTATTTATATATATTTGATTATATATATTTAATTTGATAAAAAACCTCAAAAAAAAATTTTATATATTTAATTAATTTATCTAAACACTATCACTTTTCATATTTATTTATATATACAATTATCCTATTTTTTGTATATATTTATTTATATATTCTTTTTTTCTTAATTTTTTCTTCATATGAATTTAATTGAATTATATGTATGTAAAAACCCTAAAGCCTTAATCCTAAAGACCAAGACCTAAAATATGTGTATATGTGTATGCATGTGTATATACATATACATACACACACACACACACACACATATAAATATATATATATATATATATATATATATATATATATATATATATATATATATATATATATATATATATATATATATATATATGTGTGTGTGTGTGTGTGTGTGTGTGTGTGTATGTGTGTGTGTATTGTGTATATATGTTATGCATGTTTTAAAACCCTTAAACCCTAATCGTAAAGACCTAGACCTAAAATATGTATATGTGTGTATGCATGTATATATATATGTGTATGTGTGTGTGTGTATATATATATATATATATATATATATATATATATATATATATATATATATATATATATATATATATATATATGTGTGTGTGTGTGTGTGTGTGTGTGTGTGTGTATTTGTATATGTATATACATTTAATTTGATAAAAAACCTTAAAATCCTATTGTTATATATTTAATTATACATATTTTATTTATTTATTTAAAACACTAGGTCTTTTCATATTTATTTATCTATAAAATTATCCTATTTCTTATATATATATATATATATATATATATATATATATATATATATTTATTTATTTATATCTTTTGATTTTTTCTTAATTGTTTCTTAATTTTTTCTTAAGTTTTTCCTTATATAAATGTAGTTCAATTATACATATATATATATATATATATATATATATATATATATATATATATATATATATATATATATATATATATATATATATATATATATACATATATATATATGTATATGTATTATATGTGTATGTGTGTATATATGCTATGCATGTGTAAAAACCCTAAAACCCCTTGAAATCTTTTTTTTATATATTTAATTAATTTATTTAAAACACTAGCTCTTTTCATATTTATTTATCTATACGATTATCCTTTTATATGTGTGTGTATTTATGCATGTGCGTATGTGTATGTGCGTGTATGTATGCATGTGTGTATATGTGTGTGTATGTATGTGTGTGTATATGTGTGTGTATATATGCATGTGTGTATATGTGTGCGTGTGTATATGTATGCATGTGTGTACATCTATGTGTGTATGTATGTGTATGTATGTATGCATGTGTACATGTGTGTGTATGTGTGCATGCATGTGTGTATATCTATGTATGTATGCATGTGTGTACATGTGCGTGTATGTATGCATGTGTGTACATGTGTGTGTATGTATCTGTGTGTATGTATGCATGTGTGTGTATGTATGCATGTGTGTAAATGTGTGTGTATGTATGTGTGTGTATGCATGTGTGTATATGTGTGCATGCATGTGTGTATATGTGTGTGTATGTATGTATGTATGTATATATGTGTGTGTATGTATGCATGTGTGTATATGTGTGTGTGTATGTATGCATGTGTGTACATGTGTGTGTGTATGTATGCATGTGTGTACATGTGTGTGTGTATGTATGCATGTGTGTACATGTGTGCGTATGTATGCTTGCATGTGTGTATATGTGTGTATGTATACATGTGTGCACATGTGTGTGTGTGTGTATGTATGTTTGTGTGTATGTATGCATGTGTGTATATGTGTATGTGTGTGTATGTATGTGTGTGTATGTATGTGTGTGTATATGTGTGTGTATATGTGTGTGTATGTATGCATGTGTGTATATGTGTGTGTATGTATGCATGTGTACATGTGTGTGTATGTATGCATGTGTGTGTATGTATGCATGTGTGTACATGTGTGTGTGTATGTATGCATGCATTTGTGTACATGTATGCATGTGTGTATGCATATGTATGTGTATGCATGTGTGTATATGTGTGTGTGTATATGCATGTGTGTATGTGTGTGTGTGTGTATGTATTTCTATATCTCTCTCTTTATCTCTCTCTCTATCTTTCTCTTTTTCATCTCTCTTTATCTGTCACTCTATCTTTCTCTCTTTCATCTCTCTTTATTTCTCTCTCTATCTTCCTCTCTTTCATCTCTCTTTATCTCTCTCTCTCTCTATCTTTTTCTTTCTATCCATAGAGAATAAAACAATCACTTACAGGTATGTCCATCTTTTGGATTGTTTAAAGCATAATGTATGTCGTCTCTCATCCAATTCCAAAGAATCGATGCCAAAAAAGGTTTGCAAAATCAAAGAGAAGAAAAATTGTAAAACATAAAGCATAGAGAAAGACAAAGGGTAAGAGTACGCAAACCACTTACCAAGATGCGAGAGAGAGAGTGTGTGTAGAGAGAGCGAGATATGTGTGTGTGTGCACAAGACAATGCAGGTCACACTTCAGTTCGCACATGCACGGTTAATAGAAGCAAACAGTACTCAGTGTAAAAGATGCACAAAATGTTGATTTTTGCTCTCGGTTCTTGGTATGTTTAAAACACGGCCTTGTTATAGGCGTCGATATAAGTGTCAGTATGAGCGTCAGTAATTTCCAGTAAATTACTGATGCTCATACCGATGGTCATACGGATACCTATACCGATGATAATATCGATGCCCATACCGGTGATCGGGAAGCATCCTGATGATACGTTTTAAATGGTCATACCAATGGTGAAGAGACCATTGGTATGCCTAATTACATTTTTCCATCGTTGATACCGATGCCGGCCGTGACCATCGGTATAAGCATCATCGGTATGCCCCTCACATGTTGTAGTGTTTGAGCTACTTAAAAATTACAGCTTGTTCATAGTTATGTGTATGGTCTTATGCAAACACCTTCTTTTCGGAACTATCTTTACTTCTTGATTTTCATCGATGATTTTTCCACGCATGCATGGGTATATCCATTGAAAGCAAAGTTTGAAGTGTTTATGTGCTTCAAACAAGTTTTGGTTTTGGCTAAAAATCTGTCAGCATGTAAAATGGGCATCCTCAATTCTGATCGAAGGGGGATATATGTTTTCTAATTTTAATGCATTTTTGGCTGAACATGGGATAAAACATCAGTGTATAGTGCTCTATACACCTCAATAGAATGGAGTTGCTAAAAAGAAGAATAGTTCACACTTGGAGATGGTGAGGTTTATGGTTAAGAGTCAAGCTTTACCATATAATTTTTGGTTGGAGGCTATTATGTGTGAAGCATATGTACTTAGCAGGTGTCCCAATAAAGCATTGCAATCTATCACTCCATAGGATGCTTGGCATTCTCATAAGCCATCTGTTGCTCACCTGCATGTTTTCGGTTATCTGGCATATGCATTAGTGCCTGAAAAACAACATAGGAAATTGGATGATAAAGTAGTGAAATGTATTTTTGTTAGGTACAGTTCTAAAAGAAAAGGCTATCGTCCATATGATCTTCAGACTAAACGCATTTTGGTTGTTCATGATGTTGTTTTTGTGGAAAATGCTATTCAGCCATTACTTTCATGTAATAAGGAGACTTTTTTTAGCTACAAAGACATGTATGACACTTTGTTGCCTCTTTTTACATGTGGATATTTTAGTGTTGGTCCTAATTAGGCAACTCTTCAACCTTTACAGGTTTCATATGATGATGCAAATCATTCCATTTTTTATGCAAATTTACAGGCTGGTGAAAGCTTTGCGTGACAATAAATTAGATGCACCTCTATCATCTCATACTCATTCTATCTCTCATAGTGCTTCTTTTGCATTAGATTTCTATCTTATGGCTGCATCTAGTCTTTGTGATAAGAATGAGCCTATTTCATTTGATGAAGCACAAAATAGAAAAAAATTGGGTGGCCTCTATGCAATTAAAATATCATGCTATCATGAAAAATGGTACCTGGTCTTTATATGAATTTCTTGCTGGTAAGAAGGCCATTGGCACTAAGTGGGTATACAAGTTGAAGCATAAGCCTAATGGAATGTATAGTTTTTTGATATCCCATCTCTTCTGCTCTGTCATATACTACTTAGAACTGTGAACTTCTCTAATCCATTTCTCAGCGTGTATGTGATTATTTCTAGCGATCTAAGTTGGTATAGATTCATTAGATATTCTATTTGTGTGCTTTCAAAGTTTCACTTTAATTACCTCAACCATTCTTGAGTTATATGCAAAACATTTCCTCTAGTTTGCATAATGTTAACTCTCCAAAATGTCGCGATAGACATCCGATTTGCTAAGCATCATTCTCTGAGCATAATTGATCATTTGAAGTGAAATAACTTGTGAATGTTGGTTATCATAGTCAATTAGATATCCCCAAAAGGATTATGTCCAATTGATACCAAGGAAGGAGTATTGTTCATTTTCCGGAGCAGGTATGGTGACCAAAATAGCAAGTTTTGGTTCATTGTGAAAAGCCCAAGTAATTGGATCATCATTTGGGCTTCCTCGAAATCTCAAGAGGTCTACTCTACACTTGTCAACTCAGTTTTGGCTAGGGTGAAGCAAGAATTTGTAGCACCATCTCATCTATGGAAGGTATCCACCATCTCCTCCAACATTGGTATCAGAGCAACATCAAGGTAAAATGGGAGATGGATTTCCATCATTCATTGGAAAATTGGACAGGGGAAATTATCCATCTTGGTCCCTAAGGATGAAGGCTCACCTCCAAGAAAGAATCTTGTATGGATACATATCTGGAGATGAAGAAATGCCAACCTTTCAAAGCGAAAACAAACCTACAAGAGAGGAGCAAGAGAGACTAGTTGCATGGTGTGCAAAGGATGCTCTAGCCAGGTCTCACATACTCAATTCAATATCTGATTGTTTTATTACCTCATACTAGGAATCGTAAGACATCCTAAGAGACTTGGGAAGTACTATCTTCATACTTGTCATCAAATACAAGGGCTAGAAAGAACCAGCTTTGGATGGAGTTCACAACCTTGAAGAAGCCCCAGATGAATGCTTTAGGAACACAAAGATTCAGAGAGGAAGAGGCTTCCACAGAGGAGGCTATGCGCAATCAAGAGGAAAGTTCAATAATGGACGAAACAACTACCATCACAATTACAACCAAGGCTACAACAACAACTATCAAGGAGGCTTCAAAGGAAGGGGAGACTACAACAACTATACAGATGATCAAGAGGATTCCCGATTACTGATGAATATGACAGCCAAGCAAGGTAAAGATGATGAGTACTTATTCTATATTGATTCTAGTTGCTACAATAATGTAGCAGGCAATGTAGCATTATTGTCCAACCTTGAAGAACCCAAAGGAAAGCATGGTCCAAACATGTGATGAAATTAGGCCCTCAGTATAGAAGATTGAAAATGTTAAAGCATCTAATGGTAACATGAATTTTCTAAGCAAGGTATTGTATGTGCCAACAATAACCAAGAATCTAATCAGTGTTGGACATATTGTTGAGAAGGGTTTATATGTTACATTAATAAGGAATGGATCATATGTGGAGGACCCTCAACAAGACTTCAAGGGGATTGCAAAAGATGAGAAATCTGGTAGAATTTTTATCTTTGAAGTTGAAGATATAAGAAATATTGCTCTCTTCAATTATAAGGACCAAAACCTATCTCAATTGGAGATATGGTATAAGAGACTTATAGGACATATAAGTGAAAGGACATTGAAGCAAATATGTAGGGATCAGAGTATGCTTGGCATCCCAAATGTGTCTAAGCAACACATGATTTATAAATGTGGAGCATGCCAAATTGACAAGTCACATAGGCAACGATTCAGCAAAAGAGGATACATGTATGAAGACTACTTGGAGCTTGTACACACAGATGTGTGGGGTCCTAGCAGAAAGCCATCAATTTTAGGGTCAAGGTATTATTTTCATTCATAGATGACTATAATAGGTGGACAATACTTTATTTTATGAAGCATAAAGATGAAGTCTTCACCTTTTTCAAGAAGTATTTGGCATTGCCAAGAAATCAAACAGGTAAAAGTCTGAAGAGGCTCAGATATGATGGAGGTGGTTTATGGTTTCTCACATGAGTTTGACTCCTTCTTAGAGGATAGAGGCATAAAGAGAGAGACTACAACAAGGTACACTCCTGAACAGAACGGATTGGCAGAGAGAAGAAGAAATAGATTAATAGTAGAGGCTGCAAGATCAATGTTGAATGAGAAAAAACTCCCTAATTATCTATGGGTAGAGGTTGTTTCTACAACCACTTAACTAATCAATATACTTCAATCCAAGTCTCTAGATAGGATGACACCTTATGAGGCATGGAATTGCACGAGACCTTCTTTAGATCATTGTAAGATCTTTGGGTGCATTGCTTATGCACACATACCCTCACAGATTAGGGGAGGGCTTGATGCAAAAGCTAAACGATGCATATTTATTGGCTATGATCAGACACAAAATGGATATAGGTTATAATTAGTAGGGATGTGGTATTTGATGAAATTAACTCTTGGTTTGAGGATGGTTGCAGGAAAATAAAGCTACCCTATGATTTGGAGAATGATTTTCCAAATTTGACAGAAGAAGAACCACATACATGAGAGGATGTCAACTCAGAAGATGGAGAACAAATTGATTTTGAAGAATTCAAAGCTTGGAAGTCCAAGGGCAAAGTAAAGTTCAAGTAATTGGAATACATTCCATAGTCATCCAATCAAGCACTTAGAAGATCTCAAAGGGGAAGTAAGAAACCTATAAGGTATGGCTATGACACATCACTAGTCACCAAGCATTCTATATACATAGCTAAAGACTTTATGTGAGAGGAACCATCTTCATTTGAGGAAGCCAACAAGGAAGAATAATGGAGAGAAGCTATGCAGGAGGAAATTGAAGCACTTCAAGAGAATTGCACTTGGGATTTGGTTCCCAAAAAACCATTCATGAAGATAATAGGATCTAGGTGGATTTAGAAAGTGAAAAAGAATTCATATGGCACAATAAACACGTATAAAGCAAGGCTAGTAGCGAAGGGGTTTGCTCAAACCCATGGATTGGATTATGAGGAGACCTTCTCACCTGTAGCCAAGATGCCAACTATTAGAGTTTTGGTAAGTATTGTTGCTTCAAAGAATTAGAACTTGTACCAATTGGATGTTAAAAATGATGGAGAGTTTTAACCTCCAAAAGAACAAGTTATCCTTGATTTTAGAGAATGCTATATCAAGAACAACTCAAAACCTTTACTCATTTTGAGGATCAATACTCAATTATCAAAATCTTGAACAAACTGTGAAGAGATCTGCTACTCAAAAAGTCTGCTGCACATAACTCACTCATTGATTGATAAAATGTATAAAGTTTTTTATAAAACTTTGCACAAGGTGTCGCCTATAGATTCGTACCTTCTTCAAGTTAAATGATTCCATAAGATTAAGTATATCTTGAGAAATGAACCAAACAGTTCACCTATGTCTAAAACTTTTCTCTTGTAAAGTCGATTCTGACACCTGCAACTTCTAACACATGGTTCTCCCAAACTAGAACCCATTTAAGAAAATGCTTTTAGCCATAGATGGCTTACCTTCCAACATAGATTTTGACTCCTCATTTGTGCAAAACTTTACACTATGCAGTGAGAAGTGATCACTCCTTTCACCATCAAGATTGTGCCTATTTCAGAAGAAACTCAACAATTCTTCACATACAAATGTTCCTACACATAATTCTCTCAACCTGTTTACAATTAGGCTCTCAAACTTTAACCATAGACTCATTAAATATGGAATTAGACATCTACAAAAGGATTCTGGAAATGATCAAGCATAGAAGGAGAACACTCAGAAATATCTGATGCAACTTTTCTTCTATTCAGAAAACGTTTACATCTGAGTGATGAGAGAGATCTCCTACACTTCTAAAGTGTCTAATGACTCTTACAACTTCTAATTCTTCTCTTCACATGCTCTCTCATACTTTCCCCGACTTTTTACTTGTATATATAGGCACATATGTACAAAATCATGACCATACAAAAGGTATAAGTGAGCTAATAAAAAATTAATGTACATATGTATACAAGTCTTCATTTCCTGAACATACTCTATCTTAAATCTTCATTTGTTGATCTTTCCTTCTTCCTTTGACTCCAAGTCTTTATCCAAAACATCAATTGGTGGTTGACTTGCACAACAGCTCCCCCTCAATCATCAATTGAGGTTTTCTCTATCTTCTTTATACTTGCCATGTCTTTAAAGCTTTTAGCTTTGGTCCATCCAAGCTTTTGGTTAGCATATCTACAATCTGATCTTTTGTTGAAGTATGTATGACTTCAATCTCCTTATCAATCACCTTCTCTCTTAAGAAGTGATACTGAATCTCAATGTGTTTAGTCCTGGCATGAAAAGTAGGGTTAGCAGCTAGATACACTAAACTCATGTTATCCATGAATAGTGGGTGTGCTTTGAATGATGTCAAAGCTCTTCATAAGAGTCTTTAGCCATATGACTTCCTTTGCAACTTCAACCATACCTTTATACTCTGCCTCTGTAGATGATAAAGCAACTGTATGTTGCTTCTTAGAGCACCAAGATATTAGCTTATCTCCTTCTGATGCACAAATACTTCATCACCTACATGAATATTGAATGTACCTGCATACCAATTAGCTCATCAAATGTAACATCCTTTGATACAAGGAATTGTTTTGTGGATGGATTCCACAACCTATATCCCATCTGCTTATCATCATATCCAATAAACACATAACTTTTGAGCTTTAGGTTTCAATTTATGCCTCAACTGAGATGGCACATATGCATAAGCCAAACATCCAAATTTTTGCAATGATATAAGGTAGGTCTCTTACCCCACCATGCCTCATATGGTGTCATACCCTACAAAGATTTACATGGTAACCTATTGACCAAATATGTGGCTGTATTAAATAATTGGGACAAAATTTCTCCTTCATCATGGGTCTTGCAAACTCAACAAGAGTTCTATTTCTGTGAAGAGATGGATAGGTATGTGCTTGAAGATGAAGAGGTGTTGCAAAATCCTTGATCTACACTAGCCAAATGAACTCCAGGAGTATATGGTGGGCCCTTTTAGCTTGCCAATGGATGTATTATACACCCTATGTACCTTGGAAGATCACTCTCAAAAAGATAGATCAAAACAGATAAGTTGGAGTTAGCTCAGAGGTGAAAACTTGCTATTCTTGGTTCATACACCTGTCCAGTGTTTTACATATTTTCTCTGAGCACAGCAGCAATTAGCTTAATTCCCCTTGGGGAACTCTAGGTAACTTAAAGAGCTAACTTTCAAGAGTAATCTCATCAAAAATAATGAACCACACACTGAGAATGAGTTTTAACAAGTGATGACATCATCCCGATTTTCACGGGCTGCTACAGAAATAGACCAATGAGCAGAAAAATCAACATAACTCAAAATCTAGAAATCCAATGATTATGAAACTCTGTATGGTTATACGAGACAGTAAGCTGAATCAAACAAGCTTTAAATCACTGAATTTAGATAAGTAACCACTGAGAAATGGCTCTGACAAGATGAGTGAAAAAGTCGGGTACCTGACAGAGAAGTGAAGATGAACAGACCCTGTTGACTTCAAATGAACATAACTGAAGATTGCAACATCCAAATGACATGAAACTTTGTGAGCATATAATACACGTATAGAGCTAACTTTACCAAGTTAAATCACTAAAAATGATGCACCAAGCTCAGAGAAAACATCTCTCCAAGCTGACTGAGAAAACTGAGAGTAATGGCAGTGAGTAGTACACTTCACAAGAACATGGAAAGATGAACTCAAATAATCATGAAAATGAAAGTATATTGCTTGTACAATCAATGACTTATTGGTACATATGTGTGCCTTGTAATCACACCTTGATATGGCATAAAGCTCAGCTCTTGGAGGTCTTCACATAGGTCTCTCTAACCACGACTAAAACTGCCATCTATTTATAGTTGAGTTTGGGAGGCTAACTTCCCTCAATCACTCTCCAATCAATCAATGATTGATTTGATTCTCTACCTACCACAAATCACGAATTCGTGGCTCCTCTTTCCATTCTTGATCAAGTGGACTCAACCACTTAAGATTCTCTTACTTTTACATTAAGTAAACTCTTCAAAAGTTACAAGAGGTAGTTCATAAGTGAACTTTACATAGTCTTCTTTTTAAAGCTTCTTCTAAGACTTTGTGAGACTCAAGCCAATACTTAGGCTTGTCATAGACTTGCTCCAACAGCTCCCCCTCAAGCCAAGTATGCTTGAGGTCTTCAATCTTCCAAGATTACCTGCAAACCAATCATAGCCTTGAATTTGCAAAGCTTTGTACCATCCAATGCTTTGGTTAGAATATCTGCACATTGTTGATGAGTGGACACATATGATATTTGAATCTCTTTGCTTAGAACCTTTTCTCATACATAGTGATAATGAACTTCAATATGTTTAGTCCTTGCATGAAAAATAGGATTAGCAGCCAAATGAATAGAACTCATATTGTCACCAAAAATAGTTGGAGTTCCAAACTCCAATCCAAGATCTTTGAATAATGTCTTCATCCACATAGCTTCTTGTGTAGCTATGGCAAGACCTCTATATTCAGCTTCAGTAGAAGAGAGAGCAACTGTGGGTTGCTTCTTGGATGACCATGAAATAAGCTTTGAACCTGCAAAGGTAAGATAACCTGAAGTGCTCCTTCTATCTTCTTGGAGCCAGCCCAATCTGCATCAGAAAATAGCTTCAAACCTAAATCAGATACATAAGGATAATAAAGTCCTTCATTTATGGTTCCTTTGAGATACTTGAGAATCCTTTTGGCAGCATCCATATGTGGTTTCCTTGGTGTGTGCATAAATTGGCTTAGCACACTCATACTGTAACATATATCTACTCTTGTCAATGTGGCATAGTTGAGACTACCCACTAGACTTTGATATGATGTGATGTCCTCTATGAGTTCACCTTCATGTGAGCTCAATTTGTGATTGACCTCCATTGGAGTACCTGCAATCTTACAATCTTGCATCTTGAATTTTGCCAACATGTCCTTAATGTACTTTCTTTGAGTGAGAAACAAACCATGATCTTTGTAGACAACTTCCAAACCTAGGAAGTAGGTAAGTGAACCCAAATCACTTATCTTGAACTCTTCTCTCATCTGATCTTTGATCTTCTTCATACCATCTGCATCATTTCCTGTCAATATAATACCATCTACATATACACATAGGTAGATGACCTCGGAATTACTCTTTTTAATAAAGAGTGAAGGATCTGCCTTGCTTGGTTGAAAGCCTTTGTCCTGCAAGAATGAAACAAGCCTGAAATTCCAAGCTCTTGGAGCTTGCTTGAGACCATACAATGCTTTGTTAAGTTTACACACATAATCAGGATAAACTTGATTCTCAAAACCAGGTGGTTGTGCCATATATACCTCTTCTATTATCCAACCATTCAAGAATGCATTCTTTACATCTAGTTGAAGTATCTTCCAATTCTTGGAAGAGGCAATACTAAGCAAAACCCTAATAGTAGGCATCTTTGCCACAGGAGAGAAGGTCTCCTCATAATCAATTCCCTGAGTTTGTGCAAAGCCTTTTGCTACAAGCCTTGCCTTATACCTGTTAATTGAACCATCAGAATTCTTCTTGAGTTTATAGACCCATCTTGAGCCTATTACCTTCATGGATGAAGTCTTGGGCACCAAATCCCAAGTGTTGTTTTCCTCAAGTGCTTCAATCTCTTCCTTCATTGCATGCTTCCATTCTGATTTTGCTTTGGCCTCTTCAAATGATGATGGCTCCTCTTGGTTTATGTCTTGTGCTATGTAGATAGAATGTTTAGTTACTAATGAGGTGTCAAACCCATACCTTTCTGGTTTCTTCTTTTCCCTCATAGATCTTCTTAGGCCATGATGTGATGATTCTGCCTCATGTCCAAGTTCCTGCAATTTTGCTTTACCTTTAGACTTCCATGCTTTGATCTTTTCCATGTGAGATTCTTCATCATCCTCTGAGGTGTCTTGTTCTTCAATCTTTGATTGTTCTCTACCAAGCTTTGGAAAATCTTCTTCAAGATCATATGGTAAATTGATCTTCCTGCATGAATCTTCATACCATGAATTGTTCTCATCAAAAACTACATCTCTGCTTACCAAGAATCCTTTGTTGGTAGGGTTGTATAACCTGTAGCCCTTTTGATTGTTGTCATATCCAATAAATACACACCTTTCTGCCTTTGGATCCATCTTGCCTCTAACCTGTGAAGGAACATGAGAAAAAGCAATACATCCAAAAATTTTACAATGATCTAAGCTTGGTCTTCTTCCATTCCAAGCCTCATATGGAGTCATCCCATCAAGGGATTTTGAAGGCAACCTGTTAATCAAGTAAGTGGCTGTAGATACAGCCTCAGCCCATAAGTAACTAGGTAAATGCTTTTCATTTAACATAGACCTTGCAGCTTCAACAATTGTCCTATTCCTCCTTTCTGCCACTCCATTTTGCTCAGGAGTGTACCTTGTAGTTACCTCTCTTTTGATTCCTCTTTCTTGAAGAAAAGAATCAAAATCATGGGAGAAGTATTCTCCCCCTCCATCTGACCTTAGCCTTTTTAGTGATTTACCTGTTTGATTCTCCACAAGAGCCAAATATCTTTTGAAATATGAAAAAACTTCATCTTTGTGTTTCATAAAGAATAGGATAGTCCATCTGCTGCAATCATCAATAAAGGAAACATAATACCTTGATCCAGATATTGAAGCTTCCTTGCTAGGTCCCCATACATCTGTATGAACCAACTCCAAGAGATCTCCATGCATATAACCTTTCTTCATGAATGGTAACCTGTGAGACTTTCCAAATTGACATGCACTACACTTATAAATCATATGTTGTTTTGACAAATTAGGAAGTCCAAGTACACTTTGGTCCCTGCAGATTTGCTTTAATGACCTTTCACCAATATGTGCTAACCTTTTGTGCCATACTTCCAATTCTGTGAGTGTTTGACTACCATAATTAAAGAGAGCAATGTTTCTAGTGTCCTGTAATTCAAATGTGAACAATCTACATGTCTTTTCACCTTTTGCAATTTTTCTGAATCCTTGACTTGGATCTTCAACAAATGCTCCTGCTTTTGTGAACCTGACTTGCAACCCTTTCTCTACTATCTGCCCAACACTTATCAAATTCTTTGTAATGGTAGGGACATAGAGTACCTTACTGAGTAGGTTGATGTTTCCATCAGGTGCTTTGACATTGCCTATTTTCTCCACTGGATGTTTTGTATCATCTCCTGTTTGTACCTCATGCTTATTCCTTGGATCTTCTAAATCTGATAGGAGTGCCACATTTCCTGCCACATGATTTGAACAACCTGAATCTATGTAGAAAACATGCTCATCAGATTTACCTTGTGGCATAGCCATGTTCATGATCAATAATGAATCCTCTTTGTTTGAGTCTTCTATGTAGTTATTGTAGTCTCTCCTTCCTTTGTAGCCTCCTTGATAGTTTGAATGATTGTAGTTGTTGTAGTTGCCATGGTAGTTGTTGAACCTTCCTCTTGAGTAGCCATAACTTCCTCTATTGTATCCTCTGCCTCTTTGATTCCTGGAATTCCTAAACCAATTTTTAGTTGTATGATTAGTTAATCCACAAATAGAACATGAGTTGGAGTCTTGGGATCTCCCCCTGCCTTGTCTACCTCCTCTTCCTCTACCTCTGTCATGTCTTCCTCTACCTGCATAGTTAGCTTGATATGTACCTGCTTCATCATCCACTTTCTTTGCCTTTCCTTTGTTATCTTTAGACTTGCTTTTATCCGTGTATAAAACTGAAGATTGATTACCTTTAGAGCTTTCTCCATTTTTGATAAGCTTTGCCTCTTGAGTAAGTAGTTGTCCAATGAGTGTGTTGAAATCAGGTACATGCATGTCCATGTACAAATCCATAGCTGTGGTGAATGCTTCCCACTTATCATCTGCCTTCAAGCCATTGATGACCTGCCTTACAATTTGCTCTTCATCTATTACCTCTCCAATGCTTCCCAATTGATCCGCTATGTCCTTGAGCTTTGTGACAAAATCAGTCACATTTTGTTTGGGAGCCTTCTTGAGAGTTGTGAAATCCAGCCATAGTTGATGCTTCCTAGCTTTAGTACTTGAAGAAAAGAAAGCTTCAAGTGCATCCCACACTTCCTGAGATGTCTTAAAACTTCTAATGTGAGGCAACAAAAAATCTGAGATAGAGTTGAGGAGATAAGACCTTGCAAGTGCATCCTTGGAGCACCATGTGCTCAATCTTTCTTGCTCTTCTTGTGTTGGTTGACTTTTGTTCCTGAAACTTGGCATAACTTCATCTCCAGCCACATAACCATATAAACTTCTACCTTGGAGATAGGCTTCCATTCTTAATGACCAAGCTGAGTAGTTACCTCTGTCTAATTTGTCAATTGATGAAGGAAATCCATCTGCCATGTTGTCCAAACTTGCTCTGATACCACTGTGAAGAGATGGATAGGTATGTGCTTGAAGATGAAGAGGTGTTGCAAAATCCTTGATCTACACCAGCCAAATGAACTCCAGGAGTATATGGTGGGCCCTTTTAGCTTGCCAATGGATGTATTATACATCCTATGTACTTTGGAAGATCACTCTCAAAAAGATAGATCAAAACAGATAAGTTGGAGTTAGCTCAGAGGTGAAAACTTGCTATTCTTGGTTCATACACCTGTCCAGTGTTTTACATAATTCTCTGAGCACAGCAGCAATTAGCTTAATTCCTCTTGGGGAAGTTTAGATAACTTAAAGAGCTAACTTTCAAGAGTAATCTCATCAAAAATAATGAACCACACACTGAGAATGAGTTTTAACAAGTGATGACATCATCCCGATTTTCACGGGCTGCTACAGAAATAGACTAGTGAGCAGAAAAATCAACATAACTCAAAATGTAGAAATGCAATGATTATGAAAATTTGTATGGTTATACTCGACAGTAAGCTGGATCCAACAAGCTTTAAATCACTGAATTTAGATAAGTAACCACTGAGAAATGACTCTGACAAGATGAGTGAAAAAGTCGGGTACCTGACAGAGAAGTGAAGATGAACAGACCTTGTTGACTTCAAATGAACATAACTGAAGATTGCAACATCCAAATGACATGAAACTTTGTGAGCATATAGTACACTTATAGAGCTAACTTTACCAAGTTAAATCACTAAAAATTATGCACCAAGCTCAGAGAAAACATCTCTGCAAGCTGACTGAGAAAACTGAGAGTAATGGCAGTGAGTAGTACACTTCACAAGAACATGGAAAGATGAACTCAAATAATCATGAAAATGAAAGTATATTTCTTGTACAATCAATGACTTACTGATACATATGTGTGCCTTGTAATCACACCTTGATATGGCATAAAGCTCAGCTCTTGGAGGTCTTCACATAGGTCTCTCTAACCACGACTAAAACTGCCATCTATTTATAGTTGAGTTTGGGAGGCTAACTTCCCTCAATCACTCTCCAATCAATCAATGATTGATTTGATTCTCTACCTACCACAAATCACGAATTCGTGGCTCCTCTTTCCATTCTTGATCAAGTGGACTCAACCACTTAAGATTCTCTTACTTTTACATTAAGTAAACTCTTCAAAAGTTACAAGAGGTAGTTCACAAGTGAACTTTACATAGTCTTCTTTTTAAAGCTTCTTCTAAGACTTTGTGAGACTCAAGCCAATACTTAGGCTTATCATAGACTTGCTCCAACAATTTCTCCTTTCTACTACACCATTTTGTTGAGGAGAGTACCTGCAAGTCACTTCCCTTTTTATACATGCATTCCATAAGTAATCACTAAACTCATTAGAGAAATACTCTCCCCCTCCATCTGACCTTAGTCTCTTCAACTTTTGACATGTAATTCTTTCCTCATACATATGATAATGTTTGAATGTATTGACTACCTCTGATTTATCTTTGATCACATATATAGTGATCCACCTGGTAGCATCATCAACATAAATCACATAATACCTTGAACCATTTATATTGAAATCCTTTGATGGTCCCCACACATCTGTATGTACCAATTGAAGCTTCTCTGAATACATAAATCCATGCTTAGAATATGATTGCTTATGAGCCTTACCTAATTGACATGCCTCACATTTGTATGTCATATGTTGACCTGCAACATTAGGCAATCCAAGCACTGAACCATTGTTAACCATATCCTTAATTCCTCTTTCATTAAAATGTCCAAGTCTTTTGTGCCAAAGATCTAACTCAAAGATCTTATGTCCTCCATAAGTGAAAAAGGCATGACCCACATTACCTTGAATCTTCAATGTGAAGAGTCTTCCTTCTTTCTTCCCTAACAATTTGTTTATACCCATTGCTAGAATCTTCCACAAAAACTCCATCATTAGTGAACCTTACTTCATAACCTTTTTCAACATTTTGTCCTATACTTATTAGATTCTTTGGAATTGTAGGAACATACAAGACCTTACTCAAGAGAGTACTTCCATCCTTGGCGCTCACTGATCCAATTGACTTCACATTAATTGAGCTGTGTATTATCACCTGTTTGAACTATATGATTAGTTACCTTATTCTCCAAATCAGTCATCAAGGCTATGTTACCACTCAGGTGATTGCTACACCCTAAGTCAATGTAGAAGACTCTTTGTTCTTCACTTTGTGTTTCACAAGTTGCATTCATAATCAAGGTTGAATCCTTCTTTTGATCTGAAGCATAATTATAGTAGGTATTGTTGTAGGATTGACTTTGGAATCATCTACCTGTTTCTTCCAAAGTAACCTCTACTACCTTTGCCTCTGAAATTACCTCTTTGATTTCTGCCACCTCTTCCTCTTGAATTAAAAATCTGATTATACCCTCCATTATTCTGATTATTATGCCAACAATCATGAGCTAAGTGATTTGTCTTACCACAAATATAGCAAGCTTTGGCTGCATCTTTATTGTTTCTGCCTCTTCCTCTACCTTTGCCACCTCCTCTTCCTCTTAGGAAGTTAGCTTGGCTAGTTGTACTTTCTTCTTCATTTGCTTGTTGTTTGCCTTTGCTATTCTTCTTCTTGTCCTTTGAATAGATTGCTTGACATGCACTCTTATCACCATCACCTTTGACATCCTCCTCAAAGGTTAGCATGTGTCCTAGCAACTGATTTAAACCAGGAGTGAAATTATCTAGTGATAATTCATTAGACAAAATTGAATGGCTTCCATTTCTCATCACCTCTCAAACCTGTGAGGATTTGCCTTACCAATTTATCCTCTTCAATATCTTCATCAACTGCTCCTAATGCATCTGCAATGTTCCTTCATCCTTGTTACATAATCTAAAATAGATTGAGAGGCCTTCTTCTTGAATCTGGTAAACTCTGCCCATAAAGATGCCTTCCTTGACTTTGTCGTGTTTTGGAAATGCTCCTCCAAAGCATTCCATATATCACTTGCACTTTCAAGACCTCTAATATGAGGTAGCAAATAGTCATTGACTCCCATGTAGATAATGCTCCTAGCTTTAGCATCCTTCTTCATCCAAGTCTTCAAATCTGATAGTTCATCCCTAGTTGGAACACTAGGATCTCTGAATTGTGGTTTTTCTTCTTCACCTGTAATGTAATCTATCAAGTCTTTGCTCATGAGATGAGCTTCCATCCTCATTGACCATGCTGGATAGTTTTCTCTATCCAATTTCTCAATCTGAAGAGAATCTCCCATCCTTTCTTCACCTATGTATTAAATTGTTCAAGCTTTATGAAGAATAAGTGTACCTTTACCTCAAATGTAGTTCCTTTTGGACTTCTTGATTGCTTCAGGCCTCCTTCTCAAGCTTTCACTTCAAACTTTCAGCTTTTGAACCTTCAAGTGTTGATTTTTGTATGTCTGCAGCAGTCGGGGTTCTCCTTTCTTCAATTTTGATGATTCTTGCTTTGAAACCACTGATGGAGAGTTTTAAACTCCAAAAGAACAAGTAAACCTTGATGTTAGAGGACCTCTATATCAAGAACAACTCAAAAACTTTACTATTTGGAGGATCAATACTCAATTATCAAAATCTTGAACAAACTGTGAAGAGATCTGCTACTCAGAAAGTCTGTTGCACATAGCTCACTCATTGACTGATCAAATGTGTAAAGTTTTAATAAAACTTTGCACAAGGTGTCGCATATAGATTGTGTACCTTCTCCAAGTTAAATCATTCCAAAAGATTAAGTATATCTTGATAAATGAACCAAATAGTTCACCTATTTCTAAAATTGTTCTCCTGTAAAGTCGATTCTAACACCTGCAACTTCTAACACATGATTCTCCCAAACTAGAACCCATTTAAGAAAATGTTTTAAAACATAGATGGCTTACCTTAATTTAGGCATTGATTTTATGCAAGTTGATGGCAGAATAGCTTTATGTCAACCCAAATATATTGACAAATTATTGCAGTGTTTTGGCCTTGAAGACTGCAAAACTATTGCCACTCCTATGGAGATAGGTTTACGATTGAGTCTTCAAGATGTTGGAGATGCATTTGATGTTGTTCTATGAGTAGGTTGTTGGATGCTTGATTTACTTATGCATTACTCGACAAGATATTCATTTTAGAGTCTTAGAGATCAGTAGGTTTATGCATTGGCCAGGTGTCAAGCATTGGTAGCTGGTTAAGTGCATCTTTCTCTACTTGAGTGGTAGTCATCTACTTGGATTGTTTTATCCCAAGGGGGGATTACTACTAACAGATTTACATTTTTTTCTAAATCTAGCTAAGCTGGTTGCTATGACGCTCATGTGTCCACAAATGGTTTTCAATTTATGCTTGGTAGCTCATGCATATTGTGGTTGAGCAAGAAGCAGCCTATTGTACTCACTTCTAATTATGAGGCTAAGTATAGGTTAGCTTTCATAGCGACTGTTGAGTGTGTTTGGCTCAGACCCCTTATGGTTGATGTGGGTGTTGGTCAGTCTTTTGCCACCATCATCTTCATTAACACTCAAAGAACATTGGTAGTTGAAAGGAACCGTGTGTTCCATGCTCACACTAAGCACACTGAGCTGCACTACCATTATGTCAAGGAGAGGTTCTCTATTGGAGAGTTCAATTTGGCATATATGACCACACAGGAGAACATTGCAGACCTTTTCACAAAGGCTCCACCTAGGGAGAAGTTTGAAGCTTTTCACAAAGCTTTACAATGAAATTTCCACGATCAGAAGCCGATGAAGAATACGAAAACATGCGTAGATTAGCTTGTTTACCATTGTACAATGGAGCGAAGATATCTATACTATGTGTGCCACTCGCGATGCTCAATCTGCAATCCATTTATAGATGGTTAGATAGTAGTGTCTCTGAATTATTCAGGTAAATGGATTTGAAAAATACTTTCATTACTGTATCAAAATAACTTTGTTTACTAATATCATTCTAATTGTTTATTATAGGCTTCTTAAAGATCAATTTTTGCCAGAGGGCAATGAAATGCCTCCAACACATGGAGATGCAAAAAAACTTTTGCAATCCATTAGAATGGACTACACTAAGATTCATTCTTGTCAGAATGATTACATCCTCTTTCGGAACAAGTACGTGCATCTCCACATATGTCCAAAGTGTGGAGCAAATAGATTTAGAGAAGACCTTATGGGCGAAGAAATCCCCACAAAGGTTCTTTGCCACTTTCCTATCATTCCATGAATTGAGAGCATGTTTAGATGTAAATCCATAGTTGAGTTAATGTCATGGCATGCAAAGAGCAAGTCTACAAATGGTGTAATGTGATTGCCTACTAACTCTGATGCTTGGAAACACATAGATAGTAAGTGGCAAAAGTTTGCTAGCGAGCCTCGAAACATACATCTAGGCCTAGCTATGGATGGAGTAAATTCATTTGGTTTACGCAGCCCTTCATGGAGCACATGGCTTGTATGTTTGGTGAATTATAATATCCCACCATGGATGGCCACAAAGAAGGGTCATTTATTATTAGCTCTTATTGTGCGAGATAAGTATAAGGTAAACATTATGGATGTATACCTTGCACCACTTGTGGAAGAGCTGCGCATTTTATGGGATGGGATTATTGTGTGTGACATGTCTCAACCTATAAGAAGACGAGATATGCAAGTGCAAGGCATACTTATGTGGATGATGCATGATTGGCCTGGTTATGGTGAATGTTCGGGTTTGTCGATTTTGGGTTACCATGCTTGTCCCTTATGCAGACCATGACTTGAAGCACGATATTCCAAAGCACTACGTAAAGCTGTCTATGAGGACATCATAGATATTTGCCTGATGGACATGTTCTACATGAAGGAAAAATTGATCAAAAGCGCAATGCCAAATGAAAGCTAGCAATTGGAAACAACTATGGGATTTAGAAACACCAGTCACTGTCATGAAATGGTTGTCGATCTTTCATGAACTCCCTTATTGGAGTGAGTTATTGATCAATCATTTGGTACATCTAATGCACTTTTTTAAGAATATGGAAGAGATTCTGTAGAAGACTTTGATCGAAAAGAAAGAAAGCAAAGCATAAAGGGAGGACTTAGAAGAGCGAGGTCGTATGCAAGAGTTGTGGGCAATTACTAAGCCCAATGGAACAATATCATTACCAAGAGCTCCTTGGCTGCTTCGCAGGATGGAAGGGCAACAAGTGAAGAAGATGATTTCAGAGTTTCGAACAGCTACTGGATGCATGAGGTATCTAAAGACTGCTTTCACATGAAACGATAATCTTGGAGGGCTCAAGTCTCATGATTGGCACAAGTTTTTACAGTTTGTGCTACCTGTAGCTTTAAAAGATTATCTTTCAGAGGATATGCAAACAACCATTTATAAAATTAGTTCCTTGGTATGGTGGATCTCTTCTAAAGAGATAAATAAAGATAGCATAGAGAGTGTGAAACTCAATGCTATCGACGTTGTTTGTATGGTAGAGAAATACTTTCCCACAAGTATTCTCACTATTCAGCTTCATTTACAGGTTCATGTGGAAGATGAAGTTGCAATAGCAAGAACTATCCATAGTCGATGGATGTTCTTCTAAGAGTGCTTTATGAAGACATTAAAAGGGTTTGTTCAATAGATTCTAGAGGGTAGCATGGAAGAGGGATGGCTCGTACAAGAATCTCTTGTATTCATAACTGAGTTTCTACATATATTGGAGCCAGAAATGCTTCGCTTATGGAGCGATGATGAAGATGTTCCTCTCATAGGTGATGAACCGCAAGATAAAGGGATGCAGCTTTCAGAGAGAAGGCAATGAAGTTTTGCATCATTAACTCTGAGCCTATGCAGAAGTGTTTAGAGAAGTATGAGCTTGCCAAGGAGACAAATGCAAAGGAAAGAGCTTAGTTTTGAAAGAATTGTTCCACTCCATTTTTCGCCTTCCAGAAAGTCTTCGACCTCTTCCACCCTTTCCAAGGAGCAGATGGCTAGATATAGCAGTTTCACAAGCAAAGGCAGCGGGTGAAGATATCTATGAAGAAGAAGAAGAACTCACAAAGGGATGTCATTGGGAGTATTCTAAATGTGGTGCACTCTGATCTCATGGATGACACTTTTAGATCACATGAATCGATAAAAATAGGTCTACTTTTGATAGTGGGGTGATGGTGAACTTTTTGCAAAAAAGTAGAGCGAGTGTAAGAGATGATAATGCTCAAGGAGGCTAGCTAGATTATTGTGTAGTGATTCAAGATATCTTGAAGCTATCCTTTAGGAAGTTTGATTACTTTGTTTTTTATGTGAAATGGTTCAAAGTGATCACCTCTAGAAGAAACACAACAGTGAGGAGGGATAAAAGTGGTTTGCTTCAAGTTGACTCCACAAAATTATAGACCGATGAAAGAGATACATTTGTACTTCCCCCAACACTGTGAGCAAGTTGTTTTTATACCAAATTCAAAAGAACTAGAGTGGCTATTTGTTTTACAAGTCTCCCCACGTAGTAGAAAATTTTGTGAGAACATAGATGTAGAAGAAAGTTCATCTGTAGTGGACTCGAAGATTCATTCGATAGTCGAGTAGGAAGAGATCATTGTCCGAGAAGAAGATATCCTTGAAGAAGATGAGATACATGATGAAGCAACATATGATGATCAAGAAGAACCTAGCATATGAAGAGATTTAGAAGTTACCAATATAGAGATAGATATTATATGTGCATCGGATCTCCAAGAGGATGCTAGAATAGAGGATTTTTTAATCAAACACTTGTATGTACTAATTTTTGTTTTTTTAGCTACATTCTTTTGTACAATACTATTTCTCTATATTACCTTTATTATCATATGCTAATTATTTGAGCTCTTTTGTTACAGAGCATGATGGGAGATAGTACTCTAGTCACTCCACATTCCATGACAGAGGAGCAGTTCTTCAAGTTCATATCGCACGTACCTCTTATGTATATGGTGGCTGCATCACAATACTAGATGGCTCGTGTTAGCACTCCCCTCGGCCTCACTCCCACCGGCCTCACTCTTGTCGGCTTCACTCCTACCAGCCTCACTCCCACCGGTGTCACTCCTACTAACGTCACTCCTACAGGCGCTACTACTTCCATCGGAGGTATGTCTCCTAATTTTATGACTCCATCACGACCATCTTCTCAGCCATCCCCTAGCGGCTATAGTAGTAGACATGTGCATTCGACACCTCAGCATGATACAGGTGCTAGGTCGAGGTCACACTTTGGAGCAAGAGGTTCTAAGAGTGGATCTACAGGTAGCTCTAGAGGAGGTGACTGTTGTGGAGGTAGTGTGACGAACATTGTGTCACCCACTTCTACTCCTAGAGCGAGTACCTCAGATGTAGGTATGCCTCGTGGTACACCACGTGGAACACCACATACACCTTGGGGTGCTCATGACCATGATGACTCCAAGGTATATAGTGTCTGTGATGGAGCTCCGATGATGGATGCGGCCGAAAAGGCCATGCATTAGCGTATACTCTATCTTTGCTCCATACAGTTTGGACACTCTATCATGTGGAAATGGAGCGAACAAGATAAAGGTCATAAACATTATATCAAAGAGATGATCTATCAGGAGTTCAAGCCAGCATATGGGCATCCTCTTGTTAGTTCAGGGTGGATTCTGCACATTGCACTTGACGTTATGTCCCATCGATGATGCGAGGCTCGTAATGCTTTCAAAGTAGGCTTACCAAAGCCTATATGATTAGATGCTCAGGAGTGGGATATGATTCGCGATGAGCAGTAGCAGACTCCTGACCAATATTGCCAGTAGCGAGATACCGCAACCATACATTTAGATACGGTTGGAGTGTCACATTTGGGTAACGACGGATATGACACTATGTGTCATAAATTAGTAAGTATGATTTGGTTTATTGAATTTTTTTGTGTTAAGCATGTCATGTATGTTCATCTAACATTTTGTATATTTGTTGCACGAGTTGGCAATGGGTCGTCCTCCAACAGGAACGGAGGAGGCTTATGGATTTCTTCATGGATTGATTGAACTATTGGAAGACTTGGAGGGACGTGGTGCATTTGTTTCATGGGAGCATCTATGATGAGGTGATGAATTTAGAAACTTGGTTTTTACTTGTTTGTAAATCTCATGTGAATTTATCTCATTTCATGAATGTTCTTTATTGCAGGACTACTAATATGGATGTTTTGATCCTTCTATGCATGTGTATGATAGTGGTGTACCACAATTTTGTATTTGGCTATATAGTAGTGGTGCACTAGAATTTTGTATTTGATTCTTATATGGCAATGCTTTGCCACATTTTGTATTTGCCTCATATATGACAATAATTTACCACACTCTTGTACATGCTTCATTTATGAAATATATAACTTTATTTGTACATACTTCATGGTTCATGGTCCATTATGATCATCTCTTTTGTGTCCGATAGTATTTTGCTTTATGAAATCATATTTCAGTTGCCATTAGAGTACACATCACATGTACTCGGTTTTTTTTTAACAGAGTTTATTGTCTTTTGCTAAACAACATCATGGTAATGTTGTTGTAGCAAAAGAAAACACACTCTGACCAAAAAAGATTTTGCAGATATGGTCATCGGTATGAGCGATGGTACTCCCAGGATGGTCACCGGTATGTGCGACGGTACTCCCAGCAGTCGTCGATATAGACGTCGGTATAAGAATTGGTATGTGCATCCGTATTTTTTTATGCTTATACGGATGCTTATATAGATGCTTATTCCGATGCCTATATCGGTGCCTATGTCGTCGTTTTGGTTTTGATGCCTATACCGGCACTTACACCACATCGGGGTAAAAATGCATCCATTCAATTTCCTTGATAAAAGCCTCGGTATATGGCCGATATGTTATAGTGGAACTTAACCATATTTTGGGAAGGAGAAACACTAAATTTTGCCCAAAGTAAAGCCTTCACATACATGTTTACTAGGTGCCTCAAGTTTGGGCAAAGATAACACCATTTCAGATTTCTACAGGCATAATAAACTAGCAAAATTTAGATGACAAAAGCATGCATTCCAAAGCTTTGCATTTGACATAGCCTGAGAGTCTTGAATTGCACATGCTGAATTATTCTTAGATTTTACATAATCTATGAGCTTGTATAGCCCAAGATATAAAATATCAGAAGCAATAGTGACATCGCGATTCAATAGATCATGAATTGTACATCTATGTTCTACAAATTTCACAACCAAGCCAATCTTGGCTAAAGGTGAAACTGGTAACAGATTCTTCTTGATCCTTGGCACAAATAAAACCATCCAAGAATGTAAAAGAACTACCATTAGGAGTAGTCAAAATGATCTTAACAACTCCCATAATAGGATAAGAGGAGTTGTTGGTGCATGTGATAGTATTCCCTATAGGGTCACCCTCAGCTGAAGTGAAGAAACTATGCTGTGAGGTAATATGTTTGGTTGCCCTACTATCAAAGTACCAAACATTTGAGTCTACTACAGACATACATTGTTCATGTGAAGATAGATCAAAACTGAAAATAGTAGTAAATGCCCATTCTTGATTCTCTATAAGATTAGCAGACTCTGTTTTTGGTGTAGAGGCCTTTGAAAAAACCATTCTAGCCTCTTCCTTCTTTGCCTCTTTTGCAGCCAGTTTTGGACAACTCTTTATGAAATGATCATTTGCTTTAGAGTATTTGCAAAACAATTTCTACTTGTCTATTTTCTTCTCGTCTCTGTCATCCTTCTATGGTTGTGTAGAATTAGGAGATTTTTGCTTATTAGTAGAAGAGCTCTATTTACCTTTGCCCTTCTGACTAGCCAAGAAAGCTTGATATGCAACATGCATAATGGGACTCCTCCATACATAACATGTGATTAGAGCATCCAGAGTCTATGTACCACTTTGTGTCCTTGGGATCACTAGTGTAGCCATGTTGCAAGGCTAGGAGCATCTTCTTCTCATCATTTTTCTTGGAGTTGTTAGCCTAACTCCCTTGCTCCTTTTTCTTCTTGCCTTTTTCATCCTTGAACCAATAATTTGAAGAAATATGATTTTGTCACCACATATAAAAAAAGTTTTACCTTGATGTGGTTTATTCTTCCCTGCCATTGTTGATCTTCCTTGAAGATGATGCCTTGCTATCTCCTTCTAAGTTTGAATCTTCTTCCTTGGATTGCTTCCACTTGCTTTTTCCTCCTTTCCCCTTTGTTCCACTCTTGCCTTTGCCTTTGCTAGCATATAGGACCTGTGAGTGACCATCCCTCTTGGACATGTCTCCTATGGCAACTTCTTTTGCCACTAGGTGTGGGATCAACTCCTCAAGAGTTGGTAGAGGATCTCTATACAAGATGGTTGTAATGACTCATGAGGGGTTTCCACTTGTCTTCCCCTCTCAGCACATTGAGAGTAATCTGCACAAGTTCTTCCTCATCTACTTTGTAGCCAATGGATGCCAATTTCTCCCTCAACTCCATCCTCAAGGTCTAGTCAACAATAGATTGACCATTATCCTTCTTCAAAGAATGGAGTTCATTCTTAAGCTGCATCTTTCTACTTCTTGTGGAAGTGGCATATATCTTCTCTAAGATCTCCCAAAGATCTCTAGCATGATCAAAATATGATATATGACCAATCATAGTGTTAGAGATTACTTGTGATATGTAGAAGATAACTCTCCTATTCCTTTCCTATCAATCCTTGAACATATTTAGTTCTTGATTGCTGATCTTTGGATCTTGGGGATCCACATTGGGCTAATCTGTAAGAAAATAACAGCACAACGGAATAGACCTGTAGACAGAGTTGAAAAAAACGCAGACAAAGATAGATGCAGACTGAGAGATAAAGAATTCAAATTCTCAGATTGCCAAGCATAAAGCAGTTACAATGATGGTGTTGTCCACCCGTGCGCTCCCACTGTGGAGCTTAGATGGCGATTTAGACAGACTCTAGATGAAGGGCTTACTAGTGCGCAATGCTATGTAAAGCTCAACCTGGGCCGTGCTTATATAGCTTTTACAAGGCGGTTCCGTATAGATAAACATAGTCGGGAAATACGAAATAGTCAGTAAAATATATGATCCGACAATATCTCCACGACCAGTCCTACCGTCTTGACCCTACGGGCCGGGGGGATACGCCCCCTGGACCTCGCAGAAGGGGGCAAGCCCCCCTCTGCACTCCCCCCATTAAGGTTCTATGGGGAAACCGCGTGACGCCACAGGGCCTTTATTTTCACCTTAAATGGCAACCCAATGGCCTGGAAGTTTATGCCCTACCTAACCTAATGGCTAGGCTCACAAAGATCATCTACAACCATCAATGCTCACACATAGACCTCATCTAACTTGGAAGTTAGGGTTCCACAAATGTCTCGGCTCTCATAATGGCTTCTCCTCATAATGGGGGCCTTACAACTTAGAGCACCATGGATCATTTGTGGTCACATGAGGGTGGAGTATTGAGCATATCTAACATCCCCCCTCAATGTCCACCCGATGGTGAGCTACCTCCTTGGTCCAATCCCAAGCTTTGGAAAGTGTCGAAGAAGTTGCTCTCTCCCAAGAGCCTTGGTGAAGATGTCTGCTCCATTTTCTTCAGTAGGGCAATAGGTTTTCTCCACGACCCCGTCCTCAATCAACTCACGCACATAGTGATACTCGATTTCTATGTCCTTGGTACGTGCATGGAAAACAGGATTTTTGGCGATGGCCATGCAACTTTGGTTGTCACACTTCAACTCTGTAACCTCCTGTCCTTGTATTCCTATGTGCCATAGGATCCTCCTCAACCATACTGCTTCACATGCTGCAACGCATGCAACTTTGTACTCAGCTTCAGTAGAAGATAATGATACAGTCGGTTGCTTCTTACTAATCCAAGAGAAAATCCTTGATCCTAAAGATCAGCAATATCCAAAAACTGATTTTCTGGTATCAATATCTCCTGACCAATCTAAGTCATAGTATCTGACCAGAGATGATCCTTCTTCATCAAGAATACCATAATCAGTAGTTCCTTTCACATACCTGAGTATCTGCATGCTTGCCTTCCAATGAGTTTGGCAAGGCTTATTAGAGAACCTGCTTACTACTCCAACAACATAAGAGATGTCTGGTATGCTATTGCACAAGTAGATGAGACTTCCAACTAATTTCCCGTATCTTCCAATATCCACTAGAGGTGAAGTATCTTCAATAGATAATTTTGCGTTGACCTCCATAGGTGTAGAAATTTCCTTGCAATCCTCCATGTCGAATGCCTTCAATATCTGCCTTGCATACTTTTGTTGAGAGATGAAAATCTTCCCTGGTTCCTGCCAAACTTCAAGACCTAAGCAATAATGCATTAAGCCCAAGTCTGTCATTTCAAATTCTGAACTCAGGGAATCTTTTGTTTGTTGAAGAAGAGCGTCATCATTTCCTGTAATCACAAGGTCATCTACATAGAGTACAAGCACAATTGTCTTCCCTCCTTTCTTTAGAACATACAAGTTAGCATCAGAAGCACATCTTTTGAACCCTAGATCCAAGAGATACTTATCTATCCGCTGGTACCATGCTCTAGGGGCTTGTTTTAGCCCATATAATGCCTTCTTTAGCTTACATACCTTGTTCTCTGAATGGGGAGCCTCAAACCCTGGTGGCTGAGACACATATACCTCCTCCTTGAGGTCTCCATTCAAGAATGCTGATTTGACATCCATGTGATAGACTGACCAACACTTATGTGCAACCATAGCTAGTACTACTTGGATAGTAATCATTCTTGCAGTCGAGGCAAATGATTCACAAAAGTCAATGCCTTCAACTTGTGAGTAGCCCTGTGCATCAAGTCTTGCTTTATATTTTTCTAGAGTACCATCAGCCTTGTACTTTAGCTTCCAAACCCACTTGGTGCCAATGACTTTACGCTTAGGGGGTCGATCCACTAGCACCCAAGTTCCGTTCTTCATGATATTGTTGTATTCCGTTTGCATGGCAGCCCTCCAATTCGGATCATTGAGTGCCTCTTCCACATTCGTTGGTTCCTTCGCTTCTTCTTGAATGAGATCAGCTATCAAGGTTGTGTTTACAATATGGGCGCTTGCCCGTCTCTGTTCCTCTATTGTCTGTGATCACCTCGGTCCATCTACAACCTGTTTTAGTGACTATGGGATGGGGTTTGCACAATCATAGAGCTGCCTCACCCAATGTGGCAATGGATTTTCCACTTGGGTGTCGGCAAGTTGGTGACTTTCAGACTCATCATTTGAAGATGATGCTTCCTTCTCTTGTGTAGAAGGGATAGCTCTTGGGCCAGGTTCATAGTGGATTGCCCCTTTGCCTGATGATAAAGTGGAAGCTCTCTTTTCCTCCTCCACTGCATGTGGCTGCTCCTCCTTAAACACCACATCACGACTCGCCATGATCTTCTTAGCCTTAGGGTCATAAAGCTTATAAGCATTCTTATCTTCACTGTACCCTAGGAAGATACATTTGATGCTTTTTGGTTGAAGCTTGTTTCTCTCCCTATCTGGAACATGTACATAACATTCACTTCCAAATACTTTGAAATGGGAAACAGAAGGCTTTTTACCAGTGTAGGCTTCTTGTGGAGTCTTTCCATCAAGTGCCTTGGTGTAGTTTCAATTCAAGATGTAGACAACAGTGTTGACAACCTTTGCCCAAAATTGATTAGGCAAGCCCTTTCCTTTCAACATGCACCTTGCCATCTCCTTGATGGTTCGATTCTGACGTTCTACAACACCGTTCTGTTGAGGACTATGTTCCAGTATGAGTTGATGCTTGATTCCCTTACTCTTGCAGAAATCTTCAAACTCTATTGATGTGAACTCACCACTGCCGTCCGTCCTGAATTTCTTCATGTTCTTCCCTGTTTCAGTTCAACAAGCTGAAGCCATTCTTTAAACATACCAAAAGCTTGAGCCTTATCGTGAAGGAAGTACACCCACATCTTCCTGCTATAGTCGTCGACAAGTAACATGAAGTAGGAAGATCCGCCCAAGGCCTATGTAGGCATTTTTTCGCACAAGTCAGCATGCACCAACTCTAGAGGATAGCTTGCCGTGTTCTTGCTTTCTTGTGGAAATGCCTTCCTCTGTTGCTTGCCCATCATGCAAGCTTCACATGGCTCCTTCATTTTTGCAATCGATGGTAGGTGTGCAACCATACCTCTTCGATGCATCTCCTTCAGTACAGGGTATCCAATGTGGCCGAATCTCTCATGCCATAGCTTACTTGTGCCCATGTTTGTAGTGGCTATAAGAGCACACAACTCATACAGGTTGTTCCTCCTTATGCCAGTCCCAACAATGTTGTTGTTACTGTCCATAATCTTAGCTCCTGTCTTACTGAAAGATACTTGATGACCTTGATCAGTTATAGAAGCTACTGAAAGTAGATTTCGTTTTATTTGTGGAGCATACAACACATTTGAAAGTTTTTTGATATCACCATTAGAGTTAATGAAACAAATCGTACCTTCGCCCTCTACAGGACATCTTGCATTGTTCCCTACCTTTACTATGATGGGTTCCTTTAGAGGCTATAAGGAACTGTAAAGGTCTTTTCTACTCGTCATGTGACGAGATGCACCACTGTCCAACACCCATGAGTCATCTGTTCCTGAATCTTCAACCGAGGAGCACACCTTCTCTATCGTAACAAATAACTCAAGCTTTGTTTTTGCTGTGTTGGCAGACTCCTTGCCCTTGCCACCTTTTGAAGAGCCACTCTTCTCTTCTGCCTTCTTGATGCGATAGTCTTGGATTTTGTGTCCTTTCTTCTTGCAGTGGAAACACTCTCCCTTGAACTTCTTTTTGTCATTCTTCTTTTTGTCTGCATCTTTTGAAGAGTCCGCTTTGCCTCCTTTGGCATTTGTTGTGAATGCATCATCTCCTTTGCTACCAACACTCCTTGCCTTGAGCCACAGCTCCTCCTCCATGAGTAAGGCACTAAATTCTTCAAACGTTAGTGGTTGAGGTCTGATTTGAGTGTTAAGAGCAGTTACCAGACCATCAAACTTAGGTGGACAGATTCGAAGACAATGACGAGCTAGCTCCTCACTTGACTTTTGAACACCTGCTCCCGCTGTTGGAAAGTTTTCAACCTTTCCGTTGATGACCAGAGAAAATGAAAACAACTTTATTGGTGATCTCAAACCTTTTATATCACTGTTGATCAGTTGTTTTGGATTGATGTAACTACTTTTCAAGTGTTTTACAGGTACAAGAAATGACAAAGAACATATGTTCATATTAGGGTTTCCCCTAATTTCACATTTAATGAGTGTTTTATATTTATACATTCAAGAATTATGGGTATTCAATCCTAGGGTTTCTTGAACTCATGTGTTGTTTATGAAAATGGGTTACTGTTAGGGTTTATGTCAATGTCAATGAGTTAAGATAGGGTTCAAAAGGTTTTTAATGGGTTATCAGGGATTACCAAAGGGTTTCAAGTAAGTTTTCAAGGGTTTTATTGAAATTTAAGGGTTAAAGTAACATGTATTTAATTAAATTAATGTTTAAAATGAATATTTATGTATTAAAAATTAGAATATGAATTAAAGTAATTAATTTACTCATGTGTGTGCATTTAAATATTAAGGTTCTAATATATTAATTTCTTAACCTAAGCCTAATTTAAATGCATTATTAAATTAAGAAATTTAGGATAATTAAATTAAAACGAAAAATGAAGTGGATAATTAATGAGTGGTGTATGTGAGTGGTATTTAAAGAGTGGTGTGAGTTAAGTGTGT
This sequence comes from Ceratopteris richardii, assembly GCA_020310875.1. Classification (NCBI taxonomy): domain Eukaryota; kingdom Viridiplantae; phylum Streptophyta; class Polypodiopsida; order Polypodiales; family Pteridaceae; genus Ceratopteris; species Ceratopteris richardii. Next base: position 116,095,747 of record CM035421.1, read on the forward strand.
AACTAAAGTGGTTAAAGTAAACAATTAAAGATGTGGTAGCTATGTGTGTAAGGTAAAAGTATGGATTAGATAATTTATGCAATTAAAGTGGGAAAAGTGAATGGTAGAAAGGATGGTGTGTGAGTAAGGGTATTAAAAGAGAGGTTGAAAGAGAAAAGTTAATTTAAAGTGTGGTGAAAGTTAGTGGGTAAAAGTGAGGTTGAGAATTTAAAGCAAATAAAAAAAGAATGGTAAAATGAAGATCTGTGTGTGTATATATATGAGTATGCTGTGCTAGTTCTCCTAATGTTTTCTTGCAAGTAAAATTATTGATTCTCTATTTTCCTTCTTTCTCTTCTGTTATTGATGTGTCGGCGCGCTATGTGAGAGAGGGTTGGTAGCTGTGTTGGATTATTTTCTCTTCTCACTACTGGTGGAATAAGACAGTTAACACATATCACATAGAGAGAGAAAGAGATCGTAATTGTTCGAACTTCCGAGGCTGCTGTATGCACGCGGCCAATTGGATGAGAGAGCAATTTTCACTTTTAATATTGTTTTGGTTTTATCTTAATTCTGTTCTTTTCTTTTGACGGCATTCAGGCATGCAGTGAACGCACTCAGAGGCAGAGAGAGACCGTTCATACAGGAAGGGAGAGAAAGGCGAATTCTGGCTGTTGATGATGGGGTGTTGCACAGAGGTTGTAGAGAGAGAGTGGCTTGTAGTGCATGTGCGATAGAGTGAGAAAGGGATCCTGGGACTGCTTTAGAAGTTGTTGCTTGATAGGCACTGAGAGAAAGAGACAGATGGTGCATATTTTAGACAGAAGATTAATCTTCAATTCCCCTCCTTCTGAGTTTCAATTGCTATTCTGGTGTGTATTGCGTAGTAGAGAGAAGGGGATTGATGTCTGATGACTGCGCTGATAGGTGGCGCTGAATACTCAGAGATCGATCATGCCTCGGACGATGGCAGCTGTAGAATTTGCCTAAAAAGAGGCCGATCATCGATGGAGAAAAGTCAGAGCGCATTCTAGATGGCGCAGAACAGAGATAAACTAGGAATTAGCATAGGAGAGAGAAAATATTCTCTCCCTTCCCCTCCACGGACTGCACGCGACAGCGCCGCAGAGAGAGAGAGAGAGAGAGAGAGAGAGAGAGAGAGAGAGAGAGAGAGAGAGAGAGAGAGAGAGAGAGAGAGAGAGAGAGAGAGGCAGAGAGAGGAAGAGAGAGTGAGAGAACGGTAGAGAGAGAGAGAGAGAGAGAGAGAGAGAGAGAGAGAGAGAGAGAGAGAGAGAGAGAGAGAGAGAGAGAGAGAGAAAGAGAAAGAAAGAGTGAGAGAGAGAGAGAAAAAGAGAGAGAGAGAGAGAGTTATGTTATGTTAATGTTAATTAGACTCAATTGCTATGGGATAAATAGATAGAGTTAGATTTAATGTATTGTTAGATATAGTTAAGATTAATAAATTATTTTGTTATTTTAATTACTATTGATAAATATGAATGTGATTTAGCATGAATTGGATGCATGTATATGAGATACATTAGCATGAGTATGAACGTATGTTAGATGCATGTGTATGTTTTAAGTTAACATGTTAAGTGCTTAAGTTAATGAGCCTATCTACACATAAGAGTTTATGGTCGGGTGTATTAGCATGCATAAGTATGTGTATGAATGCATGTGGTTGAATGAGTTAAGTGTAAGCATACTTGTGTAGGAATGCATTTTATGGGAATAGGTGCATGTGGTCATACATGAGCATATAAATGTATGTGTTTGTGTGTATGTTAACCTTTAAGTTCATATATGTATGCATGTGCATAAATGCATTTAAGTGTTAGTATGAATGTGCATTTACCTAATGTTAGCATGTGCATGAATGATTGTTAGCATGCATGAGCATGTGTATGCTTTAATGTATGTGACTAATGTCTTTTAAGTTTCTTAATGATTCTTGTATTATTACTAATATCCGAATGCTTTCTTGCAGAAACATTGAAGATTAAAGAGCAATTGAAGTAAAGTGAAGTGAAGTGAAGTGACAGATTGAAGATCCATTTACCTTATATTTTCATTTAGTCAATTACCCATTTGTTTAGACATTTATCCTATTACTAAACCCTTACATTTGTATTAGAGTTATTGATTTGAGCCATTAGCTTATCAATTCATTTGTTCAAGCAGATTTAGCATCAATATTATTTCCCATTGATTTCTTTGATGTCTTCTGAGTTATTCCATAAAGTCTGAGTACAGTAATATTGAAAACACTGAGAAAGCAATCGAAAGCCCTAAGCATACCTAGAAGCACCCTGCGTGCAGTCACACGGTTAGGTCAACGTGATTCTTTTGGATGAACGTCAGTCTATCTTCACACCCCTCTACGACAACTTTGGTGAACCCGACGTGAAGCGTGACGATCATGTGCCTAGGACTTACGTTGTATGTTTAGTTTTAACTTAAATTTTTAATTTCATTTTCTTCTTGAATGCAGGAAACTTGAAGATTGAAATTGAGACAAAACGTGAAGAGTTTGCTATCTCTTTTTTTCCCCTGGTGAGCATCTCCACGAGAAGAAGGATTTCCAACTGGTGGAGTTTCGTCGCTTCAAACCCCCCTCATCAACATTCAAGGGAATCAAGACATAGTCATAGTCATTTTAGTTTTGTGTTTAAGATTGTTTTAACATTTACTTTCGAACCTCTTCAGCAAAGATATCATCAAGTAAGGTGTTTTAAGTTCTTTATTTTTTAGTTTACACACATCACTTAAAAAGAAAGTTGTTTTTATCTGCACTTAAGATTTAATCACTTTCATATTAGCATTAAAAAAAGTATTTAAAACCTTTCTTTTTATTTAGGAAAGATAATTTTTTTTAAAGCATTTAAATATGTGCATTTTAGATTTTAAGAAAAGTTATTTTTTTGCATCATCATTAAAAAGAAAAACATTTTAAGTTTTGAAAAAGAAAGATTGATTGCTTTATTTTCATTGCATACAAAGAAAGCTTATAGCATAAAAATAGTTTAAATTTAGGTTTCTTTTGATTTATAATTAATGCTTTTATTTCTGCAAAGAAATTAATATTAAAGAAATTAAAAGTAAAACAAAAGATTTACATCAAGAAAAATATATTTTATAAACATTCATAATACAATAGAGATAATTTAGATTTTAGAAATCAAAATGATTTTAGAAAAGAAGATTAGTACTAGCAAAGCCTAGGACTAGGGTAAAGCCATTCCTGGCTTTATCAACTAGCGATAGATTTAGGCAATTTAGAGAGCAATTAGATCCGGCTATTAGGGAACTTCTTCTCCATTCAAAGCATTATCAAGAACGTAAGATGGAGGAGATGTTCAAGAACATGATGATAGAAAAGCAAGGGACACGTACAGTCCAAGCTATTCTAAAAGAGAAAGGAAAATTTACTGGATTGAATATTACGGAATACCTGGATGCATTTGAGGAGCAAGTGCAAATCCAGGGATTACCTGAAGATGTTTTAGTTAAATACTTTAGTCGTGTTGTTTCTAGTTCAATCCTAGAATCTATACAAGAGCATGCTGAAAAAACATGGGAGGAATTTAGAAGGAAACTTCATAAAATGTTCTACCTCGAGGATTTTAGCCAGCACAGTCGGGAAGGATTTCTACGTTGGTTAAACACTGTTAAGAGCAATGAGTCTTTAATTCATCTTCACGGTGAGTTTATGAGACGTCTGGCTCAACTTCCTGAAGATGACAGAAATGCTATTAATCCAGATGTGATTATATATTTTCTTAAGATGCTTAATCCTGAGGATAGGGCTGAAATTGAAAGACGAATAGAGGAGCCAGGAAAAAGGTATGGGCTAACTAATGACTGGGAGAAATTCAAAAAAGAGATAGAGGCTGTTGCTCAAATGAAGCAAAGACAAACGCTTTTGTATGCTAAATCTGATGCTTCTCAGCCTAGAGAGATTCCTACTACAAGGCAAGTTGACATGCCAATGCCTGCTACTATGGCAACGGCTAATAATTCAGCTGCCACTAAAACTCCCATAGAATTTCAACTGGATATTCTATGTAAGCAAATGGAAAATGTCATGAACATGCAAGCATCTCTTTCAAAAGAAGTTGCCAATTTGAATAAACAAGTTTATTCCATGAGCTTTAATGATCGAGGGGCTAGTAATAGTGGTACAGGGCAAGTACCACCTATTCAACCAGTTATGCCTCAGTATGTTCCACCTCAACCAGTCTTTCAGCCAGCACCACAGCAAGCTCCTCAGTTTGCTGTACAACCACCCTTTCAAAGAAATAATGAGAAAAGAGGGACTGGCGGGAAGCGCTGTGTTTGGTGTGATAGTCAAGAGCACCTATCATTTGTTTGTGAAGAATTAAAAAGTGCTAAGGCGAATCAATTAGTTGTGGAAATAGATAGACGATTATGTGACTTTAGGTCACGTCTTCCTTTGTCCGTCAATTGGGGCAAAGGAGGAATGAAAAAGCTTTATGAAAATTTAACAGTATCAGATGCAACTGCCAGTACTTCAGCTGCAAGACTAGAGCCGATCGAGGATAGGCCTTCTTCAATGCCTAGCCAAAATCCATATTCAATAGAGGCACTGGTACGAGCTAGAGATGAGATAATGTACAAGACTGCATGGAAATCTCCTGTAGATCAATCCTTTGTCTTTTCTCACATTGCAAATGTTGAGGAAAAATGGAGACGAGAAGATGTGCAGGATGATGTAGAAGAAGGTGATAGGAGGGTAACTAGGAGGCAAACAAGAGAAGATGAAAAGAAAGCTGATAAAAAAGTTCAGTTTGATGAATCAAATTTATCTCAAGAAGAGAAGAGGAAAATGATAAAGGAAGGCAAAAAGCCGACCGATGAAAACGTTCAACCCCAAGAAGAACAGAAGAAAGTGGAAAAAGAAACCTCTAAACCTGAAAATAAAGAGGATCAAAAGCAAAATGAAGAGAAAGGGAAGAAGAAGGGTAGAAGAGCTCCACGTGCTATTATGATTTCTGAGCTTGAAAAGAAAAATGATGCTAGGGAGATTTTAAATGACATTCTTCTGAAAAGTCAAGTAACGATGTCACTTGAGCAAGTATTTTCCATAGCGAAACCGGAGTTCAAGGACAGTTTTATTCCACTTATTAGAAGAAGACGCTTTCCTTTGCCACAAGTCAAAGACATGCAAGACGTGGCAGAAGAAACCATAGCTATGAATGATGCAGTTACATTAAGTGAAAGTGACTATGAGGATGATGAAGAATTTACAATGGGTAGTGTAAATATAAATTTTCTAGGACATACAACCTGATGAAGAAATGATAAAGAGTGAAAGTAAATACAGTTATACCTTCTAGGCATGAGGCACACCATAAGTGAAGATTAGAATCGGTGATGAGAAGGATTCTTGTTTAACTTTGGATCTCATTGACTCCGGGTCAGAGATAAACGTGATTTCAAAAAAGTTCTTTGACAAATTTAGATGGCCAATCGATAAAGAGCACGGTTGGCGGATGAGAACAGCTGATAATGGCTCTGGTATTTTGTTGGGTGCATGTGCAAATGTCCCTATTATGATAGGTGGTGTTCGAGAAGAGTTTCACTTCTTTGTTCAAGATAATTGTTCATATGAAGTGATTCTTGGACAGCCATTTATAGCTAAAATGAGGATGGAAACAAAAGCAATGAACGACGGATCAACGTATGCAAGAATTTGATCCAAATCAGGGATGGATTCTTTGCAAGTTATGAAGGTTTGCCCAAACCATACTAGAAATAGAAAGAGCTTAAGAAGAAATCCCATTGACTCGATCAGTCATGTTTGTGATGATCCACTGGCTGTAAGAGAATATGGGGCTTATTATGATCAAAATTTCTGCTAGACTCCACTATTGAGCGAGACAATAGTGGACGTTGTTTTGATGTCTCGCCTATTAATGAACATAAATTTGAAAATTATCTAATTTGTACTCCTACAACTAGTTTGCATTATATTACTAAGAAAATCTTACAAAAACATTTAAAAAACAAACTGAAAAATATTTCAGACAAACCGGATTAATTTCAAGTGAGGAGAAAATTGAGAGTATAATTGAATTATCAAAAAGTTCTACTTTATTAGAAGAGCTAGAAAGTGTTTCTTATGAAAATTTAGAATCAAATCTGATAATTCTTAACTCTATTCAAGAGTATGAGATTATTAGTGAATTCATCCTAGAACATGAAGTTAGCATAGAAACCAAATACAAAACTGTAGAAAAGAAAATAAAGCCTGTAGCTCAACCCTTACCCAAAGATAGTCATGACATACTTCGTCAAGTATCAAATGATCCTATTCTTATAGATCGATCTAAGATAGGTCACATATTTACTGAGGAGAGTAAGAAAAATATTAAATTCGGTGACGAATTTCTTTCTCAAATTGAAAAAGAGCAGTTTTCCAAGATGATTGTTCGTCATGGTAAAGCTTTTTCTTTATTCCCTCATGAGATAGGATGTGCAGACCCAAAGTTAGTAGCTCCGATGATTATTTTCACAGTACCGCATATTCCTTGGAATCTTCGTCCGATTCCAGTTCCAAAGGCTCATTTACCTGAGCTAATGAGACTGTTAAAGGAGAAGATTGCCATGAGAATCTTGGAACCATCCTCAGCACCATACTCTAATAGGTGGTTCACAGTACCAAAAAAGAGTGGGAAGCTACGCTTTATTCAGGATTTGCAGCCTGTGAATAAAGTCACTATTAGGAATGTAGGAACGGGTCCCATTGTAGATGAGTTTGTCGAGGCATTTGCTGGTCACTCCATCTATTCAATGGGAGACCTGTATTCAGGGTACGATCAGTTCCAATTAGCAATTGAGAGTCGAGATGTGACCACGATGAAGACTCCTTTGGGTTTAGTACATATGTGTACTTTACCACAAGGAGCAACAAATTCTGTGGCACACATGATGAATGCTATGAATCTGGTCCTACATGACTTTATCCCAAAAGTGATGATGCCTTTTATTGATGATATTCCAATAAAGGGGTGTGTGGAAAAAGAAAAGGATGAAAGTTTAGATTCATCTGGTTGTAGAAAGTTTGTTTCCAGCCATATTTCAGATTGTGAAAAGATATTTGAAAGATTTGAAGAGGTTGGACTAACTTTCTCCCTAGAGAAATAAACTTTTGGTGTTAATGAAGTGCTAATAGTTGGGCATTTATGTGTCCATTATGGTCGTAGACCCTATCCAGCAAAAGTTGATGCCATTAGTAGGATTTCTGAGAGATGTCGCAATTTAAGTGAAGTAAGGAGATTCCTAGGTGCATGTGTTTTCTATGTCATCTGAATCCCTCACTTTGCTCATGTAGCAAATCCGCTTTATGATTTATTGAGAAAAAGGAAGAAATTCTTTTGGACTGATGAGCATTCTAGAACTATGAGGCATCTAAAGCATTTGCTTATCAATGCTCCTGTTTTGAAACGTATTGACTATACAGGAAATAAGCCTGTAATCCTAACTATCTAGTCCTATTGGTATAGGCTGGGTCATTGGGCAGGATGATGAGAAGGAACAAAGGTACGCAGTTCGCTTTGGAGCGAAGATTCTTCATGATACTCAAAAGAATTACCCGCAAATTAAGAGAGAACTATGGGGATTAGTTACAGCTTTAAAAACAGATAAAGACTACTTTATAGGAGCTAATGTAATAGTAGAGACCGATTGTCTTCCATTAATAGTTCTAATAGCTAATTGTTCATCTCCGGATATAGCTATGCTACGATGGATAACCTATATTAAATTCATTAACCCTGCTTTTGTTCATATAGCCGGTAAACATAACACCGTTGCTGATATGCTTTCAAGAGCAAAGTTCGATAATGATAGTGAAGCATTAAATAATCATATTAATTTAATAAATTATGAAACATCTACCTATGCGTATGAAAGATTTAGAGAAAATGTTTATGAAGGAGAGAGGCGAGAGAATTCTTTGCACAACATGGAATTCGATTGTCTCTTACAACTGCCTATAACCCAGAAGCGAATGGTAAAATTGAACAAGGACATCCTTCCATAGTGAAGGCTATTTCTAAAGCTTGCCACGGAGATATTGATTAGTGGCCCAAATATCTCCCATTTGCTCTTTGGGCTTATCGCATGACGTACACGAGAACAACTGGTTTTATGCCGGCTGAACTCATGTACTGTCAGAAACCATTATTTCCCATTCATACTCAGATAATTAATTGGATGAATTTAGGTTGGAAAGATAACATTTCAAGAGAGGACTTATTAGCATTTAGAATTAAGCAATTAAAACAAGGAAATGAAAATCTTAAAGAAGCAATGAAAAACGACATTTAGGTTGGAAAGATAACATTTCAAGAGAGGACTTATTAGCATTTAGAATTAAGCAATTAAAACAAGGAAAAGAAAATCTTAAAGAAGAATTTAGGTTGGAAAGATAACATTTCAAGAGAGGACTTATTAGCATTTAGAATTAAGCAATTAAAACAAGGAAATGAAAATCTTAAAGAAGAAATGAAAATCTTAATGGTTGCTGTATATGAAAAAAAAAGGAAAAACGACAAAAAGGAAAAAATTATGATAAAAAATGAGATAAAAGAAAAATCAAATAAATCAGTTGTGGTCTCAAAATCACTTCTGAATTGAAAAGCGGGCTATATAAGGCGGATGTATGCTAGAGGGGAGTTAGTTTTTTGTATCTTAATGGCAAGCGGCTAGGAGATGAGGATAGAAGGCCTATATAACATATGCTTTACTTATAAACAGAGTTAATAGAAAAGTTAGTACGAAGACTATTTGAATGACTTCTATAGTTTCCTTCTAAAACCTGTTTCCAATTCATGCATTGAACGAAAGGTTGAAATTCAAGCTTACATAATTTTATAAGTTTTCTTTGCTATTTGAAGATGTACTAATGATAGAAGCATTTTTTATATATAAAGACTATTTGAATTTGAGTCATGAATAAGTTTCAAAAGAATTTGATATTGCCTTCTATGATCTGCAGGTTTGGCCCATCGAGGACGATGTGCAGGATTGGTCGGGGCGAATGTCGGAAAGTTTTCAACCTTCCGTTCATGACCAGAGAAAATGAAAACAACTTTATTGGTGATCTCAAACCTTTTATATCACTGTTGATCAATTGTTTTTTATTGATGTAACTACTTTTGAAGTGTTTTACGGGTACAAGAAATGACGAAGAACATATGTTCATATTAGGGTTTTCCCTAATTTCACATTTATTGAGTGTTTTATATTTATACATTCAAGAATTATGGGTATTCAATCCTAGGGTTTCTTGAATTCATGTGTTGTTTATGAAAATGGGTTACTGTTAGGGTTTATGTCAATGTCAATGAGTTAAGATAGGGTTCAAAAGGTTTTAATGGGTTATCAAGGATTACCAAAGGGTTTCAAGTAAGTTTTCAAGGGTTTTATTGAAATAAAAGGGTTAAAATAACATGTATTTAATTAAATTAATGTTTAAAATGAATATTTATGTATTAAAAATTAGAATATGAATTAAAGTAATTAATTTACTCATGTGTGTGCATTTAAATATTAAGGTTCTAATATATTAATTTCTTAACCTAAGCCTAATTTAAATGCATTATTAAATTAAGAAATTTAGGATAATTAAATTAAAACGAAAAAGGAAGTGGATAATTAATGAGTGGTGTATGTGAGTGGTATTTTAAAGAGTGGTGTGAGTTAAGTGTGTAACTAAAGTGGTTAAAGTAAACAATTAAAGATATGGTAGCTATGTGTGTAAGGTAAAAGGATGGATTAGATAATTTATGCAATTAAAGTGGGAAAAGTGAATGGTAGAAAGGATGGTGTGTGAGTAAGGGTATTAAAAGAGAGGTTGAAAGAGAAAAGTTAATTTAAAGTGTGGTGAAAGTTAGTGGGTAAAAGTGAGGTTGAGAATTTAAAGCAAATAAAAAAAGAATGGTAAAATGAAGATCTGTGTGTGTATATATATGAGTATGTTGTGCTAGTTCTCCTAATGTTTTCTTGCAGGTAAAATTATTGATTCTCTATTTTCCTTCTTTCTCTTCTATTATTGATGTGCCGGCGCGCTATGTGAGAGAGGGTTGGTAGCTGTGTTGGATTATTTTTTCTTCTCACTACTGGTGGAATAAGACAGCTAACACATATCACACAAAGAGAGAAAGAGATCGTAATTTTTCGAACTTCGGAGGTTGCTGTATGCACGCGGCAAACTGGATGAGAGAGCAATTTTCACTTTTAATATTGTTTTGGTTTTATCTTAATTCTGTTCTTTTCTTTTGACGGCGTTCAGGCATGCAGTGAATGCACTCAGAGGGAGAGAGAGACCGTTCATACAGGAAGGGAGAGAAAGGCGAATTCTGGCTGTTGATGATGGGGTGTTGCACAGAGGTTGTAGAGAGAGAGTGGCTTGTAGTGCATGTGCGATAGAGTGAGAAAGGTATCCTGGGACTGCTTTAGAAGTTGTTGCTTGACAGGCACTGAGAGAAAGAGACAGATGGTGCATATTTTAGACAGAAGATTAATCTTCAATTCTCCTCCTTCTGAGTTTGAATTGCTATTCTGGTGTGTATTGCGTAGTAGAGAGAAGGGGATTGATGTCTGATGACTGCGCTGATAGGTGGCACTGAATACTCAGAGATCGATCATGCCTCTGACGATGGCAGCTATAGAATTTGCCTAAAAAGAGGTCGATCATCGATGGAGAAAAGTCAGAGCGCATTCTGGATGGCGCAGAACAGAGATAAACTAGGAATTAGCATAGGAGAGAGAAAATATTCTCTCCCTTCCCCTCCATGAACTACGCGCAGCAGCATCGCAGAGAGAGAGAGAGAGAGAGAGAGAGAGAGAGAGAGAGAGAGAGAGAGAGAGAGAGAGAGAGAGAGAGAGAGAGAGAGAGAGAGAGAGAGAGAGAGAGAGAGAGAGAGCGGTAGAGAGAGGAAGAGAGAGTGAGGGAACGGTAGAGAGAGAGAGAGAGAGAGAGAGAGAGAGAGGGAGAGAGAGAAAGAGAAAGAAAGAGTGAGAGAGAGAGAGAAAGAGAGAGAGAGAGTTATGTTATGTTAATGTTAATTAGACTCAATTGCTAGGGGATAAATAGATAGAGTTAGATTTAATGTATTGTTAGATATAGTTAAGATTAATGAATTATTTTGTTATTTTAATTACTATTGATAAATATGAATGTGATTTAGCATGAATTGGATGCATGTATATGAGATACATTAGCATGAGTATGAACGCATGTTAGATGCATGTGTATGTTTTAAGTTAACATGTTAAGTGCTTAAGTTAATGAGCGTATTCTACACATAAGAGTTTACGGTCCAGTGTATTAGCATGCATAAGTATGTGTATGAATGCATGTGGTTGAATGAGTTAAGTGTAAGCATACTTGTGTAGGAATGCATTTTATGGGAATAGGTGCATGTGGTCATACATGAGCATATAAATGTATGTGTTTGTGTGTATGTTAACCTATAAGTTCATATATGTATGCATGTGCATAAATGCATTTAAGTGTTAGTATGAATGTGCATTTACCTAATGTTAGCGTGTGCATGAATGATTGTTAGCATGCATGAGCATGTGTATGCTTTAATGTATGTGACTAATGTCTTTTAAGTTTCTTAATGATTCTTGTATTATTACTAATATCCGAATGTTTTCTTGTAGAAACATTGAAGATTAAAGAGCAATTGAAGTAAAGTGAAGTGAAGTGAAGTGACAGATTGAAGATCCATTTACCTTATATTTTCATTTAGTCAATTACCCATTTGTTTAGACATTTATCCTATTACTAAACCCTTACATTTGTATTAGAGTTATTGATTTGAGCCATTAGCTTATCAATTCATTTGTTCAAGCAGATTTAGCATCAATATTATTTCCCATTGATTTCTTTGATGTCTTCTGAGTTATTCCATAAAGTCTGAGTACAATAATATTGAAAACATTGAGAAAGCAACCGAAAGCCCTAAGCATACCTAGAAGCACCCTGCGTGCAGTCACACGGTTAGGTCAGCGTGATTCTTTTGGATGAACGTCAGCCTATCTTCACACCCTTCTACGACACCGCCATTTGATATCATAGATTCTTTATGTGTGTGATAAACACCTCTGCACTCTCCCCATCAGCAAGCCGTTCTGCTGCAAGCTGATTCTCCAAGTTCTGAATCCGTGTCTGATTACGAGTTTCATATTGATTTCTCAATATGTTCCATGCTTCACATGCCTTCGTAGTATGCTGAATGAGAGTCAGAACACTATTAGAAGTACTTGTAACTAGAGCACAAAGTGCATCTGCATTTCTATGTTTCCAAGCACGTAGAAGATCAACATCAAGAGGAATCATTCAACCAGGATTATTTGGATCAGGTCTTTCTTGGGGCTCATGATCAGTCCCAAGAACAGTCTCCAAAAGCTCATACGAATCAAGAATAGAAGTGATTTTGAACTTCCACAGGGTGTAGTTGGTACCATCAAGTTTACCTTCTGTGAAGGCTGGTGGCCGTATCCGCAACCTTGGGATGACCGTCATCATTCCTGCTCCTGCTTGTGCGCCCCCTACTCCTGTTGATGAACCACCTTGGCCCCCAGTCGTAGATGATGACGCACCGCTTGCAGACATCTTCTCTCTTTTGTTGTTCAGACATCTGGAACCTCTGTCTTTCTGCTTCTGCACCACTCAGAGCCTCCTGAGCTCTGATACCATGTAAGAAAATAACACCACAGCGGAATAGACCTGTAGACAGAGTTGAGAAAAAAACGCAGACAAAGATAGATGCACACTGAGAGATAGAGAACTCAAATTCTCAGATTGCTAAGCATAAGCAGTTACAATGATGGTGCTGTCCACCCGTGCGCTCCCACTATGGAGCTTAGATGGCGATCTAGATAGACTCTAGATGAAGGGCTTACTAGTGCGCAATGCTATGTAAAGCTCAACCTGGGCCGTGCTTATATAGCTTTTACAAGGCGGTTCCGTATAGATAAACGTAGTCGGGAGATACGAAATAGTCGGTAAAATATGATCCGACAATATCTCCAAGACTAGAGGTCCTACTGTCTCGGCCCTACAGGCCGGGGGGATAGGCCCCCTAGACCCTGCAGAAGGGGGCAAGCCCCCCTCTTCACTCCCCCCCATTAAGGTTCTATGGGGAAACTGCACGATGCCACAGGGCCTTTATTTTTACCTTAAATGGCAACCCAATGGCCTGGAAGTTTATGCCCTACCTAACCTAATGGCTAGGCTCACAAAGATCATCTACAACCATCAATGGTCACACATAGACCTCGTCTAACTTGGAAGTTAGGGTTCCACAAATGTCCCTCATAATGGCTTCTCCTCATAATGGGGGCCTTACAACTTAGAGCACCATGGATCATTTGTGGTCACATGAGGGTGGAGTATTGAGCATATCTAACATAATATTCATCTCCACACACAATAGGCCATAAACATTTGCTCATGATGTAGTTCATGACTCTAAACCTCCATGGATGGTAGTTATCATTGTCAAGCAACTCCACTTTTAACCTAGATCTACCATAATGAATGGGAAATTAGGGTTATACTGAAATGTACCTCTTAGCCTTGATCTCCAAGATTTTTTGTCCTTCTCCTAGAGTCTTGAAAGGATTTTCATACTCTGATACCAACTTATGGAATCTTCAAAAATGCTATACAAAATAGACTATGCAGAGATATAGGATATGCAAAAATTAGGGTTATAAAGATACACCAAGTTCTCTATAGATAAAATTGATTTCAAGAATCCCTCTTAAGGAACATAAGACACATATATAAGCTGCAGTATGCACCTTAAATCTCTTGAATTGGATATATACACAAAGAGTTACAATTGTTATAAGCGGACTATGTCTATACCTATAAGAGACTAGAGGGGGTGTGGGCTTAATAGCTCCTCCTCTGTGCATATGACCTCTATGTTTTTCCTAGCTTGAACTACTGCATTTTAACTCCTTGAGGCTTGGATGACTCTTTCCTTGAGCCTTCTTGAGTTTATTTCTCTTAGTCTTCAATGACATACAAGACTTCCATGCATTTGATAACTCTTCATCTTCTTTTATAGCTTTTGGATGCCTCTCCTCACTTTTCCACTCCCTTAGGAATGCCTTGCCTAACATTGCCTAACCTTGAGACCACCCTAAGTGGTTTGAGTCATGAATTTTGTCCACATTAAGGTCTTTTGACCCCTTTATCCACCTAAATCTTGCATAGTTCACACTTTCAAGATCTATGTGTATACCGAATTTCATAACAATGTAAGATCATTTGTGAAGCAGACATTCTCCATCCCTTCCAATGGACTCTTCACTATAAGCCTTCTTGATGAGCTATCTACAACCATACTAGCTCTCATACCATTTCAAGAGAAAGGAGATAAGGAAGAGAGCTCTCACACACTCTCATACACAAAAAGAGGAGCACACACAAATTGCCGTAAGAAAGAAGAATCTTCTTCTAGTTCTTCTACTTCTTCTATTACATAAAGAGAATGCACAAGAATGAACTAATACAACAATATAATGAGTACAACGTGTAAAAAGGAACATAGAGAGAACCCTAATTTTCATGATTGAGTGAGTTGGCAAGAAACAAATGTATTTTCGACAAATAAATATGATGAAGCTTAGTCAAGCTATCCATGATATCTGTCAAAGAAGCAGAAAAGGGTATGTATTGTCCTTGATCATCACATATTGAGATTGATATCTCAACATAATGTACCAGCTATTTGGTACCATATCATTCATGTTATAGATGAAGAGATAACTCCATGCCATAAAACGGCTAGATACCTTTTAAAAATCCAACCACAGTAAAACCAGAGGATGAACATGTTCATGGATGACAACATATGTTATTGGAAACGGTGAATGGAGTGGCCAAGGAATATATGTTGATGATGAGGAACAATGTTCACCTGTATCACGAACTTGTTGACAGAATCGCACAATTCAAAAATGGAATGCTACAGATTGATAGAACAAACAAACACACAAGTCCAAACGCTTGACAATGATCGCAAATCATCCTTAGCTTCATCATACTGCATAGAACAAACAAACACACAAGTCCAAACGCTTGACAATGATCGCACATCATCCTTAGCTTCATCATACTGCTTGTTGTAGGACCACATAAATTTGTGCTTCAGAAAATTGCACATGCATCCAACCATTATTTCTTCAGCATCATGGCATTCAAGCAGATGCGCCAGATATGTACAACGCAGACATTTTCCAACTTAACTTCTTTCATGACCTACGCATCTTTCGGAGACTCTAATTGGTGCTTCATCCCCCTTCACGGCATGCGTGATTTCTGGGGAGCATAAAATTAATGCTCGTCAGTTTTAGACCCTGCTCGGCACCGATGCATCAGATGTCTGTAGGCGATAATGCAGACAATAGGTCAATCGTTGGCAGTCTCTCTCTCTCTCTATCTCTCTCTCTCATTCTCTTTCTCTCTCAGTGTTCGTTCAGACTTACAGAACACACGTTATTGTCGACCGGTCTCGGCAAAGGGCTAGAACACGCAAGGCTGTGCCCAATCCGGACACTCGATCCGTAGATATGGATGGGTAGAAGATGCTATCTTCGAGTTACACATCATCCATGTAGTTGGACGATGCCATCGTCCACCCGTTGATACTACGGATCGTGATTCGTGATTGGGAAACTTTCTTGCGTGATGTAGTTCTTTTCTAAGAACAATCAACAATGTAAGGTGTGTTCTGTAAGTCTGAACGTAGAGAGAGAGAGAGAGAGAGAGAGGGAGAGAGAGAGCAATGGGACCCGGATGGTTAGGAGAAAGAACCAGCCAAAGGATCATCATTGTGATGCACGCCGTTTACTAGTGTGGTGAGTGTGACTTCAAAGCTTCAACCTGCATGAGTGTGTATGTCTGTTTCAACCTGCATGAGTGTGTATGTCTGTGTGCCGCGTATGAAGACAACACGACAGTACAAGAAGTCATGGCCTTCGGAATGAAGCATATTGTTATTTCTCTTCATCCATGAACATTAGCAACTCAAGGGAAACTGATAAAGTGTTCATTGATCTATAGGGCTCCAAAGCAATGCGCCATCATCAGTATCACAACGTATATATGGGAAACCGGAACAGATTATCACAACATAAGCGCAAAAGCCAGTTCCCACTTCTTGTCAGGCAAGAGAAGAGAAATCTGCAGATCAGTGTATCACACGAACTCATATAAAGGGTCCAAGCTTGCGTAGCCTGGTTGTTTGACTCCTTGAGTCTTCTCGAGGAAATCCTGAGTTCAAGTCTTGGCTGGACATATCTTGAGTCCCTCAAGGATAGGTGCCTCAGCCTTACGAAATTGGGTGTGTGAGTGGGTTTCCAATTCATTGTACTCTCAAAAAAAAAAAAAAACAAAAAAAGAACTCAAATAAAGAGGTAATCTGGCATGACCTTGCTTACAGATATCAGACGTAATGGTTCAGAAAACAGATCATAGGGTTTCACTGGTCGCATAGACAACAATGAACAAGTCCTGTAGTGCAGTAGCATATATGGACAAGCGTTCTAGTAAATTTGCATATTATGGCATGGATGACAAGAGCACTGCATGCAATGAAACTAGAATCCTAGTAAAACTGCAACCATGTAGTAAAAATAACAATAGAATTGATAGAAATTAAACGAAGGCGCTGAGCATGGCCTTCTCCCCCTCCCCTCTGGCCCTCTGGGTAAAAATAACAATAGAATTGATAGAGATTAAACGAAGCCGCTGAGCATGACCTTCTCGCCCTCCCCTCTCGGTTAAGGAGTAGAGAGGCTGCCGTGCTTTGCGTGATCGGTTGTTTGTTGAGGGGGCAAGATATCCCGAAGCCTAGTGCTTTGCCATCTGGAGTGAGGTCTGTGTCACACGGGGAGTGTAAGAAGGGTTTTTGGTAGGGCTTTGTACGAGTTTTTTTTTTTATTTTTTTAAATAAAGGAAGTTCCACCTTAGCCTACTCTCCCGGATTTGAATTAATTAAAAGAAAAGTACAAGAGAAGGGGACTAGTGCCCATGGGATCCCCCAAATCCCACAAAGCAGGGGTAGCTTTTACAGAGTTTAGATGGAATTACAAAGAAGTCATCACCCTCATGCGGGGCTCACTTGGGTTAAAGCTCATTGTTGATCAAAAGGAGCACTTGATGATGCTTGAAGGGGGGAATTTCTTACAGTTAGCGATCCTATTGCCAAGGAGGAACAATGATTTCTCAATCAACCACTCTTTAGGGAAGTTTCCAAAGTTAAAAGCACATCTTTCCCACTAGATTTTCCATAGCACTTCACCTCTAATGGCATTCCAGAGAGTCACGGAGCAGTCGATCGCTTCTCCCAACAGAGCTTGCTTCCAATTGATATGTTTTTGAAGTCTAATTTTCTTTCGAACAATGTGCCAGAGCCTGTTGGAGTTGGGACAAGTAAAGAAGAGGTGAGAACATCTTCAATGGACCAGTAGCAGCATTTCACCAAGGAGGTATCCCACAAAATTTGCTAGCCTTAAGGTTGGTCCAGATTCCGCAATGAAGAATTTTCCATAAGAGGAGAGACTTTTTAATTTCTATGAGGGGGTTCCAGATAGCCATCAACTTCATGTCCCACTAAAGCCGCGTCCAGGACAAGCACCACTTCTTGTTGAGGTTAACCTGATAATCAATGGTTTCTTTGATGTTCAGGGTTTCTGATAGGCAATTACCATTGTGCCATCTGAGTCCAAGCGGGCTCAGCGTATCGTGCCCCATGAGAAGGCGAACTTTAGAGTGGTCCCAAGGGAGACGTCCGCTTTGCAAAGTGTTCCATTCTTCATAGGAAATGTTGATGCTAGGGTCAATATCCTCGAAGTTGATCCACTGGTTGGTGTCTTGCTTCCAGAAATGTTTCCATTTTTTGAAGCATTTTGTCCATAGCCTCTTGGCAATTCGAATGTTCCAAGATTCCACGATCCGGATGCCATGGATCGGAAACTAGATAGAGTTGTTTTGTCTGATACTGGCCTCCTACTTCCAATCTTCACGTATTCTTGTGAAGCTTTTGACTTTGTTCCAACTCTTCCATAGAAAGGACACAAGTTTCGAGCCTTTCGGGAAGACCGAGATCAGGGAAAATAAAAGGGTCAAAATTTCAAGATTCTTCCAATCCGAAGATCCCATGAGAGCCATCTTGTTCTTGTTTCTGAAGACCAACTTGGTCCATGAGGCCTCACCATTGCACCAAGCCTTAAGCATCCATTTTGCGGCAAGTTTGTTAGTCATGCACCCAATGTCCAAAATGCCAAGGCCCCCACAATTTATTTGGCTGATGTAGATGGAGCACTTGATTTTAAGCATCCCCCTCCTATTTTGGTCACCCCTCCAAAGGAAGTTTCTGCAAATACTATCTAGTTTAATGGATAGATCTTGCTCTTTTGGTCTCCAACAAGAAAGGAAGTAAATGGTCGATCATATGAGGAACATGTTGCTAACCATAGCGCAAATAGTAAGATTAAATTGCATACCTCTCCAATAGTTTAGCTTGTTTTCGGGTTTGTCGAGCACCCAGTTCCACCATTGCTCCATCAAGATATCAAACGCCAAGGAAATCCGAAGAAGCCGAAAAATTTGGCCATGTGGACGGATTTGACAGCCATGATCAAAGAGAAGGTTAGGCAAGATCTCGAGAATAGCTCTGAAAGTGATCTTAAAGTGGTTGATTTTGGATCGAGAGGCTTCATAGAAAGTATCCAGGCACCTGTAGAACATCTCCAAGTTGGTACTATCGTTGTGGACAAACGCATTCATATCATCCGCAAAAAGTCTCATGGCAATCTGGCCATGGTCTTGAGGCAATCAGAGGCCTATGATATTAGCAACTTCCACCTGATGTTCCACAAGCCCACTAAGCCCTTTGGTGCCAATGGCAAAAAGAAGGGGAGCCAACAGGCACCCTTTTATCATGATTTGCCATGAATTTTGGACCGCACGTCTCGAGCACTTGGTTGGGGATCCGGAGGTGAACACCTCCTTCCACACTTCAACAATTTTGTGATGGATGCAGGGGAGAGAGAAGGAGGTCCTACAAGCCTGGAATCAAGGAGCCTGATGGATTTTGGTGAAAGGTTGGAAAGATTAACGATCCGGTAGTGATCAGAGATGGCAAGGTGAGTGCGTTGCGAGAGGGAAGGGTGGCCCCATTGATGAATCATGTTCTGAGCAATGTAGCATCTATCCAGTGTAGCTTTCCTTAGGGCCTCATGTGCTTGGAGATTTGACCACGAAAAGCCATTTGAATATTTGAATTCAATCAAATCCAAGTGCATTTTGGTTTTGTCCCATGTTTCTTCCTCCCAAGTGTTGATGACCCGGCCCTTGCCATTCCATCTCTCTGCAGGGTCCTCCACCATGTTGAAGTCACCACAAATTAGCACGTTGTGGGGAGGGGGCGAGTCCATGGAGGCCCAGGTCCTTAGTTTCTCCATCTCGCCGTTAGGGGCATACATAGAAACTAAAGTAAAACAAAAGGGGGCACCAAAGGAAATGGGAATCCATCGATGGCTCTCATCTTCAATGGATTTCTCAAGCTTTTCAAACGAAAATTGATTAATACCGATTACCGTCCCACCAGACCCCGCGAGTGTGACGTCCAAATCCAAACATGAGTCGAGGAGACATCTCTAAGCCCTTTCTGGAGGTCTTCTCCATCAATTTTAGTCTCTTGAATATAGATAAATTCTGGGTTTAGGCTAATGTCGCGAAGCCATTGACCAAAGATGGTCACTCTTGAGGGGTCAGTTAGCTCTCTAGCATTTAGTGAGATGATGATCATTGTCATAAGATATCCTCTTTGCGGGAGGGGACCTTATCCTTTCTGTTCTTGGATTCCTCTTTCTTTTTCACTAGGAGGGAGTCCCAACTTAGTATTATGTTCTTATGGGGGCTTTTTCAAGGGAGCTCAATAGGTTGTTTCCCCTTGTGGGATGCCTCTTGTTGGAAAATACTGGAAACCATTTTTAGAATAGTCGATTCAATAATGGAACTTTCACTATCCATGTTTTCTTCGTTACTAGTGGTAAAGCCGTCTTCTTTGCTTGTAGTGTAACCCTCTTGATAGGTTTCTTTATTGCCAAGGATGTCTATGGCTTTGTCATTGGTGTTCACCTCAAACATGTTTCTACCAGGGTAATCAAGCTCATTGATCTCCTTTTCGAGATTGCAATACAAGCCGTTTGAGGGGGTAAATGGCATATAGTTCCGCTTATATGTCGCCCTAGGGCTTCTTTTCCTTCTTCTTCTGAGTTCTGTGAACCTGTCTGCATCCGCTATTAGGTTAAGGGGGCCCTTGAATTCCTCTTTGTTCGTCAAGCGATTCAATGTCCCTTTGTTCTCTTGAGCATTTCTAGAGGCTTCTTGATTTTTCTTGCTTTTTTGTCTCAGTGGGCAGTCTTTAATCCTCTGACCTTGATGGCCACAATGAAAGCACACGTTAGGAAGGTTTTTTTAGTTAATGTCTTGTTCCTAGATATCCCCTTCGCCCAAGTCCACTTTGATCTTTGATGGAAGGGGCGTGCTAAGGTCAGCCTTGACACAGATTTGAGGGTGCCACTGAGCATTGAACGAATGTCTCGCACCTTCATAAATGAGACCACCAACATCCTCTCGTGAAGCCAAAGGCTTGCCGATAGGAGAAACAATGTCCCACACGAAGTTGTACAAGAAGTATGGAAGATTAGTGAGCTCAACCCAGAGAGCATACCGAAGATATTTCAATTTTTTGGGAATAAAATCGAGGGACCATCTGAACAGGCACAAGGTCACCCGCTTGAGCTGCCATGTTCCAACAATAAGGGCCCGAAACACCATATCTTCATTCTCAAAGACTAGCAACATATGACTAGCTCATAGGAACTGACACTTACAAACAATCAACCCTCGGGGGAACCACTCATTGTGAAGCCACCCGTGCACGGTTCCACGCGGGGGCCTAGGGCCAAACACTTTTCCAACGAGACAAACTTTCTTGAGTTCTTCTTGCATTGACAAAATTGTGGATCTAGTGAGGGAGACCAAGGGGGTCTCAACACCCTTGTAGGCCCCAAGGGGGACACAAGATCCTCCCTCCAAAATAGGGCTAGGTTAGCGATCTCCTCGGAGGCGGAGCGAGGTTGCTTCTCACAAGGGAGGGGGTCGCTAGAGCCATGACAAGGACCCTGACTTGTGCGAAGGAGAGAAAAATTCGGGGCTTTGTTGGAGTTGATCTTTCCTTAGATTTCAAAGAACTAATGATCCTATAGAGTTCGCTAGTAGCGTGGCCCGGGACACATGAACAATTCGACCCCCTCTCTTGTGGAGGAGAATGTGGGCCCTAACGTGGCGGCGATGGGCTCAAGAAATTTTTTAGAGCCCTTTGGTGTGGCCCCGCCAATAGTATCCATGAGAGGGAGGACCAAGATTAACCATATGAAAACTGCATTCAAGGTTGTGCGTGGACACCAACCTCGATTCTTTATGGACCAAAGATGTCACGTGATTTTACCTAGTAATTTCTTTCACTTGCTGGGCAAACTAGTTAGTTTTGATGTCACTATGGGTCAGAGATGTGAGTGGGTTGTTGCCAAGGTTGACAAGAAGTTGAGGAATTGGACTTCTTTGCAAATTAACCTGGCGGGTTGTGTGATGGTGGTAACCATGTTCCTCATAGACTCACTTCTACAATTTACCTCATGTTCGAGATCGAAAGACACTGAACTGAACAAATTGAAAATAATTTGCAAAAGCTTTCTTTGGACCCCTAACCACAACAAAAGATGTATAGCTAAAATTAAATGGACTTGTTTCTTAGACGAAAAAGAGTGGGGTGGATTGGGCATACTAGACATAGAGGGTTTGACTCATAAAGTGGCGGTCAAGTGGATTGTAAGAGCGTCAAATAATAAGGATATCTATGGGGCGAATTGTTGTTTAAAAATAAGAATGATATTGCTCTAGGTGGATTACTAAGATGGAAGGGGCTCAATATAGTTCTCTTGTTGTGGAGAACAACAAGATCCATAGTGGATGGACTCCCAGATGAAAAAGTTATTAATTGATATGCAATTAAAAATATTGGCTTCATAGTGTGGTAATATGATTCACTAGAGTGTATGTGTGTATCATTGAAAAAAAGAAACATCAATTGCGCCCTCCAATTGTCAATTTCATCTTGCCCTCATTTTCTGGCATAAGGGAATCCCATGGGCACTATGCCCCCTTCTCTTGTAATTTTGTTTCTCCCTTAATTTATTCATGCAAGGAAGACCAACCTACTGCTGAACTTCCCTTCTTTTAGGGAAAAAATCATATAATAAAACTAGAAGACAAAGATGTCCTTGGATCACTAGATATGATTAGTAGCGGTGAATAGAAGTGGTTGAGAAATATCTCTTCATAATGGAGATATGTTCAACTGTGGGTGCCAAATGCACTTGTAAGCGGATTTCGGGAAGTCACAAGTAAAATGCTACAAGTTGATAGAACAAACAGACTAGTCCAAAGCCTTCACGATGATAATAGACCGTCCAATCCTGCGATACAAAATGCTTGCACTACCAGGACCACATAAAACCCATGTTTCAGATTCCACATGCATCCAACATATACTTCTTTAACATTATGGCACTCAGTACCCATGTTTCAGATTCCACATGCATCCAACATATACTTCTTTAACATTATGGCACTCAGTGCCATCGGATCTTCCACGAATCCCAATTGGATCTACTATTGTAACGACTTGTGTTGTTTTGATCTGCGACTTGCATCGTCTCTCTCTCTCTCTCTCTCCAGTCCTACATAGCGCAGGACAGTGCCGATCAATATCCGTACAATTGATGGGTAGAAGACATCATCGTCAACGGAATATCAGCAACCCATTGCAGCCCTACGTAGCATATGACAGTGCCGATGCCTATCCGTGGAAAGCTATGAGTAAAAGTCGCCGTCCTCAAGCCAAGCATTAGCAACCCATGGGCTGAGAGTGAGAGTGAGAGAGAGAGAGAAAGAGAGAGAGAGAGAGACGGCTAATTAGCTGAAGCTAACTGGCGAGCGTAACACTATCGCAATGGACTCAACTTAACCGGAAGAGTAGATCTCAAAGATCGAAGTTCCTTAAGAAAGAAAAAAATAAAATAAATAAATAAATAAATAAATAAATAAATAAATAAATAAATATAAATATATATATATATATATATATATATATATATATATATATATATATATATATATATATATATATGTGTGTGTGTGTGTGAAACTCGAATTTTGAGGGTCTAAATTTTACGAGGACAAATGTCTAAATTTGACGGGCAAGATAATATGTCATATTGCTTTTATTTTTACTTTTCAAATTTTGATTTTATTTTCATATGTGGATAGATAGATAGATAGACAGACACACAAATTATCAATCTCAACTTGTCATTTCATAGGAAGTTGTAAAAAACACCCATTTTTGACATGCAAAATTGCATCGCTCTTAGCCTGTCATTCAAGAGAAAGTTAAAGAAATCACCTATTTTTTGACTGACAAAATGGCTCTTCAAAAAGAAGAACTTCGGTAATAGCCTACTCTCCCTAACTTTAATTAATAGAAAGAACAGTTGTACAAGTGAGTAGGCCTAGCACTCACGGGAGCTCCCAAATTCCACAATGAGGGGTTGCTTGAGACTTGCTAGAAGATATTACAAAGAAGGTCGATAACCCTTTCATCCCCCTCATGGGTGTTGATATATTTAGGTAGTTATGTGTGTGAACACTCTAGAACTGTCGGGGCACTTTTTTCACTCTTTAGGAGGTTTTTTTCCCCTGGCTTGTATATACACCTATAGCCCTAATGGGTTACTTATCTTTGTACATTCTAGTGGTAATACACTTAGTGCAAGAGAATGACTGTAACGACCACCACATGCTAGAGAGATGACTCTCCTCCCAACCAAATGCCTTCTATATATAGCTCTCTCTAGGGGACTGCCTTCTTGGGTAGGTGGATACTAGCCAGCCATGTGTCGGCCATGTAACTGCATGTGTGCTAGGTGTCCCAATCAACTTGAGTTAACTCAAGTGGATGCTTCTAGAAGGCTCTAGATCTCTTTGGGCAAAATACTCTCCCCATGTCCCCCATGGGGATTGAACCCAAGACCTCCTCCTTCACATCCTTGAGACTTAACCACTAAGCTAAGTGGATCACTTGTTCACAAGAGCACAAGACCTCCTAGTAAGTCTAAACTCAAGATCTTTGGTCATACATATGGATGACCAAACGGTGTCCGATTCCAGATTTGTCCGAACCGGCCAAACCCTTGGATCATAGACTTACTTTATTACATTCTTCCACCCTTGGAAAAATATTTTTGTCCCAAAAAATAGAGCTATATATCTACTGTAAGCAGCCCCCGAGCCTCATGTTCTAAAACTGGAAGAACATGGTCATGTTCTAAAACTGGAAGAACATGTCTCATCTCTATGGTGGTCGTTATAGTCATTCTCTTACATTGGTATTAGAACAAGCTTTCATGGTAACCTTGGTGGCTCATCATCTTCTTCATTAGCTCCTATGGAGACGTCAACATGATGTTCATGACTCTCATTAGTCATTGATTCTTATTTTTTTCTTTCATTGAGGTATTCTTACTCGTGTACTTTTTGGTCATCAGGGATTCGAGGCTGAGTGGCGTTTCTTGCTCATGGATGCAACGCTTCCTTTTCGTGGCGCTATAGAAAAATTGTGCATAAAATAACAAAAAGGAGAATCCGACTTTGCTGTGCATGCACAACTCTCGAACCCACGACCTCTTCTGCCAAAAATTGCTATCTTATCCGAAAGAGCAAGCCCATTTCGTCGTGTAGAGCGTTCAAATGTTTATCTTATATCATACTTTGCGCTGGCAAAATTTAGAGATTAGAAACACAACAATAAAGGCTACTCGAACAGCTGACCTTTCAGTCACAAAGCTTTCGCTCTATGCATCACAGTAACACGTCTTGTTATCACAAACCTGATATTATGTTTAAACGTGTTGATACACTTCCTGACAAGCAAAAGAAGAGATGAATATCAGGTGATAGGACTTAGGGATCGAACCCACGATAGCGTTAATCAAAGCGTGATCTGCTAATGCCGAACATGAAGTGTATTGATCACTTCCTCATATTTTCTTTATCTCTAGAACCTCTTATTGCAGAAGACGTAATGTACAGAAGCTTGATCACAAGTAGGAGTGCATCGGGCGGCTATGTACGTGGATCGATGTCGGATCTCTACACCTCTGATTGAAAGGGAATTCTTCTAACCAATCGGGTCGAGACCTTCGAGATGGGAGTGTATTTTCCCTTGTTTTACTTATAAAAGAATTAAAGTTGTTCTAAGCTTGTAAAGCTCAGCCTATTTGAGACACGCAAGGACCACGATTTGATCTGTGGACTTCTCTTTTCTGAAATCGATTCTGCATTGTCTTCTCCATCATAGGCCCATTAAGGAGTCACTTGTGTCATAAAAATAACCATGTAGCTGAAGGACATACATCCATGGTGGATGTTGCATGCACTGATTCTTCAAAGTATGGAGACTGAAGCTAACCAAGATGAAGAATCATTCTTTCCTGAGGATCAATGGAAGGACATAGCTAATTGGGAGATAAGTATTTTCCAGTTTCTACTTGGCCTTAATGCTTGATTTATCTTGTTTTCATTAGTCTACACTTAATCCTAGATGCACATTAAAATAGCCAAGATTTCAATCGATTAAGTCTAGATTATGATAATGAAACAATCCACTTCTCATTCCAAGCATTACTTTGCATTAAGGGAAGAAATGGTTTAAAAAAGGATCCTTGTGCATCAAAGAATGTATTTTGGTAATTTAATTCCAAATTCCTTTCCATTGAGTAAGCTTTTTATTGCACCATAAGGATATGGTTTTATATCATAGTGCATTAGGACAAAGGAAAGGATATACATGCATCAAGATTGCATGATATACATTCTTAGTACAAGGAAAAGTCATGCATCAAGCTCATGCATGATTGTTGCATTATTTTTTGGGCATGCAAAGAACATGCATGCATACACATGTGAGCATATGGATTTGTGTGTAGATACATGCATTTGCATGATAGAACGGGATGTTGTTTGCAAGTAGATATGAAAATGTACTCTCTTAGTATTTAGCTTACTTTATAAAGCTTATGGCTTGACATTAGGGAAGACAAAGGACTAGTTAGTTGCAAAGACATGCAAGTTCTAGTTTGCAGCTCAAGTAATTAGTCGATTCCTTCCCAAGTTGATACTCCACTATCAAAGATGAATACTTAATGAAAAATAAGTATGTTTGATGTCTTACTAGGTATAAGTAGGCACTAGGAAAAAGTTAAGTATCAAATTTTCTTGATGACCAAGAAAATTTAATTATTTGCAAACTTTTTGCGATGTATATGATGACTCTAAGTCCCGGATGTACTTAGGGAGTCATGAAGATAAGCTTATAATGATTATTCTAAGTATAGGTGATATTTAGAAAGTCATGCGAATAAGCTTTAGTTCATTAGTTACATACTTTATGTAACTTCTCAAGCATCCCAAGATTGGATGATAACTTCAGCTATATTTCCAAGTTCCATGAGCACTCTTCGATTCCATGGAACTCAACAACCAAATCGATGAACTTAAATACAAATTGAGCATTGAAGTTCAATAGATTTGCGCTTCGTTCATGTTTTGCATCTTTGGTAAAGCATATGGCCATGAAAATATGGAAACTTTGGAAGCACTCTTCTATTTAGAAGATTTCAAAAGTTCTAAGAAGTTTTTTATGGTTTCAAGATTCATATCTCATGATGAAACCTCATAAGTGACTTTTAGGAATTGAGATATTTCCTAAAAAAGAAATACTAAAATGAAATAGTCAAGCCTTCTATTCCACACGTGAGATCATTCTCTAATGTTCAAGATGAATTTATTTTTGGGAAGGTAGACGTTCCAAGTAGAGGATCTTAGTTGATTCATGAACTCTTCCCAAAATACACATAAATTCATAATATATGATAGGACCAAGGAATGATGATGTTCTAAATAAAAGGTGTATAAAGAGATAAGACATTGGAAAAATGATAGCTTAGACCTCTTATTAAGCACATCTTTCCAAAAACAGAAATACCCATCAATTGGGATAGAAATTGATGGATTGGATAGATAAGAGCAAAACATCTACTAGTTATGGATGTTTTGCCAAAAGATGAAGAAGGCAAAACCTCTTTAAAATATAGATGTTTTGCCAAGATATAAAGTATGCTTGGTTTTGTTTAAGCTAATTCAAGCTTAAAGAAGAAACTCAAGTCAAATTAATTTTTGGGAATCAAGATATTTTCTAAAAGATATGTCAAAGTAATCTTTCGGTATTAAGCTACTTCCTAAAAGTTAAACCAATAGAGGAAATAGCCTAGTTAACTATTTCCTTAGTTAAAAATGAATATCTTTTTGGCAAGCAATAAAGTCTTAAGTCTTGTTCTTGTTCAATAGTCAATATTTCTTTTAGAGAGAAGATCTTGGTAAAACTAAGGATTCCAATATGAATCATTGGACTGGAAAGCAAAAGATTCCAAGATGAATCATTGGCTTAGTGCTACTTGATTCCTTGGCAGGAATCTAAAGTTCTTGAAAGACAAAATATCCCTAGATGTGAGACTAGAATCTTTCAAGAAAAGTTTATTAGAAGTAGTTCCAAGTAATTCCCAAAACCACAAGTATTGGTACTCAAGTCCAAATAGTGATATAACCTAAAGGTATATCAAAGATTCTTAGCTTTGGAATCTCAGAAGCATCAATATATGCTTGGACTGAAGTTTAGGAAAAGATCTCGAAAAACCCTGTTGGTAAGAAAAGAAGCTTTAGATAGTTCAGGAGATCTTAAAGATAAAGACTAAGTCTTTATTCTAGTTGCAAGATCAACTAGACTTGACCAAGGTTGGCCATGATTGTCCAAGAACGTGCGATTGGAACTACTATGTAGATTGCCCAAGTATTGACAATAAAAAAATTCCTTTTGGGATATATTCACTCAAGTTCCATTTATCTAATGGAAAAATGTGAAAAGAGTAAGTTGTTCCAAGTTTGAACACAGTGAAGAAATTCCAAGAATGTAGTCTGCAACCGTGAAGACGGTACTTAAGTATGTGGAAGGTAAAACATAAATGTTTGCCTATCCTTAAAGGGATTTTGGTATAAATCCAGAGAACATAAGCAGATGCTTAGACTTAAGCAGTAGAGAGATTCCTGTAAAAGTCTCAGTCGAGATAGGTACCTAAAGCATCAGTAAGAAAGGAATCTTAAGACAAGAAATCAAAAGCTCTTGTCGCTACAAATTGGTAAAGGATAAACCAATTAAACTTGAATCTGTGAAAATTCAAGTACTTGGAATTCTGATTGGTTTTCATTTAAAAACCCTAGAAAAAAAGGATGGATGCTCCATCTAAAGGTTTTTTAAGTTCCTCAAGGACAGCAGCAGATGATGAAACGATCATGTGAAGGGATAAAAAACCTAGAAAATCTAGTTCGAGGTAATACTTGAAACTTCAAAACTCTCAGAAAGAATTGAAGTAAGAAGGTTCTCTATCAAGAGATGTTTAGAATTTAGGATAAGTATCACCCACACATTAATGTGAATATAAAATAGGGTGGTATGGGACACCATATTTTATGCTCAGATTGATGTAGGAAAGATGGTATGGGACATCGGACAGTGGATGATAATTATCTTTTATTTCTAAATTAGATCTTGAAGTTAGGTTTGATCCTCCACGGAATTAAGAAGTCAAAGAAGGAGTTTAATTCAAGAAGGATGAAAGTAGTATTCCAAGATACTTCAAGATAGCTTCAAGGTCAAGGAAACAGAAGATATGAAGTAAGTAACTTCCAAGATCTTCTTGAAACACTTCAAGATAAAGTGTTGTTAATTCAGAAATATTTCATAAATTTCTAAAAAAGTTGAACTTTGATTTTTAGTTGATCTTCTCAACTAAGGATTTGATTGACTAAGTCAAGCACTAAGTTCCCAATGTAACTTGGTAAATTCACTCTTTTGACTCAAAAGAAATGCACAAGAAATGCATTCCCAGTAAGGAGTTAGGAAGATTGAATGTGACCTGAACTTAGTCTCAAGTGAAGCATTATTTGAATATTAAACTCATCAATACAACTTCAGTGGGTAGACAAACTAATGTTGGCTACCACACTAGTATCTTGTGGTTAAATGATGTTTTTTATTTGCTCTTAATCTTTTTGAGAATCTAGCTTATTTCTCTTAAAGATAAAGAAAATACTTCAATACCCGGTTGAAATATATCTTTGAGAAGTTAAAGTTTTGAGTCATCTAGACTTTGACTCATAGCAAGTTTACGTATCTTCGAAGTTTGAATTGGTTAAACAGAGTTTTAGTTCTTTCTTTTCGCTTTCTGAATCTTTTGGATTCGACTTAGATACGATATCTGATTCTTTTCATATAATTCAAGGGTTAGCCAGATAGAACTAGGTAAATAAATTAAAACATCCTTGATAGGTGTTATGTACAAGAACCTTTTCAAACATCAAAAGATGATAAGTTCAAGATGGACTTATTTATTTGAGTTTGCTTCAAGTTATAGCATAAATGATTTTCTAGAATCTAGTATATTCTAGAATAGAAAAGTTAGGAATTGCTCATCAGATTGGCAATTCCCAAGAACTTCTACCTCAAGTTATAGTATGGTTGAATCAAAGAAATGTTAAACTTTCTCCTACAATTTACATAGGATTTTAAACTCTTTAGGATGAAGTAGTCCTCTAGTCGGGTGATAAAATCAAGTAACTATTGGATAGGAGTTAATCATTGAACAAACATCCAAGTTAGATGTTTGCGACAACCAAACTTCAAGTTTTCCAAATCAAATTCAAAGTGAATCAAGAGTTCTCAAAGTTTTGCAAGGGATAAGAATCCCGCCTTCATTACTAAGTCCATACACCAATCATGCCCAGAAATGGACTAGGAATTTGAATCCACCCAGTTCACATGTTTGTGCCTACATCGCACAACGCGAAACTGTGAGTTGGCCATAAATGTTTTTAGATCCACCCTTATTATACTTTCACTAGTTTGTACTTTGTTCAGTTCATCAAAGTGCAAAATGGGACAGTGTTTTGAATCATTTGGGCAAGGATGCCACCACAGAGATGACTCTCCTCCCAACCAAATGCCTCTATATATAGCTCTCTCCAAGGGACTGCCTTCTTGGGTAGGTGGATATTAGCCAGCCATGTGTCGGCCATGTAACTGCATGTGCGCCAAGTGTCCCAGTCAACTCGAGTTAACTCAAGTGGATGCTTCTAGAAGGCTCTAGATCTCTTTGGGAAAAATACTCTCCCCATGTCCCCCATGGGGATTGAACCCAAGACCTCCTCCTTCACATCCTTGAGACTTAACCACTAAGCTAAGTGGATCACTTGTTCATAAGAGCACAGGACCTCCTAGCAAGTCTAAACTCGAGATCTTTGGTCATACATGCACATGACCAAAAAATGTTTGATTCCAGATCTGTCTGAACTGGCCAGAACCTGGGATCATAGACTTAGTTTATTACACTCAGTATTGTGCATTGTGCTCCAAGCTTCATCTTCTTCCTTGTGCAATTCATGTGCTTCCACAAATGTCTAAGTCCAACAATTGGTATCAGAGTAGGTCACTGTTTCATCTAGGGCATCGTTGACACCCCTCCGATCAGTCTCAGAATCGTATGAAATTTGGTGAGCTTACTCGGAGTGATTAGAAGATCAAAATTGCTTCACTATGTAGTGTCGAAATCATGATCTGAGCTCTTTTGGGTGTTCCGACACACTATCGCAATGCTTGTGTAGGCTATTTCATCTTTTTGTTCCAAAGATATGTACAGGCTTTGGTTTGCTATTATAAGCATCTCAAAGTCTGATACAAGATTAGCAGAACTCGTCAGGGTAGTTTTGTTCAACTTTTTCGAATACAGATATTTTTTTTTGCATCAAGGTATTTTAGTCAATGGCCATGGCTGAAAGCAGTGATGTATTCCGTATGTTGGATGTTGAGGATAAGTTGAACAATACCAATTACCCATTGTGGGCTTATATGATGCGACATGTATTGGTTGGAAAAGGACTCTGGAACATTGTGCAAGGTGTTGAAAAACTTCCTATTACACTTTCAAATACAAGTATTGAAGTTGATGCAGATGGCATTGAAGAAGCTAACATTCTTCAGATTCCTGTTGGTGTTGTAGTTTCTATTGCACCTACTATAGAGAAAATTTGTTGGGATGGTAGAGATGCTTAGGCACATGCATTGATAGCCTTGTCTGTCAAACATGCCATTATTCCTCACATTCTCTTTTGCAAAACATCTAAGGATGCTTACGATACACTTACCACATTGTGAGGCTCTCTTGCTTACCTCCGAAAACAATTGGAGAGTGAGCATATGAATGAAGGTGATTCTATGGATAATTTTCTAACAAAGATCAAAGACTTGAAGGAACAGTTGATTTCTGCTGATGAAGTTATACGAGATAGATCACTTGTGCAAACCGTTCTGAATAGTCTTCGTGATTCATATCAGAGTGTTGCTTCTACTCTTCGTTTGATGATGAAAGGCAATCCAAATGCCTTGTCATTTGAGGAGTTAGTCTCGATTCTATTGCAAGATGATCAATCTAGGCAGAATAGGTCCATTATGTGTGTTGCAGATCAATGTTTCCTAGCTAGTTAGAAGGGCAAAGGTAAATGGAGCTCATCTACTAGTAAGCAGAAATCTACAAATGCTGCCTACACATTCAAAGAAGGAAGGCAAAGATGAGTTGAAATCAGAAAAGCAAAAATGCTTGTGTAAGTACTATAAAGGAACTGATCATGTCATAAACAATTATCCAAAAGTGGCTGCAAAAGAGGCAAAGAAAAAGAGGCTAGAATGGTTGTTGTAGAGGCCTCTACACCCAAAACAGAGTTCACTAATCTTGTGCAGAATAAAGAATGGGCGTTTACTATTGTTTGTAGTTTTGACCCATCTTCTCCTGAATAGTGTATGTTTGCAGTAGACTCAGATGTTTGGTACTTTGACAGTGCAGTTTCTTCACTTCATTGGAGCCTGCCCCTACAGGGAATACTATCACATGTGCCAACAAATCCTCTTCTCCTGTCATGGGAGTTGGTAAGATCATTTTAACTACTGCTAATGGTAGTTCTTTCATTTTATCAGATGCTTATTTGTGCCAGGGATCAAGAAAAATTTGTTATCAGTTTTTGCATTAGCTAAGATTGGCTTGGTTGTGAAATATATTGAAGATAGATGTACAGTTCATGATCTGTAAAATGGCAACATGATTATTGCTTCTAGAATTTTATGTCATGGCTTGTCTAAGCTCATAGACATCCTCCTTTCCAAAAGATGTTTAAGTTTGAGCTAGTCAAAAATTGTAGCTTATTCACAATGATGTCTATGGCCCTATGCAAACATTCTCTTTTGGAAACTATCTTTACTTTGTGACTTTCTTTGATGATTTTTCCAGGCATGCATGGGTATATCTATTGAAAGAAAATTCCAAAGTGTTCCTGTGCTTCAAATAGTATTTGGTTTTGGCTGAAAATCTATAAGCATGTAAAATGGGCAACCCTCCATTCTTATTGAGGGGGGGAATATATGTCTTCTGGCTTTAATGTATTTCTAACTGAACGTGGGATAAAACATCAATGTACAATGTCATACACACCTCAACAGAATGTAGTTGTTCAATGGAAGAACAAGTCACTCATGGAGATGGCGAGGTGTATGGTCGTGACATAGGCTTTACCACATAGTTTCTAGCTTGAGGTTGTGTGTGTAGGTATATGCACTTACAAGGTGTCCCACTAAAGCACTATAATCTATCACTCCATATGAGGCTTGGAATGGTCCCAAGACATGAGTTGTTCATCTGTGTGTTTTTGGTTGTCTGGCATATGCATTAGTGCATAAACAACAATGTAGGAAACTGGATGATAGAGCACTAAAATGTATTTTTGTTGGGTATAGTTCTGAAAGCAAAGGAGATGATTTGTATCATTTATGGACTTAAACATTTTGGCCAGCCATAATTTTGTTTTTGTGGAAGATGCTATTCATATACGAAAGAGAAATCTCTTAGCTCCAAAGACATGTATGATACTTTGCTACCTCTTTTTATAGGTGGATAGTCTAGTGCTGGTCCTAATGCAGCAACTTCTCAGCCTTGACAAGTTTTATGTGATGATGTAGATCATTCCATTTCTGATGTAGATTTGCATGATGCACTTGTTAATGAGAGAGCTGATATTGAGGAGGCAAAAACTATGCCAAAATTGCAAGTGGAGACTTTGGGTGAATGCAAATTAGATGCACCTCATAACATACTCATTCTGGATCTCATAGTGCCTCTTTTGCATTAGATTCCTATGATATGGCTGCCTCTAGTCTCTATGATGAGACTGAGCTTGTTTCGGTTGATGAAGCACAAAATTTTAAACATTGGATGGCTGCAATGCAATCAGAATATGATGATATCATGAAAAATGGTACCTGGTCTTTATGTGACTTGCCTCTTGGCAAAAAGTCCATTGGCACTAAGTGGATATACAAGCTAAAGCGTAAACCTAATGGAACAGTTGACAGGTATAAGGCTAGGCTTGCTGCAAAGGGTTATGTGCAAGAAAAAGGCATTGATTTTGATGAAACCTTTGTAGCTACTTGTTGAATGACTACTATCTGTAGCATCTGTGAACTTGCAGCTCATCATGGTTGGAATGTACATCAATTGGACATTGAAACAAAGTTTTTGAATGGTGACTTGCATGAAGAAGTGTATGTTTTTTAGCCCCATGGATTTGTGCAGAAAGGGCATGAAAACCTGGTGTGCAGGTTAAAGAAGGCGTTATATAGTTTAAAGCCAGCACCATGTGCTTGGTATGAAAAGATACATCCCTATCTGATTGCACATGGTTTTGAGAATAGCCCAATTGAAAGCACCTTATATGTTAAGCATGCTAATGATGTACGTCTAATCATTATTGTGTATGTTGATGACATGAAGCTCACTATTCCTCATGAGAAGCATATTGTTGATTTGCATGCCTCATTTGAAATGTCTAGTCTAGGGAATTTGCATCATCATTTGGGCATTCACTTTATGCACGTTGATTGTGGAATGGCTTTGTGTCAAATGCAATATATTGACACATTATTGGAGTGTTTTGGTCTTGAAGACTATAAACCTATTACCACTCCCATGGAGATATGTTTACAATTGAGTCTTCATGATGCTGGAGATGCATTTGATGTTGTTCTCTACTAGTAGGCTGGTGGATGCTTGATTTACTTAATCATTACTAGGCTAGATATTCAGTTTGCTGTCTCACAAATGAGGAGGTTTATGCATTGCCCGGGTGTCAAGAACTAGCATGTGCTCAAGCGCATCTTTCGCTACTTGAGTGATACCCGACTACTTGGGTTGTTTTATCCCAATGGGGGATCAGTACCATGAGATTTGCATGCTTTTTCTGACTCTGATTGGGCTGGTTGCTATGACACTCATGTGTCCAATAGCAGTTTTTGCTTCATGCTTGGTAGCTCATGCATATCTTGGCTGAGCAAGAAGTAGCCTAGTGTTGCCACTTCTAGTTGCGAGGCTAAGTATAGGGCAACTTTCACAATGACTATTGACCGTGTGTGGCTCAGACACCATCTTCACTGACATTCAGAGCGCATTGGTAGTTGCAAGGAACCCTGTGTTCCATGCTCACACTAAGCACATTGAGGTGCATTATCATTATGTCAGGGACATGTTCTTTGCTAGAGAGATCAACTTGGCATATGTGCCCACATATGAGAATATTGCAAACCTTTTCATGAAGGCCCTGCCTAGGGAGGAGTTTGAAGCTTTTCACAAAGCTTTGGGCTTACTTCCTTTTTTGGATTGATTCCACATAGCTTGGCACTTCCTTATACATGAGTGCTAGCGCCTTGTTCACCGCATCACTCCCAAGGGGGATTTGTTGATATATTTAGGTACTGATGTGTGTGAACACTCTAGGACTATCGAGCCATTTTTTTCCCTCTTTAGGATGTTTTTTCCCCCAGGTTATATATATGTATGTAGCCCTAGTAGGTTACTTATCTTTGTACATTCTAGTGGTAATACATTCAATATTGTATATTGTGCTTCAAGCTTCTTCTTCTTCCTTGTGTTGTTCGTGTGCTTCCGTAGACATCTAACTCCAACAATGGGGGGCCAACTTGTTTTTGATCTTTTTGATCTCAAGGATAAACACTCTATGATGTTTAAAAGGTGGGGGCGTCTTACAATTGGAAATTCTTCTACCTAAAAGAAAAAGAGTTTTTTTTATCAAGCATGCTTTAGAAGGGTAGCCAAAGTTGGGGGCACACTTCTGTTTCCAAATCTTCGAGAGGATCTCACCTCTAATAGCATTCCATAGTGCTAAGGTACAACCGATCCCTTCACCCAATATCGGTTCCAATTGACTTGTCCCTATAGCAACATGATTCTCCCAAGGGCATGCTAGACTAACATTGACTTGGGGCATGAAAAAAAGAGATTTCCCAAGTCTTCATTGCCTTGAATGCATCTTTTACACCATGGTGGGGCACCACATAGTTTGCTAGCATTTACATTGGTTCCAAATTCCCTGGCAGAGGATTTTCCACATAAGAGCCAATTTTTTCACCTCGATGAGGATTTCAAAGGGATTGGAACTTGAAATCCCACGTAAAGCTTGACCATTCCAAACACCATCTCCTATTAAGCATGCCGTGAAAGTCCACATCCTTCTTGAATCTTGGAATTTTATCAAGATTGTTGCCTTTGTGCTATCTAGGCCTCAAGGTAAGGGAAATCATGCCTAGTAAGGATGCGAGTTCTTAAGGCCTTGCAAGCATTGAATTTTCTTTGCAATAAGCACCATTCTTCATATTCCAATCTCCTAGCTAATCCATTGGTATGTTTCTTGATTTGAGAGGTGTTTCCACAAACAAAAACATTTGTTCCAAATCTTCCTCGATTTTTAGAGCCTCCAAGGCTCAACATCTCTGATGCCTTTGATAGGCTCCAAGCCTAAGAGAGCTCTTGTTTCTAAGAATCGCTTTGGCCCAAGAGGTGTCCCTATTGCTCCAAGCTTTAATTAACCATTTGGACAATAGCTTATGGGCCATTTCTTCAATGTTGAGAATCCCCAAACCACCTTGAACTTTTTGGCCTATGCAAATATAGCATTCAATTTTGGGAACACCCTTTTTGTTATGGCCTCCCATCCAGAGAAAGCTTCTACAAATTCTTTCCAATTTGAGAATCTCTTGGTCCTTCGATCTCAAGCAATAGAGAAAGTAAATAATCAAAGAAAGAGGGAATATGTTAACCACTACAGCATGCCCTGCCATGTTGATCTGCATACCTTTCTAGTAAGCCAACTTGTTATCCAACTTAGAAAGAACCTAGATCTAACAGTGACCCATCAAAAGATTGAATCCCATTGGAATACCTAACATTTATAATATTTGTCCGCTAGAGATCACTTGATAGCCATAGTCAACCAAAAATTGAGGTGGATGCCCAATAAAGACCTTGAAAGCAGTTTTAGAGTGGTTTATTTTGAAGCCTAAAGCATTAGAAAACATATTTAGACAACACTAAAAGGTATCAATTTTGGCCAGATCATTATGCAAAAAATCATTCACATCATTGAAAAATAGTCTCATGATCATTTGATCTTGATTGAGGGGAAGAAAGAGACCTTAAAAAGGACCTAAACATGTGTAATGTTTAACAAGGAAGTTGCAACCATTGACAGTTATTGCAATGAGGAGAATGGCCAAGGGGCATCTTTTCCTGATATAACATTTTAATTGAATAGCTTGAGAAAGTTGGCCATTGATGTTTATTTGCACTTATGCATTTCCTAACAATGTTGAGATCATGTTAATAAATTTCTGACCACCACCAAGGTCTCTCAAAGATTG
Organism: Ceratopteris richardii; assembly: GCA_020310875.1. Lineage (NCBI taxonomy): Eukaryota > Viridiplantae > Streptophyta > Polypodiopsida > Polypodiales > Pteridaceae > Ceratopteris > Ceratopteris richardii. The sequence continues at coordinate 116,132,841 of CM035421.1, forward strand.
GAGAATGACGTCCTACTCAAGTTTGTCATATGCTTTGTTGAAGTCAATCTTAAGGAAGAGAACATCTTGAGCAAACTCTTCAGCAAAAACTAGACCTTCCTAAACATCAATGACAAGCAATTCGATTCACAATAGCTTTATCAAGGATCTTGTAACCTGTTTGTAACATCGTGATTGGATGCCAATTTTTAATCCTATTTTCACCAACATTTTCGTTAATAAGCTTGATAATGCCTTCATTGAGACATTAGGGTAGTTCACTAAAAGAAATGGCCTGTTGCTATTCCAAACGTAATGGAGTACTTAACACATGCTTGTAAAACTTGAAAAATGCATTAGTGAGGCCATCTAGCCCCATGCTTTTGCCATTAGGAAGCAAATCAATAACTTCGAGAATCTCATCGTCAAAAATGGGGACTTCAAGAATAGGCTTCATATTATGTTGAATTATTTCTTTTTTGACTCTAGAGATATCCGCCATGCAATCACACATGTAAGGAGAAAGAGGTGTGGAAACCCGTAAAAGCTAGGTAAAGTGATTGACAATCAACAAACTATTTTCTTCATCCATCTTGCACTCAACCCCATTGATGTACATCATGAAAGGAATCACTTCCTTAGATTGTTTCTTCTTGAGGAGGCCATACATTTCCTTAGTAGGTTTGTTTGCCTTGCCCGCCCACCAATCTTTAGAATATGTGTGTAGATTCTTTCTTTGAATTTCTTCTTCGTATGTCAACATGCATCTGATTTTCCGGAGCCCTAACTAGCATTGACAGTGGCCTATGTTTACTTTCTCTTGAAGATGTCTCAACTTTCAATAAAGATTTTGCCTCCTAGTGTGAGGAATGTTTTGAAGATTCTTCTAAGTCTTCACCAAGATCTGTCATGCCTTCATGACTGCCATCCTTTAAGAGCTGGCTGGTGAGGAGCTGATGTCGGAAGACCATTTCCAAGAAGTAGTAATCTCATGTTGGGTGGAGGAGAAAGAGAAGGAAGTCGGATTGGCATGAAACCAATGGGATTTCTTGAGATTGATGACGGGCTTGAAGGTAAGCACGAGGTAGTGATAAAAGACAACAAGGTCCCAATGTATTCTCCTATGCATTCTCTACCTTCCTCTCATACAACATTGTTCCTGATTCATTCATCTTCATGTTCAATTCACAACTAGAAAACATGATGCAATTGAGATTTAGAGAGATAATATAAAACTTACCATCCCTAGATTTTTTCTATATGCATAAAATGACCTAAGTCATTAGGGGAAAAAGTGAGCCTTGCATGAGCCTTGTAAGGATCCCTAATTTTTAGGGATTAAAATTAAGCTTGTAAGGGATTATGGGAACACACAATACCACCAGTGGTTTTCTCTATTAAAATATATGGAAAAAAAGGCTTCAAATCAGTGATGGATCATAGTAAATTCAAGCCATTCGATGTTTCTCTTTGAACGCTCAAGATTAAAAGAGATGGGCAGACCATAATGGTAGAGAGAGAAGGATGCTGGCGCATTCTATCCATACCATTGATTTATTCATGATCTAACAGCGCTCCATGATTCATGCTGATCCAAAAATCACGAACAGCTTTCAACTGTCAAATATGTGGAAGATCCAACCACCATCCACGTTTCCAGCCGATCCACATTTCAGTTTCAATATCAGCTGTGTGATGAATAGAAGATCAAACATACTATATTAAAAGGTGCCTTGTGTGATGAGCAATGATGCATGGCCTTTGGATCTTCTGCTAATCCAACGGTGGATGTTTATCAATGCCTTTTCATTGAATGCATCATCGTCAACCATTAGATGAGAAGCAATGTCCAACATTCCAGATGCCTTCCCGCATTTTTTTCTTGATATAAAGAAGAGCCACATGATCACAAAATGATCTAATGGTCTACCCTCCTCGAAGCACTTTTGCAAGATAACTCTATCCCTTGGATCTCTTGGGCCATCTAATGGTTGTTATTCAAAGATATGAAATCTCAAACCACTCCTCTAAAAAAAACCACGAATTCATAGTGGTTTTGGAGGCTTTGACTAGCACAAACCAAGGGAAGCCTAGTCTGAGTCTAGTAAATTTAGAAACTAGATCGTGGCCACCACCCTCTTCTCATTGATCCATCTCTAATCACTCCTTAATCTAAAAGGCCCATGCAGGGTTCATTTTTCCCCCTAATGTATCCATTCTAAACATTACATATACAAGGTAAAATTGAAGTTCAAAACTGAATTATTTCACTATCCAAAGGTCTATTACAATTGCATGGGGGTTGAGATAATTTCCTAAATAGTGATATGAGAGAATGTCAACATATTGGACAAGGAAGAAGTTCTCTTGTATCTAGTGGTTAAATATTTTCTTTAAAAAATCTTATTGGGTATAGCTCATATAAAGGGGGGGGGTACTCAACTCAAAGTTTCAAGTGCACTAAGGGTCTATCTAAGGAAAGCTTTGGATTAAGGTAACTACAAAACCTCATTTACATTCTATACATGTTAAAGAATTAATTATCTCCACAGTGTATCTATTCTTTCTCTCTACTAAAACATTTTTTTTGGAGTGTACTCCTACATGTTACTTGCCTTTGGATTCCTTGATCCCATAAGAAATCTGAAAATTCATCGAAGAAATTTTATCCCCCTCTAGTGGACCTAAGCTTCTCGATGTATGTACTTGTTTACTTCTCTACCATTGCCATTAATGATTTGAAACATGTAAAGACATCTGATTTGTGTTTGTTGAAATAAACCCAAGCCATCATTGTGCAATCATCTATATCAATGAAAAAGTACTTGCTACCTCCAACGGATTGCTCTTTGGTTGGCCCCCATACATCTGCATGTATCAACTCCAATGGGTGTTGGGTTATGTAGCCACTCATCTTCCATGGAAGTCTCGCTTGCTTCCATAATTTAAAAGATTCACATGAATGCTTCATACCTTGACCTTGGAAGTTGGGAATCCCTTCAACCAACTTCTTGAATTACATTTCCTTCATTATTTGTAATTTGATTTGAACAATCCTCGTATGCTACAAGTCGGAGTTTGAAATCTGCTTGTTGCCATATGTGAAGTAGAAATGTGGAGTGGAATAATATTTTTCATCCAAAGTGAAGATTCTTCATTGCTTCCTTCCTCTTGATATGACCTTGCAACCTTGCTTAGGGTTCTCCACAAATCATCCACCTTTTTTGAACCTTATTTGATGCCCTCTTTCAACCATTTGCCCTATTGACACCAACTTCTTGTTGATGGTAGGTACATGCATGACATGATTGAGACATCTTCCTTCCTCCTCATCATCCAAAGCCACATCTCTAACATGGGAGATCTCATGGGCTATATCATCACCTATTTCTACAGTTCCTTTACCTTTGGGATCATGTAGATTAGTAGAAAAAGAAGCATTGCAACTTATATGGTTGCTACATCCACTATCGATATATCAAGTGCTATCTACTTTGTTTGAATTCCAAGTCATGTGCATCATCAAAAGTCTATCATTTTTTGAACTTGTGGAAGCATAATTACCTTTTCCTTTGTGTCAAAACCTTTAATTATAGCTCCTTCGGTTTCCTACTTGGTAGCAATCTCTAGAATAGTGACCAAACTTTCCACATATGTAACACCCTTCTCCACCCTAATTCATGTTTTGTTGATGCCTTCCTCCTCTTCCTCTTGTTCTTCCTCTACCTCTTTGTGATGATGTGCCTTGTTCATGTCCTTGATTGCTTGAGTGGCCTTGCCTTCCTCCAAACCTTCATTTGCCCCTGCTTAGTCCTTGTCTTCCTTTACCCCTTTGATTACCTACATAAAAGGCTTTTAGTTGAAGCTCCACCTATGTTCATTTCTTTTGAGACCATGCGAGTAACCAATTGATCAAAATTGGGGAGATTATCCCTTACATATACTGAAGTGGTAAAGGGTTTCCACTTCTCATCATCCCTCAAACCATTGAGAGTATAAGCCACAAGATCATTATCCTCTACATGGCTTCCAATGGATCGCAATGCATCTGAAAATTCCTTGATCTTAAGTATGTCAAGATTTATGCTACTACAAGGGAGTTTCCTAAGGTTCTTGAGCTCATTCTTGTTGCATCTTCCTTGATTTGTTGCTTGTTGAATAAATCCTCTCTAGTTTATCCCATACCTTCATGCTTGAATCCAAGTCTTGGATATGGAGAATCATGCTATTGCTAATGTGTTGGGAAAGGATAAATAATACCTTCTTGTCTCTTTCATTTCATTCTCTAAGGCCCTTAGCTAGTCATTTCTTGGATTTTCATCCAATCTAGGTCTTGGTTCACTTCCACTAATCAATCCTCACAGTCTCTTTCCCATAGGGTACTTGGAGACCCTAAGTTTCCATGGTTGATAGTTCCCCCATCTTTGGTGTTGAAGTCTCACATCTCTAGTCTTTACTAATTGAGCTAGCCCTTGATTAATGCTTAAATGTGTATAAAATCTAAACAATGTTATGAAGATACCTTAATCCAAAGCTTTCCTTATATGGACACCTTGTGCACTTGAAACTTTAAGTAGAATAGCTCCCCCCTAATGTGAACTACTTGCAAGACGCTTTTGTTGATGAAATCTTCAACCATGAGCTCCAAGAGGTCTTGTTACTTGTATTGGATGTTTTTGAGATTCCAAAATGCTCTAATAACACTCTTGGGGAAAGTATCACAACCCCTATGCAACAACAAAAAATGATTGGCCTCAAAAGTAAACTTTCATTTTTTTAATGTTCCTATCAAGAGATAATAACATGTTGTAGTGTGTAAATGACTCAAAAAGTAAAACATTGGGACACAAATCACTGTCTCAAAATCTTGTAATTCCCATTTTTCCTGAATAGGCCTTATATTCAAGGATTATAAATATAAAAAAATCAGAGGGAATATACCATAGAGAGAATTAAAAAAGATGCCAGTTGATTAATGTAAGCAGTTCTCACATAGTATCACAATGAAAGATAGAAAATGACACTGAGCAAAGGAAAGGAAAAAAATTGAAGGAACTTTGCAAATTTGACACATAAGTTTCATTGTTATCACTATCCTCAAGCTTTCTAGACTCCACTCTAAACTTTGCTTAATTGATGAACGCACAATCTCACTTCGATGACTAACTCACCCCCTTTTGTCTCTACTTGAATGTTAATGCAATTACTCCAAGCCTAAATGCTTGGCCACTTATCCTAAAGTTCATATGTGCAATCATGTATTAGCACATGAATGATCTCTTGTAAAATATTTATTTTTACTCCTTGTAAAAGTGAATATGAGGAAATACCTCCTATTACGATTTCTCTACTATTTGCCCAACACTTATCAAATTCTTTGTAATGGTAGGGACATAGATTACCTTACTGAGTAGGTTGATGTTTCCATCATGTGCTCTGACATTTCCTATTTTCTCCACAAGGTGTCTTGTATCATCTCCTGTTTGTACCTCACGCTTGTTCCTTGGATCTTCTGGATCTAATAGGAGGGCCACATTTCCTGCCACATGATTGGAACAACCTGAATCTATGTAGAAAACATGCTCATCATATTTACCTTGGGGCATTGCCATGTTCATGATTAGTAATGAGACTTCTTGATTTGAGTCCTCCATGTAATTATCAAATCTCTTCTTCCTTTGTAGCTTTTCTGATAGGTTGAGTGATTGTAGTTGTTATGATAGCCATTGTTGACTCTTCCTCTTGAGTAGACTCTATTGTATCCTTTGCCTCTTTGATTCCTGGAATTCCTAAAACAATTTTCAGTTGTATTATTGGTTAGTCCATAAATATAACAAGGATTGGGGTCTTGAGATCTCCCCGTGCCTTGTCTTCCTCCTCTTCCTCTACCTGCATAGTTAATCTGATTCATACCTACTTCATCATCTACTTTCTTTGCCTTCCCTTTATTATCTTTAGTCTTGCTTTTATTAGTGTATAAAGCTGAAGATTGATTACCTTTGGAGCCTTCTCCATTCTTCATGAGTATGTCCTCTTGAGTGAGTAATTGTCCAATTAGAGTGTTGAAGTCTGGTACATGCATATCCATGTACAAATCCATTGCTGTGATGAAAGCCTCCCACTTGTCATCTGTCTTTATACCATTGATGACTTGCCTTACAATCTGCTCCTCATCAATTACTTCTCAAATGCTTCCTAGCTGATCAGCTATGTCCTTGATTTTTGTGACAAAGTCAGTCACATTCTGCTTAGGAGCTTTCTTGAGGGTTGTCAACTCCAACCATAGTTGATGTTTTCTTGCTTTAGTACTTGAAGAGAAGAAGGCTTCAAGTGCATTCCACACTTCTTGAGATGTTTTACAACTTTTGATATGAGATAACAAAAAATCAGAGATAGAGTTGAGAAGATAAGACCTTGCTAATGCATCTTTGGAACACCATGTACTTAGTCTCCTTTGCTCTTTATTTGTTGGTTGACTCTTGTTTCTGAATGTAGGCATAGATTCATTTCCAGCCACATAACCATATAGACTCTTGCCTTAGAGATAAGCTTCCATCCTTAATGACCAAGTAGAGTAATTACCTTTGTCCAATTTACCAATTGATGAAGGGAATCCATCTGCCATACTTGCTCTAATACCATTGTGAAGAGATGGATTGATATGTTCCTGAAGATGAGGTGGTGTTGCAAAATCCTTGCACTATACTAGCCAAATAAACTCTAGATATGTGTTGTGGACCCTTTTAGCTTGTCAATGAGTATATTTGAGACCCTATGTACCTTGAAAGATCACTTGCAAAAAGTTGAATCAAGACAAACAAGTTTGACTAAAAATTAGCTAGCTCAAACCTTTATTTTTGAATTATGATACTCAGTGTTTTACTCTGTACTCCTTCTCTAGTCAAGATTGGCCAAAGATCTTTTAGAGGACTCTAATTAGGAAGAAAAGAAATGTATTACAAGTTATTTCACTAAAAATGGTGAATCATATGATGAGAAATGAATTTAGCAATTCACCTATGTTAACCCAACTTTTTTAGGAAGTAGTAGACATCTATACATAATCAAGCTTAAATGTACATTGCTAAGAGTACACACATCCAATTTAGATGAAACTCTGCAATATGATAGTATACTTAGGGAGCTACCAATATCAAGTTAAAGCTCTGAAAAAGATGAACCATGATCTCTTGTAAAAGATTCTCCTTGTAAAAGTGCATATCGGGAAAGACCTCCAATTATGAGTTCTTAGTAGAATCTTTCCACGAATTATTTGATGAGGAATTATAGAAAATCAAGTCATGAAACTTTGGAACACTTTTAGGTAAATATTCAGATTCATACTTGAATCTTGGCTCCAACAAAAATGCTACAAAAGAGGACTATCTAGTCATGTGGATATGCAACTAGAAGAGCTTGATTTGGAGAGACATTTAGAGGGATTTCATATGGATATTGAGCTCACACAATAGCTCTACCATCACCCTCACATTGTGCAATCATTCATTGTCAATGTCAGTGTAATTTATGTGCATTAATACATATAGTTTTCTCATATCTCATATCATCTACTTTGTCATGTATCACACAGAACAATGAACTTTCCTGATCCATTTCTCAGCCTGTACTTGATCATTTGCAATGATTTAAGTTGATAGAGATTGACTTAGATTGTCTATTTTCTTCCTACAAAGTTTTTGGTTGATTGCATCATCCATGTGCAAGTCATGTGCAAAACATTTCACTCTGGTTTGCATACTGTCAACTCCCAAAAATGTCGAGATGCATCTTAGTTTTGCTAAGCATCATTCTTTGAGCATAGTTTATCATTTCAAGTGAAATAACTTGCAAAAGTTAGCTACCCAAGGTAAGTAGATATGCCCAAAAGAATTTTGATCAATTGTTTCCTCATTGTGTGAGTCTACAACAAATGCATCTGGTCATATTCTTGTCCCTTTCACTTGCAAACTCAGATTACCCCTTGTAGTCTCCATACCTATAAAAGTAAGTTAATATACATAGAACGATCCTTTACATTGCAATGAAAAACTTTAGAATGTCAAATGGGACCCCTATTTATGTATTTCATTTCCCTAAAATCTCTCCTCGTAGCTTTTTGTACATTTATCAATTTAATCATTCCATTGTTTTTTTCGAAATAATCTTATTTCAAGGTGCGCTGAATTCATTACTTAAATCTCCTTGGATACACCCGATTAACTATCTTGAAAGCCCCACTTGGCTACTCTTGACATGACCCAATTTTGGTTTCTAAACTTCGCGAGGAATTGCAAATTCATGTGGACATGCCTTCCATAAAAATAACCCCCCTTCATCATCATAATCATCATCATCCTCATCATCATCACCATCTTCTTCTTCTTCTTCTTCTTGTTCTTCTTCTTCTTCACATATCCTTAATTCGCTTGGGCATGCATAGATGTACCTTGACAAAATCTCCAAGGTATCACACATCACAACTCTACCTCAATGCGTGCTTCTGATTCGGAATTTCCCATGCTAAAAACAGGTTTTAGATTATGAAATTACATAAATAAATTCAAGAAAAGTTCTATCCCTAGGATTTCTTTTCACTCCAAAGGCCCATCTTTTAAGTTCAATTCCTTTTAAATCCTTGTAACTGTATGCAAACACATCCCTATATTCCTTAGCCAATTTTGTTAGTGCTTCCTCCTCCTGGTTTGACATACCATCATCTGTTACAATGTGTCTATCCTCCCCTTCTTCTTGAGCAATCACCACTTTCTTGGTTTGCTCGTCATTGTCATACGATTCCCCCTTTTTCTTATCTCTTTTTCGTTTCATTTTCAAAAGTAATCCATCCTCCACCTCATAATTCTTGAAATTTGAAGGCACATCAAACTTTTGCTCCTCTTCCTTAAGTGCCTTCTATTGCTTCATTTTCTTACTCATTTTAGGCTTTGGATCTTCACCAATCTCTTTGTGTACACATTTTTTTTAAGTTCTTGAGATTTTGTATTTTATAGCATCCTAAGCATGCACTTCTTCTAGAAATTGTGTTTTGTCAATTGAAGCATCCATTTGAGTTGGGTAAGCGTCGACCTGCATATGTTCATCCTCTACCTCTTCCTCTTCCTCTTCCTCTTGATGGTTGACCTTCATCTTGGCTTGATTGACTCCCTTATAGCTTAGGTTGCCTTGCTGATAGTTGCTTCTACCTCTTCCTCTTGAAGCACCTCTATTGCCCTTGCCTCTTCCTCCTTTGCCTGCATAGAAGAGTTGGTCTTGGATGCCCTTTTACTTGTTGCCTCCATGGTTGAGCTCCTCAATCACCATAATAGAAGTAAGTTGCTCAAAATCTGGTAATGAATCCCTTACATACACTGAGGTTGTGAATGCCTTCCATTTATCATCTTCTCTAATCCCATTACATGTGTGGGCAACTAGGTCATCATCATCTACAACACATCCTATTGAACCAAGTGCATCCGAGACCTCTTTTACTTTGCGTAAGAAGTCATTAATGCTCTGATTCTATGAATTCCTAAGGTTGTTAAGTTCATTCTTGAGCTGAATTTTCTAGCATTTGTAGAGGTAGAGTACAACCTTTCTAAACACTCCCAAACCTTCTTAGATGTATCTAGGTCTTGGATATGACCTACCATGGAGCTGCTTATGTGTTCTGAAAGAATGAATATCACTCTCCTATCCATTTCTTCCCATTCTCCAATGAGCCTCCTTTGATTCTTAGTAGGTCTATGTGGATCTATGTATGGCTTCACCTCACTACCACTAACCAACCGCCAAAGATCCTTTCCCATGAGGACGTTAGAGATTCTAAACTTCAAAGGTCTGTAATTTCTCTTTTCAAGCTTCTCAATCTAAGTATTATAGTCTCTCATTGTGTATGAGACTATATGTGGATCCTAATACCCCCTTGGGTTGTGATAGATGTGAGAAAAAATGATAATGATTATAGAAGCTCCCCCTTGCTTCAAATCCTTCTTCAAGTCTTGCTTGTCTTTGCTTCAATCCTTGGATCTCAAGCAACTTCAAGGCCTCCTCTTGATGTCTTTAATGCTCAATGATGAGCTTTGATACCGCTGATGGAGTATATCCAGTCCTAGTTGCAGCAGAAGAATGATAGGCCCTTCCTACGACCAAACAATTCACTACCACAGTCCACCAAAAATTGCATTTCTCTCTGGACCTAAGGACTAAACCTCTAAAATTTTGCACCTTAAAAAAAGAGTCTCTAAGATTTCCAACAAGCCATAGATCACTCGATTTGGAGAATGTAATCTATGTCAATCTCCTTGCACAAGACAGATGAAAATCTGCCCAAAGGGGTAGCTTAAACTTATGTGTAACTCTTCACACACACATGATGGGGAATATGCAAAGATAGACTAGAGATTTCTCAAGATCCATATACACACTAATAATGAAAACTTGATACTAAGATTATATTCAAAAGAGATCTTAGAACAAGAGCTTTAAGATGAGCTATCTTGCGCATGAAACGGACAACTACACAAAGAGATTTAGGCGATACAAAATCTCAGCCAAAGTGAAAACTTGAGCAAGCACGGGGCTAGCTTGGACCTTGAGTATACACGCCCAATGAGAGCCTAAAGGTGCACAAATGAAGCTTGAAGAGGCCACAAATTTCTTCCAAGCTATTGCTTATATAATGCTATAAAAGTTGGTGTAGAACTTGAATTCAAATCATGCCTCCGAAATCCCCCACTTTTCTCAATCAAGGTAGATGGAATCTTGAGCTAAAAAGTTTTGGAAAAGTGGTTGAACAATTTACCAAAAAATGAAATGATTTGTCACTTGAGTGAAGCCTTGGTTCACATACATTTGACCTTGTACATTTCTAACAATATGTATGTGTATATGCATGTGTATATGTATATATATATGTATATGTATATGTATATGTATATGTATATGTATATGTATATGTATATGTATATGTATATGTATATGTATATGTATATGTATATGTATATGTATATGTATATGTGTTGGCATACAAGTCAGATGAAAAGCATACCAGCACAACAGAGCGGTCATGCACAATACGGCAACAAGGCCTAATCATTTTTTCCATGGACCATTCACAACTCAAGTGATTTTAATCACTACACAAACATTGTAAATTCCGTTTTTGGTAGAATAGACTCCATTTTGTTCAAGCCGAGGAGTGCTCGGGCTTGAGGAGTATTAGAATTAGCTACATACCAATTTTCATAATTTTTAGACTCCGTTTGAGCCCTCAAATAAGCTCTAGAACCTAATTTTTAACTAGGCCGGACACTAGGTCTGGACAAGGCCAAAGCTAGTGAGAAAACTATAAAAAGAGTTAGAAAGCTCATTTTTGGGGTAGATTGTTTGTGAATTGAGCTTATGTAAGAGACTTTTTGACTAATGCAAAGAGCTCCATTGTTCCTCTCCTTGTTCTTGCCTTGTGTGCGCGCGTGTGTGTATGTGTGTGCATGTTTGTGTGCTTCTCACTCACACACTTGTGCCTTCACTTGCTCGTAGTCTTCATAGTAGTCCTCATGTCTCCACGGATTGACAATTATGAGGTGGATCTCCTCATGTTGGTACTCACCATTGTGCTGGAGTGACACCAAATTTGGCGCCGTTGCCGGGGAGAGAGCTTCGATGACGAGCATGTGATGGTAAGACGTCGAGTTGAGACATTGGAGTTATAGGTAATATCCTTTCTTTTCCTTATTTTTCTTCATTTTTTATTATTTTTTGCATCACCATCATCACCATCATCATCCCCACCATTTCCCACCTCCATCTCCATCTCCACAAAAATTTCAGTTTTTTGGTCATATCCCACTTCCCACCTCATTTCCCTCATTTCATTTGTGAGAGAGAGCTTGCATGCGATCTGTTTTTGTGTGTTTTTTGAGCCTTTGTTGCAGGAACCAGCTGTACCACCATCTCCAGCAGCTTGCGCAGGTACGACAGACTCTGCACAGGTCCCGGGACGACTACCTCTGTCTATCGCGACAGACAGGAAAACTTGATTATTTTTGAATGCATGTTTGGCACGGTAACCTACACCATTAGAGCACTCCAAATCACTAGAAGTTTCTAAAAAATTTGCGTTTTTTCAGTCTATCGCGACAGACATGGTCTATCGCGACAGACACCGTCTATCGCGATAGACCGCAGCCCATGATAGAAACCGTCTATCGCGACAGACACCTGTCTATCGCGACATACCAAATTCCACGACAGACTCAGTCTATCGCGACAGACCAAATTCCACGATAGACTCAATCTATCGCGACAGACTAAATTCCATGATAAACTCAATCTATCGCGACAGACCAAAACCACGATAGACGATAGACCCCGTCTATCGTGACAGACACTTGTCTATCGCGACAGAACAAATTCCACGACGGACTCAGTCTATCGTGACAGACCAAATTCCACAACAGACCCCGTCTATCACGACAGACCAAATTCCATGACAGACACCGTCTATCGCGACAGATAGCCCCACGTGACAGTTAGTGTCTATCGTGACAGACACCGTCTATCGCGATAGACAGACATTTTCGGCAAAAAAATGAAGGGGTAATTTTTTGGAAATTTAGGCTAAATTTTGGGCATATTTACATACCCACTCACTCATACACTTAATAGGCCTTGGAAAAAATGCCCTAGAACCCAGAAAGGTCCTGTTTGTCTGTTTTAACCCCCTAAACCCTGAACAGTCATAACTTTTTCATGTGAAATCCATTTTTTGATTTTCAGATAGGGTATTTTGAAGTTGACCTACTGAGGGGTAGGCACACCAAGAGAGCTCTAGAGGAAAGAAATTTTTGACAATAGCAAAGGGGGAAAAAAGGGTCATTAAAAGTGTCTGTGATAAATTGTCTGTCAATTGAAGGATCAAGTTGGAGCTAAACTTGGGAATTTTTTACAGGATTATCGAGAGCTCTTGGAGAAATCAAAGGGAGTGCCATTGTGTGCAGGCTTGGGAACTTGCTTCCTGGGCAGAGAAGCATAGCAAGGAGGAGCGTCTTGAGGTTGGAACATCTCTTAACCCCCTCAGTCCATTCTTAGCATAGGCTAAGTGCGAGTAGTTGTCTTGTTTGAATAGAGGTACGATAGGAATACTCAAGTTCTAAGAGTCTTTGACTTCTCAAGTCCAAGAATAGTCTAAATTACAGTCAAGGGATAACTTAAAGGAAAAGAAATTAAACTAAGCGGATGCAGAACATCAAGTACGACACACTAAATTGCTCCTGACGACGCTTAATTAAAAACAAGAAAACACATCCAAAGGAACTTAAAAGGAACAAGTGACTAGTACCAAAGAAATCAGCAACGTACAAAGGGCATATGAACCTTAGATCAGGACGACATCTAGGGAGAGATAGACAAAGTCTTAGGTCTTCAGAGGCGAGTGTCAATCACACTGCTAGGTCTTGGGCCCAGCAGCTGAGCCACTTTTCACATTACCCTAGCTCTGAGACTAGTGAATCAGAGATGTCTCAAGGTATGGAGAGACCTCCGAGGAGTTCAGGTGTACCATATTTGTATAGGGTGGAAGGCCCCTACAAGACACAGCTGGAATACCTTAGGACCAACCAATTAGGTGCTAGCATCTATGAGGACAGCCTACGAAGGTCTGTGGTACAGATCAAAAACCCAAATCAATCCATTGGACTTGAACACCCAGCAGTCAAGTTTGAAAACGGAGCATACTTGGACAAAGAAGGAACCATATATGTAGTCACTAGTCACCCAGACAGGACAGATGAATTCGGGAATGTGATCCCTGAGACGGACATAGGTGACCTAGAGCAAGGGAACATAGGAGGAGAGCCAAGGACCCCTCGAGGAAAATCTGTTCTTACTAGAATCCTTAATCCCGAGTGGGTTCCCCAGGACAATAAGAGTATAGATCTGCTCCTGAACCAAGAGACTGATGAAGCCTTTTGGAGGTATAGATCTGATCAGCCAAATGAGGTAGGAACAATCATGATATATGAGTTCAAGGACCCGAATAGCCCACGCAAAGTGACTTACCTAGAAAATGCATCAGAACGGATCTTTGTGGTTACAGAACATGATAGGCATGCTTACACGTGGAAAGGTGAATTTATTTTCCCCAACCTAGGTCTAATGTGTCCTTTGGTCACCCAGGAGCTGGAACATCCCAAGCTCATGGAGCTCAGAGAGACAGAAGTAGAGATAGACCTGAGGTAAGCTTTGCCAACCTAGGGGGTAGAGAAAGAACGAGAACGGAAACAAATAGAGGGGAACCTGAGGTACTTAGAGCTCCAAGGAATCAAAGGAATGTGGATGAATTCCCTCTACCAAGACCTAGAGAGCACACGAGGACTTTGAGACCTACCCAGCTAGTTAAGTCCATGAAGAACTACTTCGATGGCACCGGAGACCCATATGATCATGTGGCTGAGTTTAGGCAAGTCTTGAGAGCTGAACAAGTTGAGGACCTATTCACACAGTATAATGCCTTTGGTCTAACCCTTAGGAACACAGCCCTTACATGGTTTCAACCATTGAATGAGAGACAGTTTAGGAGCATAGACCAACTCTTGGACTCCACGGAATTCTCTAAGAGTGGGATAAGGCATAATACTTCCTCATTGATACATAGCTTCAAGCAGACCCCTCAAGAGACCGTGAGACTTGCAGGAAGAAGATTTAGGCAATATCTGGAGAGATGCCCTGTGCCTGAGTTACCCACACCAGCCAAACAAGTGGCTTTATTCTTGGATGGATTGCTAAGTACCAAACTGAGGTCATATGTGTACTTGAAAGACCCTAGGACCATAGAAGAGTGTGTACGCATGTGCATCGACATTGAGGATAACCTAGGGAAGGAATTAGAGCTCTCAAAAATCTATAAAGATTCTGATAGTTCTAGTAGCCTCATTTCCTCACAATCCACATCAATTGAGGATCTAGCAGAAAAGGTAGCTCTGAAATTAGGTGTCTCTAGCAAGCAGATTCCAAGATTTGCCCCTGTGAAAAGATGTTACACTTGCAGAGGTGACCATATGGCAAACGTATGTCCCATCATGGCTCAACCCCAAGTGAATCCCAGTAGTCAATACTGCACCTTAGAACGGAGGTACACCAATCACACTGCGCAAGATTTCCCCTACAATAAGCAAGCAGTTAGGCAGACATACCCACAACCATACCCTCAACAGGGCAGGTACCAAAACCAGTACCCACCGCAGCAGTATGCTAGACCTCAACAAACCTACCACCCACGATACCAAAACCAACAAAAGCCTCAGCCTCTGTTAGCACAACAACCCCCTGCCCCAGCTAATGTAATTCCTGTAAAGTACACAGCTGCAGAAGAGAACCTGAATAGAGCCATAGTGCCAGTAACGCCATTGCTGTCAGAAAGTGACCCGAGCGACCATAGCTTTGATTCTACACATATAGATAGCCCCCAGGCCTACTACATGCAATCTCCTGAACATGGTGAGTCCTACTACAGTGAAGAGCCAAGTGAACCTAGTTGGGAGCCAGAATATGCAAATCTCATGTACACAAATCCCAACACTAGACCTCAACCTAGGCAAGTAAGAACCCCATTCCCTAGAGGACCATGCTACAGATGTTAGGGAGATCACCTCATTCACGATTGCCCCTTACCTCCACCTACACAACCCCAGTCAGTGGAAATCCAAGGCTTTTGTAGAGATTGTGGAAAAGAGCATCTCTTACGAGATTGCCCAAAGAATCCCAATAATATGCCAAAAATTACTCCTATCAATGTTATTGGGTTAGTAGTAGACTCTACAGGAAGCGTCACGTCCACCGTGCCAATACAAGTGGTCACTAGAGCTCAAGTGTTGCAACAAAACCAAGACTTAGGTCAAGAAAAGAATGCGGAGGTTAGCGAAACTAAGAGTCAGAATAAGAAGAGAACAAGAGCTTGGAGAGATAGCCGTGAACGTATGAAAAGGCAATGGGCAAAAAAGATGAGCGAACTTGAGGAAAGCCTACGAGAAACCAAAGACAAAATCATAGAAATCACATCTCAAACGCACTCTCACACATCCCCACCACTACCATCCCCTTCACCCTCCATTCCTCAACCATCTAATCCACCACACATAACCCACCCACCACCCCGAGTAGGATCAGTTTTAGCAGATCCCATTCCCAAAGACATAGATATGATGCTCAGAGCATATCAGGCCAGGATCCAGGAAGGACCAAATGTAACGGATCATGAAAGATGTTACCCTAGAGCTGATCTAGAGCTTGAACGAACTAAGTTGTGTGCCAAGATGGTGGAATTGGCTCAAGCCATGTTTGAGACCAGTCGCCTTTTCACTTGCTCTAGCTCCACTAGAACACCATTGCATTTTGATGGTCTGTTAGACAGATTAGAGATGTTAATTGCAAATTCTAGAAAAGGAGCCAACTCCCAGGCTAAGGAGAAGGCAAGTGATAGAATAAGCATTCCTCCCAAGGAAACTTATGTGCCTAACTCCACTGAACCAGACACCTCTTCTTCTATGAATCGATACACACCAGAATTCTTGCGAGAGATTCAAGAAGAGAAATGGGCTAAAGAGAGTGAAGTTCCTCCTCCCATTGAACTTGTGGATGACACACACAATCAATTCCCACAAGACCTTCAACATTAATACATACATTCACATTGTCCATCTCTGACTTCTCTGTTAGTCTACTCAAAAGTCTGTCAACTTGTCAAGGGCATATCTCAGTCAATTCTTCATCAAATTCAGTGATTCAAAGCTTGTTGGATTCAACTTGAAGTACTCTACATGCGGTAAAAATTTGAAGACATTCTATGCAGCCATTTTGGAGAAATCTGCATCGAGGTGATCTCTGGTCATTTTCTACTACAGTCCTAAAAAGTCAGAGGTATAACTTAACTTGCTAAATTGATTTCTCTTAGCATAGTTTATCATTTTACATCATTCCACTTGGAATAGGTAGCTTACTAAGCTAGTTAAATACCCCTAAAAGGAATTTGTCCAATTCCTACTGTGCTGGTCATACTGAGCAAAATACTCAGCAGGTATCAAGACATAAATAGAAGGTTTTCTTGAGTTTGTGACTTCCAGAGTTATCTGTTTTGATTCAATCATTGCACAGATCATTTCCAAAGGACATAGGACATTTTATGGTGTCATTGGAAAGCTAAGGAGGTCTAGTTATCAACTCTGAAGCAAAAGAGGGCTGGTACAAAGTAGGTTTAGCAGTACCTACTCAGTCTCTTGGAGCATCCATCCATATTTCCCAACATTGCCTTGGAGATAATCTTCGATCTTTAATGACCAAGTAGAGTAATTACCTCTGTCCAATTTATCAATTGATGAAGGGAATCCATATGCCAAACTTGCTCTAATACCATTGTGAAGAGATGGATTTATATGTCCCTGAAGATGAAGTGGTGCTACAAAATCCTTGCACTACACTAGCCAAATAAACTCTAGAGATGTGTTTGTATTGTTTGTTAATAACCTTTGGAGTTGTCCTCTCCAATCATTATAGCACAAAGGATTAATTAAAAATTCATCAAATTGTCAATCCGGAAAGTATGCAAAGAACACAACCCTTTCTAGTTAATGGAATCCAACAATAAGAGGAAACATGGCTGTTTTTTGAGAAATTACTGAAGATGAAGATGGAAAACTAGGGTTTTGAATATCTTGAGCTATATAAAAGCATTTTCAATGATCTTTGTGTCCACGATATTGTAAAAACTGAGAGTTTCCATTTCCAACATTCATCTCTTGCAACACTTCACTCAATATACTGATAATAACCTCTCTTCATACACTTCACTCAGAAATGCACAAGAAAAGCTCACAAATTCCATTCATTTCACAAGAGAAAGACTCAATAAATCAAGAAGATACTCAAGAGAAGTAGAAACATGATTTTCTGCAAGAAACGCTTCACATTACTTGAGTAGCACGAGTAATAGTAGCAACAACCTTTAGAAAGCAGAAGAAAATATCCTTTTCACTTTTGCAAGTTTCCCTTTTCACACTTGAAATTTGGTCTTTCTACTTTCTGATCTAAAAATATGCTACTCCAGAGCTTCTAAAAATTCTAAGAAAAATATATTATATGCTTCTACTATACATGAGGAAGACTCTTCCTCATTTTTACACCATTTGGATAATTATTACTACATGAAAATGTACAATTACAAGAAATTTCCTTCAAAAATGCTTCTTCCAACATCCTTCCCCTGCTAAACTTTTTGGCTCTTGACAAAAAAAATTGATCCAAAAAAATGTTGTTGTGAGTCCACTTCACTTCTTCTTTCTCTAATAGACCTATGATAGCAAGTCATGGATCTTTCTTTCTGTGACATTCAAATTATTCACCATTTCAAACAAAGCTTTTCTCCATTGAACTGCAGCTTCTAGTCTATCTATCACATCCTTCTTCAGGTACTCTGTGTATGCAGCTTCATATGCAGTGAGTCTTGACTTTGTGATTACTGATAAATTTCCAAAAATCTCTGATTCTCTTTCAAAAAAGCCATAATCAAAGGCATCCTTGGAAATTGGAAGGTAGTGGCTACCTAAGAATACTATTCTACTATAATAGGCCATTAAGCTAATTCTATCTGGTGTTTCACTCAAATCCAAAAGTAAAGCATCCGAGAGTGAATTAAATCCTATCACTACAAGAAATAGGGGGGCATAGCGATGCCCCCGAATTGAAAAAAAACAGGTACCGTCGCTTATGCGACGCTGGCGTCGCATAAGCGATGGTAAAGTTTTCCAAAAATTTTTTCCCCGGCGTTCATTGCATAAGTGATGCTAGTGTCACTTATGCGACGCTAAATTACAGCGTCGCAAATACCGTCGCTAACTAGCGACGTGATTTGCGACGTTGGCAAACTGAACAACGTCGCATATGCGACGCTCTAGAATGTAAAAAAATAAAAAATTGATTTCTCCCGGCACATTTGTGTTGGGATTTGGACGCAAAAGCAAGATGAGACACACAGAGAGAGAGAGAGAGAGAGAGCATCTACTTGAAGCAAGGTATGCGCACACGCACACACTTACACACACATACATATGCATACACACACACATATACACACATAGACACACACACATACACATAGACACACACACACATACACACAAATACACACACATATACACACATACACAAATAATGTTGCATACACACATGCACAGATAATGCATACACATGCACACACATATACACATACATATACACACACATACACACATACACACACATACACACACACATACACACACATATATGCATACACACACATAGAGAGACATGCTCACACATACACATACATGCATACATAATGCATATGCATATGCGTACATCCATACATACTTACATGCATACACACACATATGCATACATAATGCATATGCATATGCGTACATACATACTTACTTACATGCATACACACACATATGCATACATAATGCACATGCATACATACACATACATAATGCATACACACACATATGCATACATAATGCATACACACACATACACACACATATGCATACATACATGCATACACATACACACGTACACACATACACACACATAGGCACATACACACACATAAACACATACATACTCATAGACACACACACATAAACACATACATACTCATAGACACACACACATACACATAGATGCGCACACACATACACACACATATACAAACACACATACACACATAGACACATACACAGATGATGATGCATTCACACACATACACATGCATACACACATAGACACACATATACACACAGACATACACACATACACACATACACACATAACACACACATACACACACATACATACACACACACATGCATACATACACATACTTAATGCATACACACATACATATGTACACGTATATATATTGATTTCTAACCATTTTGTTTTATATGTTAGGTATTATGGATCCCAGTAGAGAGAGAAAGGCAAAACTCACTCTCATAAAAAGTCTTATGAGAGCAAGAGTTCCGTCTCATACTCTAGGGGCCATAATGCGTGATTACTCAGAGATGTCTGATGAGGAGCTGGACTGTACGATCCAGATGCTTACCCAGCGATCAGACGAGGGCTCTTTTGCGGCTCCACATGTAGGAAGAGAGCTATCTGCTCATAGGTATGTTTTTTTTCATAAACTTTTTTAACGATATTATAAAACATATTTTTATTTAATTTTATCTATCTATTTTCAGGACACCTATATCACCTCCAGATCGTGATAGCAGAGCAGAGTTGCCTATGAGGACACGCATAGGCACCTTAGGACTAGAGTGCGATATAGAGCCAGAGGGGAACATTGTGTACATAGGGAATGGATTGCAGTTCAAGAGAAGAATGCAGGCACTATGCGACTCTTACCTCCGCTTTGTCCACTTACCATGGATTCAAGTAAAAATTTTACATATAAATTGAAATAAATATCTTATGTTTTATTTACATTATGTTTTTTATTTTTGTAGTGAGCATGATGAGAGGGATAAAAAATACATACTTAGTTCACTTGAGATAGAGTTTGAGACAGGATGGTCGCTTAAGTGGTATCTAAAAGAGATGCGGTCACTTATGGCTCATCGTCACGATAATGCATGGTATGCACTGCTTTTATGTATATATATGTGGATATGAGTATGTGTGTTTATGCATGTATGTATGTATATGAGAGAGAGAGAGAAAAGAGTGAGACTAGAGGTATAAATATACGCATTCACACACATATACATCATACATGCACATTTACACACATATACATATACATGCACATTTATACATACACACACATACATGCACTTTTTTACACACACATACACATGCACGCACTTACACACATATATTGAATATACATAGACACATACACATACTCACATACACGTACACATACTCACATACACATACACATGCATAATCATATGTACACACACATAGACTCACATAATCATATTTACATGCATACATACATATACACATGCATATATGCACACACACAACACATGCATATGCACATATAGATACACATACATACACAACACATGCATACGCATAAATAAATAAATAAATAAATAAATAAATAAATCCTATTTCAAAAATCCTAAATTGAAAACACTAATTTCGATATTAGGGTTTTAAAACCCCTAATTTAAAAACTCTAATTCAACCTTTTAGCCATATGTTTGAAGTATATGTACACATTGCATCTATTCCTCCGACGTCCTACTAGAGAGATGTCTCTCCTCCCAACCTTATGCCTCTATATATAGCTTCTCGAATCGACGAGGATCATAACATATATAAAGATATATACACATCATGTAGATAGGATACATAAATATAAAATGGAGTAGATATATTATGCATCACACATACATGCCTAAATGCACACACACACACACACACACACACACACATATATATATATATATATATATATATATATATATATATATATATATATATATATATATATATATATATATACATACTAACATATTTACATGTACACATTTACACATAGACATATATACATATATACATGTACACATCACATATACATGCCTACATGCACACATAAACATATATATACATGCATACATATTTACATGTACATATTTACACATAGACACATATACATATATACATGTACATAATTATAAACACTTGCATATATTACATGAATGCATGAATATTTTACATAAATGCATATGCATATATACACATATGCATATTTAACACATGTATACATATATCACACACATGCAAACACATAAATATACATGAAATACATATATATGCATACTAACATAAGTATACATATAATACACATGAATACACACACATATGCATACATACATGATAAAAATTTGCTCCTCGAAGATAAAGCTATATATAAAATAATTAGGCATACCCCCGAGCTTCATGTTCTAACTTAGAAGAACATGATTTCATCTCTCTAGTAGGATTCATCATTATTCAAGTTAATAAAAAAATCTATTATCTGATATCCATTTAGAAGCTTCAAGTTATTGATCGATAACTAGAGTAGAAGTTACTATCTAATCTGCTCATATGTTTTCATTATTGCCATCATTTTGGTAAGACATCAATATAGTCTGATCTTCATTATCCTTATTGATTTCATTTATTTCTTTGTTGTTAAATCTATGTTCTCATGAATCACACCATCTATTGATGGATTAATATCTATTTCTGGTAATTCCTCTTCCTCACCAGTAGAATCAACATGTAGAGAATTATCCTCTTCATCAAAAAGATTAGTATATCATTATCACGTATAATGACTCTAATTTCTATTTCAGATGTTGATGTATCAGTATCTGATGCTGAATCATCAAGAGGACTTTCTTCGATCTCTCTAACAATAAACTGTTCAAACAATGACCTACCTCTAGGTTGCACATGAATGACTTGCCACCAAGGATGAGCATCTAGGTTTTTATAAAAAAATGCTTGTTCAATATGCCTATGAAGAATATATGGTTCTTTAGTAGATCGCATTACCTTGGAAGAATCAATTGCCCAAAACCCAGATAATTCCTTTCTTAATGTGGAATTACTACCTTTATACTCCGCTGAAAACCAGTCAACCTTCAAAATGACCTATCAAAATACATAACAACAAAAACCCATTATTAGGTGCTTAAAAAAATAACTAACTCTATAAAAAAAATATAAACTTTTTTCTACCTGTTTGAATGTACGAAATGAAATTTCGTAGATACCAACAATAGTTCCTATGTAACCAAGTTCGCTATCTATAAGGTTCGTGTCTTTTGAGCTAGCACGTGATAGTTGCTTGAAAGAAGCAACAATACTAGAATCCTCTGTTTTACGTAAAGAATCAATGGCTTTGATTCTAATATGCTGTCCAAAAGTCCACATATTAGTGAACATTAGAGCCTGCAAAATAAATTCAATTAGTAAATAGAAATTAACATACATATATGAAAAAAATAAAATATTATTTTAATAAAATTACCTTTCGTTCACAACCTATCATTAACTCTCTTTGCTCATATGAGATTTCTTCATTATTTGCGTTGGCGCATTGCAAACGACTATATAGCCAATCCGTGAAAGAAGATATATGTGTAATCTCATTCTTATCGAGATTACGTCTAAATCTTTTGTTTTTTCGCCTTTTACTTCGGAGATTTTGAAGTTCCTCGTACTTGCTAAGGAATGCTTGCATGCATTCGCTATTATATGCTACAAAAGTAGAAACATCATTTTTCTCTTGAAATGTAAATAAGAATTGAACCCCCTTACTTGATAATACCTCATATGTTATTTTTGAAGAAGACTCATTGGTCCATGCACGCGGAGCTTCTTCAACTTTCAAACTGAAAACATGTGTGAATCGACAAATCATTCAATGAAGGTACATACTTCATATCCTCCAAAACAAACAATCGTATCCTGCCATCCAAACAATCAAATTTTTTGGGAATATTTTGAAAGATGCATTAATAGTTTTAAAAGATGCGCGGACAAAAAGTGTCCATTCAATTCAAGTTCTTGTTCTTACCTTATCTAAAGTAAGAATAAAAACCTGCATATATATATATATATATATATATATATATATATATATATATATATATATATATATATATATATATATATATATATATATATATATTTATTTATTTATTTATACATATATATATATAAATAGATAGAAAATTGTAAATTATACCTTAATAGTGTCGAAACAGATACATTACTCCATCCAGAACAATTTTGATGGTTCAGGATAAGTAAGCTCGCACTTAGTCGTGTCAAACGACTTCCTTCATATACATGCTTTAGACATTCCTCTCGAAGATATTTCTCATTTTTAGAAATATCAATGCTCTCACTGTCATTTTGATACCAATCCTCAATAAAATCTGTCGTGCCATCATCTTGATCATTGTCACACAAATCTTGTACTTTATCGTCTTTTGAATATAGATCTTTCAACTTTGCATATTGCACAGGATCAGTTTTGTGTAGCCTCCTCATGGAAGCTTCTGATAAATGAGGTCTTATTGGTAATTGTGAATGTTGTGGAGGAATATCATCAACATCATATGTTGGAATCTACACATATAAATAAAATTCATTAGTATTCCATAAATGAATAAAAAGTAAACTTTAAATATAAAATTAAGTATATAACTTATTAAATATGGATAGAAAATTTTTATTCTCTCTAGCTAAAAGGTGCTCTTGGAGGTCTACGCCATCCATAATTCACTAATAGCTCATCACCAGCATGTAATGTAGTAATAGCATTGACAACTATGTATCTTGATACATCTCTACTCATGTATGGTGATTCATGACTATTTTCACGCTCCTCAAATGTGCAATTAGTCCTTGAACTAATATGCAACCCACGACTACTATTTATTAAACCTGCTATATTTCCATGTGTATAAGGTCTTCCATCAATATATAATCTTTCATTTTCTGCATGTAAAATCCTTCTACTAGTAAGGGATGCTACGTTCAAGCATATTCCATAAGTAGTCATGCTTTGAACATAACGTGAAAGTCGATGCCAATCTCCCCATCCATATATAGGACCACAAAATGACATAACAGTGACTTCAGAGTTCGGAGGCACATACAAATCATCTACAATAAAGAGACCACGACCAGCATTAGTAATAGTGGATGGAGCAATCATATAGCGATTACCCCAAAAGTTGAAAACCTCTCCATCTAAAGGAAGTGGTTCTCTATTCCATCCTCCATATCTTCTTCTATCATATATTTGTACTAAAGAACGATCACAAGCTGGCAATGGATAATCTCTAGCCGTTTCATTCTCTAAACCACGAGGTAGAGGATTTCTAGAAACCTCTGCTTGTAATTGATGAACAGCAAGTCCATGACCTATATGAGGTATATTAACATTATGAGAAAAATTATCATCATCATCATCATCGAGCAAGTATTCTTGTATATCAACAATAATTTGATTTTATATATGGTTTTTAAACAAAATAATGACATTAATATATATAGAAAATACATACCCAAGCATTATCACGTTGACTAGGTGATGGTGCATGCTCAAAAGCACCATACTCTGCCTCATGTTCAATACATTTGAATCGTGGTCTTCGATATGTGCCATAACAAGAGTTACACCAACATATAATATGCTCTTCATAGTAAAATTCATCATAATTCCTATCGGAGGACACATGTGAAGTCGTTGCATGGGTAGGAGGTGGTGGAGAACCCTCTAATTGATAAGAAAATCTGATTATCTACATACACAAAAAATTCACATATACATATTTACACATACACACATATTCACATATACACATTTACACATACACACATATTCACATATACACAACTACACATTATTGTGGGATAAATGCATGTATTTTGTATGAATGAGTGTATATGAATGCATGTGTGTGTACGTATATATGTGGATATGTACATGTGTGTTTATGTTATATGTATGTATATGTGTATATGTATACATATATGTATGCGTATATGTTTGCATGTATATGTGTATGTGGGTATGTGTATGTGTATGTGTGTGTATATATGTGTTTGAGATTAAATTAACAGGAGATATTGTATGGTCGAAAAAAATAAGAGGCAAGCTAACATACCACCTCAGACGTGGCAGTTTTTTCATAGATAGCTACGTCTTCAGGAGTCATTCCCTCAGCAAAAGGTACACAAATTAATAGTTTATATTTATAATTTTTATATGTTTTAGTAAAATTTTACATTTAATTTATGTATTTTTTTTCTTGAATAAACAGATTGCTACAAAGAAGAGAGTGGAGTCGGGCCACACATCGCACCTAGGCCAAATGGGCCATAATGGTTTTGTAGCTACATTTGTAAGTATATGTGTTATTGTGAGTATATTTTTTATTTTAGTTGAAATGCAAGCAACTAATGTTTTTTATTTGTTTCATTGCAGCCGAAGGATTATGGCCGATATCCTACAAAATATGAGATCGAGTATGCTACACATTTTGGATATCGGCGTTTGAGCGAGTACATGCAAGATCATCCTGATGCCTTTGTGAGTATTTTTAAATTTTATATAAGTATTTTATTTGTATGAATGGTTTAATTGTTTTATTTATTGATTTTTGTTATATGTAATACAGGAGTATTATGGAGAGACAAATATGGATGAGGTGGAGAGACAGACACAGGAGGGACGATATCGATCATCACACGGTGATCATGACGATGAAGATGAGGAAGATCATGATGATCATGATATTGCTGATGATGATGATGATCATGATGATCATGATTAGGATTTTAGTTGATTATGACATTGGATTATATGTATTTACATTGATATATATATATATTATCTATATATTTTTCATTTCAGTTATGTTTTGAATTGTGTGTATGGTATTAAGTAATGAAGAGTTTCGTTCTATTGATTGTTATTATTGTTTATATTAAGCATGTGTTTTAATACTTTAATTATGAAATTCGTTCATATGTGTGTACCTAAGTGTACATGTATGTATGTGCATGTGAATGTGTGTGTATATGTATGTATGTGCATGTGCATGTGTATGTGTGTGTATATGTATATGCATGTATATGTGTAACTCTGTGTATATGTGTGTATGTGCATGTATATGTGTATATGTAGGTATGTGCATGTGTGTGTGCATGTGTATATGTGTTTTAATACTTTAATTATATAATTCATTCATATGTGTGTACCTAAGTGTATATGTATGTGTGTGTATATGTATGTATGTGCATGTGTATGTGTGTATATGTATGTATGTGCATGTGCATGTATAAGTGTATATGTGTGTATGAGTATGTGCATGTGCATGTGTATGTGTGTGTATAGGTATATGCATGTATATGTAAAAGATCCTAGGCACATGCATTGATAGCTTTGTCTGTCAAACGTGCCATTATTCCTCATATTTGATCTTGCAGAACAGCTAAGGATGCTTGGGATACACTTACCACATTGTACCAAGCTAGGAATGAGGCTCGTGTTGCTTACCTCTTAAAACAGTTGGAGAGTGAGCACATGAATGAAGGTGATTCTATGGATAGTTTCCTAACAAAGATCAAAGACTTGAAGGAATAGTTGATTTCTGTAGATGAGGTTATACCATATAGCTCACTTGTGTAGATCGTTCTGAATGGTCTTCCTGATTCATATCAGAGTTTTGCTTCTACTCTTCGGTTGATGATGAACGGCAATCCAAATGCCTTGTCATTTGAGGAGTTAGTCTCTGTTCTGTTGCAGGAAGATGAGTCCAGGCAGAACATGTCCATTATGTGTGTTGCAGATCAAGCTTTCCTGGCTAGTTAGAAGGGCAAAGGAAAATGGAGCTCTTCTACTAGTAAGCAAAAATATGAAAATGTTGCACATTTGAAGAACCAAGACAAAGATGAGAAAAAAATCAGAAAAACAAAAATTGTTTTGTAACTACCATAAAGGGAATGATCATATCATAAAGAACTGTCCAAAACTCACTGCAAAAGAGGCAAAGAAGAAAGAGGCTAGTGTTGGAGATAGACGTCTGTGGAAGCACGCGAACAGCACAAGGAAGAAGAAGAAGCTTGGAGCACAAACACACAATACTGAATGTATTACTAGAGAATGTACAAAGATAAGTAGCCCATTAGGGCAATAGGCGTATATACAAGCCGGGGGAAAAAAACCTCCTAAAGAGGGAAAAAAGTGCCCCGGCGGTCCTAGAGTGTTCACACACATCACTACCTAAATATATCAACAAATCCCCCCTGGGAGTGATGCGGTAAACAAGGAGCTGGCACTCATGTATAAGGAAGTGCCAAGCTATGTGGAAATCACTCCACAAAAGGAAGTAACCCCAAAGCTTTGCGAAAAGCTTCAAACTTCTCCCTAGGCAGAGCCTTCGTGAAAAGGTCTGCAATGTTCTCTTGCATGGGCACATATGCCAAGCTGATCTCCCCAGCAGAGAACCTCTCCCTGACATAGTGATAATGCACCTCAATGTGCTTAGTGCGAGCATGGAACACAGGGTTCCTCGCAACTGCCAATGCGCTCTGACTGTCAGTGAAGATGATGGTAGCAGAAGACTGGCCAACACCCAAATCAGCCATAAGGCGTCTGAGCCACACACACTCAACAGTCGCTGTGAAAGCTGCCCTATACTCAGCCTCACAACTGGAAGTGGCCACAGTAGGCTGCTTCTTGCTCAACCAAGATATACATGAGCTACCAAGCATGAAGCAAAAACCACTGGTGGACACACGAGTGTCATAGAAACCAGCCCAATCTGAGTCAGAAAAAGCATGCAAATCTGACGGTAGTGATCCCCCCTTGGGATAAAACAACCCAAGTAGCCAAGTACCACTTAAGTAGCGAAAGATGCGCTTAACCGCTTTCCAATGCGTGACTCCTGGGCAATGCATAAACCTGCTCATCTGTGAGACAGCAAACTGAATACCTAGCCGAGTAATGCATAAGTAAATCAAGCATCCAACAGCCTGCTGATAGAGAACAGCATCAAATGCATCTCCAGCATCATGAAGACTCAATCGTAAACCTGTCTCCATAGGAGTGGCAATAGGCTTACAGTCTTCAAGGCCAAAACGCTGCAATAATGTGTCAATATATTTCGTTTGACACAAAGCCATTCCACCATCAACGTGCATAAACTGAATGCCCAAATAGTGATGCAAATGCCCCAAATCAGACATCTCAAATGAGGCATGCAAATCAGCCTTAAAATCAGCAATATGTATCTCAATAGGACCAGTGAGCAGCATGTCATCAACATAGACAACAATGATCAGAAGCACATCATTAGCACGTTTAACATATAAGGTGCTTTCAGTTGGACTGTTCTCAAAACCATGTGCAATCAGATAGGCATGTATCTTCTCATACCAAGCACGTGGTGCTTGCTTTAAACCATATAATGCCTTCTTTAACCTGCAAACCTGGTTTTCATGCCCTTTCTACACAAAGCCATGGGGCTGAAAAACATACACTTCTTCATGCAAGTCACCATTCAGAAATGCTATTTTAATGTCCAACTGATGTACATTCCAACCATGATGGGCTGCAAGTGCACAAATGCTCCGAACAGTAGTCATACGGCATGTAGGTGCAAAGGTCTCATCAAAATCAATGCCTCTTTCCTGCGCATAACCCTTTGCAACAAGCCTAGCCTTATACCTTTCAACGGTACCATCAGGTTTACGCTTCAGCTTGTATACCCACTTAGTGCCAATGGCCTTCTTGCCAGGAGGCAAGTCACATAAGGACCATGTACCATTCTTCATTATAGCATCATATTCAGATTGCATAGCAGCCATCCAATTTTCTGAATTCTGTGCTTCATCAAAAGAAACAGGCTCATTCTCATCACAGAGACTAGATGCAGCCATAGCATAGCAATCTGATGCAAAGGAGGCACTATGAGAGCCTGAACGAGTACGATATGACAAAGGTGCATCTAATTTGCTGTCACGCAAAGTCTGCACCAGCCATTTTGGCATAGTTTTTACTTGCTCAATATCAACTCTCTCATCAGCAAGTGCATCATGTAAATCTGCATCAGAAATGGAATGATCTGCATCATCATATGAAACCTGCAAAGGCTAAGAAGTTGCCTCATTAGGACCAGCACTAGCCTGTCCACCTGTAAAAAGAGGCATCAAAGTATCATACATGTCTTTGGAGCTAACAGATGTCTCCTTAGTACATGAAAGCAATGGCTGAATAGCATCTTCCACAAAGACAACATCACGGCTAACCAGAATGCGTTTAGTCTATGGATGATACAGACGATAGCCTTTACTTTCAGAACTGTACCCAACAAAAATACATTTTACTGCCTTATCATCCAATTTTCTGCGATGTTGTTCAGGCACTAATGCATATGCCAAACAACCAAAAACACGCAGATGAGCAACAGATGGCTTGCGGTCATGCCAAGCCTCATATGGAGTGATAGACTGCAACGCTTTAGTGGGACACCTGTTCAGTACATATGCTGCACACATGACAGCCTCAAGCCAGAAACTATGTGGTAAAGCCTGACTTTTGACCATGCACCTCGCCATCTCCATGAGTGACCTGTTCTTTCGTTCAGCAACTCCATTCTGTTGAGGTGTATACGGTACTGTACACTGGTGTTTTATCCCACGTTCAGCCAGAAATGCATTAAAATCTGAAGACATATATTCCCCCCCTCGATCAGAACGGAGGGTGCCCATTTTACATGCTGACAGATTTTCAGCCAAAACCAAAAACTGTTTGAAGCACATGAACACTTCAGACTTTGCTTTGAGTGGATATACCCATGCATGCCTGGAAAAATCATCAATGAAAGTCACGAAGTAAAGGTAATTTCCAAAAGAGGGTGTCTGCATAGGACCACAGACATCACTATGTACAAGCTGCAATTTCTGCGTAGCCCGAACTGAACCATCTTTTGGAAAGGAAGAACGCTGCATTTTGCCCAAAATACAGCCTTCACAAACATGTTTTCCAGGTGCCTCAAGTTTGGGCAAAGAGGACACCATTTCAGATTTCTGCAGGCGTAACAAACTAGCAAAATTCAGATGACCAAAGCGTGCATGCCAAAGCTTTGCATCTGACATAGCCTGAGAATCATGAACTGCACATGCCGAATCATTCACAGATCTTTCATAGTCTATGAGCTTATACAGCCCACGACATAAGATGCCAGAAGCAATAATCACATCACCATTTGAGAGATCATGGACTGTACACCTGTCATCAATGAATTTCACAACCAAGCCAATCTTGGCTAATGCAGAAACTGATAACAGGTTCTTTTTGATCCCTGGCACAAATAAAGCATCTGACAAAGTGAAAGAACTACCATCAGCAATAGTCAGAATGATCTTACCAACTCCCATAACAGGATAAGAGGAGTTATTGGCGCATGTGACAGTATTCCCTGTAGGGGTAGGCTCGAGTGAAGAGAAGAAACTGTGCTGCAAGGTAATATGTTTGGTCGCCCCACTCTCAAAGTACCAAACATCTGAGTCTACTGCAGACATGCACTGATCATGAGAAGATGGGTCAAAACTGCAGACAGTAGTAAACACCCATTCTTCTTCCTGCACAAGATTTGCAGACTCTGTTTTTGGTGTAGAGGCCTCTGCAACAACCATTCCAGCCTCTTTCTTCTTTGCCTCTTTAGCAGCCAGTTTTGGACAGTTCTTTATAATATGATCATTTCCTTTACAGTACTTGTAGAACAATTTCTGCTTTTCTGATTTCTTTTCATCTTTATCCTGGTTCTTCGATTGTGCAGCATTTGCAGATTTTTGCTTACTAGTAGAAGAGCTCCATTTTCCTTTGCCCTTCTGACTAGCCAGGAAAGCTTGATCTACAACACGCATAATGGACTTGTTCTGCGTGGACTGATCTTCCTGCAACAGAACAGAGACTAATTCCTCAAATGACAAGGCATTCGGATTGCCTTTCATCATCAACCGAAGAGTAGAGGCAAAACTCTGATAGGAATCAGGAAGACCATTCAGAACGGTCTGCACAAGTGAGCTATCTGGTATAATCTCATCAGCAGAAATCAATTGTTCCTTCAGGTCTTTGATCTTTGTAAGAAAACTGTCCATAGAATCACCTTCATTCATGTGCTCACTCTCTAACTGTTTTCGGAGGTAAGCAACACGAGCCTCATTCCTAGCCTGGTACAAAGTGGTAAGTGTATCCCAAGCATCCTTTGCTGTTCTGCAAGAGCAAATGTGAGGAATAATGGCATGTTTGACAGACAAGGCTATCAATGCATGTGCCTGGGCATCTCTACCATCCCAACGAATCTGCTCTGCAGTAGGTGAAACAGAAACAGCAGCACGAACAGGAATCTGCGGAATATCATCTTCGACACCATCTTCATCAGCTCCAGTACCTCCAGCACCTGTATTTGTAGTACCTGTAGTCGCAGGTGTAACAGGACGTCTTTCAACACTCTGCACAATGTTCCATAGTCCTTTTGCAACCAGTACATGTCGCATCATATAAGCCCATAATGGGTAGTTGGTACCATCCAACTTATCCTCAACAGCCAACATACGGAATACATCACTGCTTTCAGCCATGGCCAGTGACTAAAATACCTTGATGCAAAAAATTGACTGTATCTCAAAAAGTTGAACGGAACTGCCTAGACGAGTTCTGCTAGACCTGTAGCAGACTTCGAGACGCTTAAACTGGCGAACAGAAACTGGTATATACCTTTGGCACAAAAGGACGAAATAGCCTGCACAAGCGCTGTGATAGTGCGTTCGGAGGCCGAAACGAGCTCGGATCGCGATTTCGGCACCACAAAGCGAAGTCGTTTTGATCTCGGAAACACCTTGAGTATGCTCACCAAATTTCGTGCGAATCTGAGACTGCAAACGGAGGAGTGTCAACGGTGCCCTAGAAGAAGCGACGACCTGCTCTGATACCAATTGTTGGAGATAGACGTCTGTGGAAGCACACGAACAGCACAAGGAAGAAGAAGAAGCTTGGAGCACAAACACACAATACTGAATGTATTACTAGAGAATGTACAAAGATAAGTAGCCCATTAGGGCAATAGGCATATATACAAGCCGGGGGAAAAAAACATCCTAAAGAGGGAAAAAAGTGCCCCGGCGGTCCTAGAGTGTTCACACACATCACTACCTAAATATATCAACAGCTAGAATGGTTGTTGTAGAAGCCTCTACACCAAAAACGGAGTCTACTAATCTTGTGTAGGAAGAAGAATGGGCATTTACTACTGTTTGCAGTTTTGACCCATCTTCTCATGAGCAGTGCATGTCTACAATAGACTCAGATAATTGGTACTTTGACAGTGGGGCGACCAAACATATTAGCTCGTAGTGCAGTTTCGTCTCTTCACTCAAGCCTGCCCCTAAAGGGAATACTGTTACATGCACAAACAATTCCTCTTATCCTATTATGGGAGTTGGTAAGATCATTTTGACTACTGCTGATGGTAGTTCTTTCACCTTGTCAGATGCTTTATTTGCGCCAACGATCAAGAAGAACCTGTTATCAGTTTTTGCATTAGCCAAGATTGGCTTGGTTGTGAAATTTATTGATGACATAACTCTATGTGTATATGTGTGTATGTGCATGTATATCTGTATATGTAGGTATGCGCATGTGTGTGTGCATGTGTATATGTGTTTTAATACTTTAATTATATAATTCATTCATATGTGTGTACCTAAGTGTATATGTATGTGTGTGTATATGTATGTATGTGCATGTGTATGTGTGCGTATATGTATGTATGTGCATGTGCATGTATAAGTGTATATGTGTGTATGAGAATGTGCATGTGCATGTGTATGTGTGTGCATATGTATATGCATGTATGTGTATAACTCTATGTGTATATGTATGTATGTGCATGTATATGTGTATATGTAGGTATGTGCATGTGTGTGTGCATGTGTATATGTGTTTTAATACTTTATAGAATTCATTCATATGTGTGTACCTAAGTGTATATGTATGTGTGTGTATATGTATGTATGTGCATGTGTATGTGTGTGTATATGTATGTATGTGCATGTGAATGTGTAAGTGTATATATGTGTATGAGTATGTGCATGTGCATGTGTAAGTGTATATGTGTCTATGAGTATGTGCATGTGCATGTGTATATGTGTGTATATGTATGTGCATGTATATGTGTAACTCTATGTGTATATGTGTGTATGTGCATGTATATGTGTATCTGTAGGTATGTGCATGTGTATATGTGTGTGTACGTATGTGCATATATATGTGTATATATGTGTATAATGTATGTATATGCATGTGTATATGTATGAAACATGCATGTGTATGTGGATGCATTTCCATTTGCATCCATGTGCATGCATGTGGATGTGCATACACATGTATTTGTGTATATGTTAATGTGTGTATGTATATATATACATACACACATATGCATGCTTGTATATATATATATATATATATATATATATATATATATATATATATATATATATATATATATATATATATATATATATATATATATATATATATATATATATATATATATATATATATATATATATGCAATAATTTGTGCTTATGAATGATGCAAAGAAAATTAAAAAGAACTGAATCAAGACTTGAAGATGTTTTGAGCTTTTTTGAGGATTTATCAAATTTTTGTGATTTTTCTAGCTATTCTTTTTCTCTCTTTTTCCAATCAATTTTGATTTGATTTTTTTTCATCATTTTTTCTTTGTATATTTTTTCCATTTTTTTAAAAATATTTTTTCTCTCATTTTTTATGATTTTTCATTCATTTTTCATTCATTTTTTTATAATTTTCTTCTACCTACAGACATTTGTTAATTCCTATTCCTGGATCCAATTCCTTTGCCTTCTGTTTCTGCTACATAGGCCATTGCATTGCATAGTCAATTACATGAGGGAACTCTCTTCCCCTCCTATTGTTTTTCCTAGAAAAAGATTTGTGCAAAGTGCATGGGAATAAACTCAAGTGCCTAGTGAATACACGACATTGTAATGTTGCCTTATTGATGCATACTCTGAAAATGCAATTTTGAGAATCTGAGGTCTTAGGTAGAAAACCGAAGTGGTTATCGGAGGATGAGGCTTTCCAATCCCTAATATGTGAATCTTCATGTTTTTGCAATTTTATGTTGTCTTTGTCTTTGTTGTTTGTCACTTGTAAGAGATCTATTTTCTGTTTTTTCTTTGATTCAAAGAGACTTCTTCCATTGAGTAGTGTTTTGATACTTTGGGTCTCCATATCCACTTTGTCCTTAGGTTTGAGATTTTCTGGATGGTTCTAGGTCTCCATACCCAAGCTTGTTTCCAGCAAGATTGCTTTCTTTCAACTTCCTTCTGCTTACCATTGAATTCTCTTTTGGCATGGAAGAGATTTTTCTACAGATCCACCTTATCTTCTAATGGAAAGATAAATCTTTCCAATTCTGAACTATGAATTTCTTTTTGAACTCCCTCCTCTACATTACTCAGAAAAGGCAGTAAAAGTTTCTTGGCATTTAATTTCAATTGAAGAGTCATCTTTTCAAAATTCATAATTACTTTACCTTGTTTCATCTAGGGTTGTCTTAGAATAATCTTCTCAATCATCATGTGATCGGGCCATTCCTCACAATCTATTTTCATATGTTCTTGATTAAACCTAACTCGGATTGATTGTGAAGACAAAGTTTGAACTAACTTTCCATGTAGTATTTTGATTAGGGTTTTACTTATTTTCCTTTTGGCATTCAATCTATCTAGCAATTTAGTATTGACCAAATTGACTTGTGCACCAGAATCTATCAAAACCCTTATTTGTCCATTATGGAAACTTATTGTAATCACAGGTAAGTGTTCTCTTAGTTTTCCTGAAGGTTTCTCACACATGAAAACTTCCCTTATTTCTTTGGACTTCCTCATTCTTTCCCTAGCTTCTTGTTGAGCTTCATACCTAATTTTTTTCCTCTTCTTTCTTTCT
Organism: Ceratopteris richardii; assembly: GCA_020310875.1. Classification (NCBI taxonomy): domain Eukaryota; kingdom Viridiplantae; phylum Streptophyta; class Polypodiopsida; order Polypodiales; family Pteridaceae; genus Ceratopteris; species Ceratopteris richardii. The sequence continues at coordinate 116,168,444 of CM035421.1, forward strand.
ATTTTGAGCTTGATGTATTCTTCTCCATTCTTGAGCTATCAACGAAAGATTATATCTCTGTATTCTACCTTATGAAATCTGGCATGATTTCTCCATCTATATTGGCTGATTGGATAACTCCACTATTACTTATCTGATTGATAATGTAAGGTCCATGTCCTCTTTTTGGAAGTTTCTTCTGGTGTTCTTCCAAGGTGTATGCTAAGATTAATTCTCCAACTTGCAGGTCCTTATCCTTGATATGAATATCATGATATGCTTTTTGCCTCTTTTTATCTGCATAGATGCTCATGACAGCTTGAAGTCTTGAAGCTCCAAGTTTCTCTAACCCCAACACTCTTTCACATAGTTCATGTCCCATCCACTATAATTGATTTCCCACCTTCAATGTAGGTATAAGAAATTCGAATGGAAAAACTCCATTTTGTCCATACACCAAGTTAAATGGTGTTGTACCAATAGCAGTCTTATATGCCACTCCATATGCCCATAGAACATGATTAAGTTGCAAATCCCAGTAAGTCTTGCTTGTATTCACTAGTTTGGACAAGACAGTGCAGAGTATTTTGTTAGTACTTTCTACTAATCCATTTGCTGAGGATGATAGGGGGCTGGTTTTCTATGACTAATCATGAAGTGATCAGTTATGTTCTCACTTACCTGATTTAGGAAATGAGTTCCCCTATCACTTACCAAATCAATTGGTACACCAAACCTCGTGATAATATTCTCATAAAGAAATCTTGCAGTAGTATGAGCATCATTTCTTCTTGTAGCCTTAGCGTGTGCCCACTTGGTGAGGTAGTCGATGACTACAATTATATATTCTACATAAGAGTATTTAGCAGGAGGATGAATGGGTCCAATGAACCCCAATCCCCATTTGCTCAATGCTCTTGCTAAAATGAGCAGTGTCAATGGCATATCATCTCTTTTACTAGGTTGACTTGTTCTTTGGCATATGCCATACCTTTTCACATATGTCCTTGCATAAGAAAAGAGAATTGGCCACCAAAATCCAGCGTACAGTATGAGTTTAACAATTCTTTCACTTGAAAAGTGACCTCTTGCTACTCTTGAATGGGCCATCTCAAGAATTTCCACATACTTACCTTCGGGAACACAAATCCTCAAATATCCATCTGCTCCTTTCTTGTACATCTGGTTTCCTATCAACTAATATTCCTTGCTCATTTCCTTTAAATTTCTAGATGTTGCACTAACTTTTCCTCGCTCAAGTGGTTGTTCATTTCTCAACTCCTCAACTATGTGTTCACTTGACTCTGGGTTTTTCTGAAACTAGTACAGAGTTACAATATCTGTGTGTTTCAAAGATTGATACTTAGGACAATTAGAAACAATATCTCTCCACATCCTGAGTCTTCATAGGCCAATGGACACCCATTCTAGCAAGATTATTTAGAGTGACAACTGTAGAAGCATGAGTACATGGATTCCAACAGTGATCTTTCTCCAGATATCTTGGTTGCTCATCTTCTGGAGTAGAATACTCCAGTATTCCAATGTGGTTCACATGATATACGTGTCCAACAAGTAGTACAAAGATTATGCTTTGTAATACAAAATCTTTGGTATTATTGTGTGTTCTACATGGTCCAACAGTTAACAAAGGTACCAAAGTCATTGTCCAATTGGGAATTCTTTCTACCTCGAACACATATGCATCTGGTAAATCATCATCCAGAGGTGAATCTTGTTCTTTGGTTTGTATCCTAGACAAGTGATCTGCTCTTAAATGTGTTTTCCCTTGTCTCACAACTACTTCAAAATCAAATTTCATCAATAGTAAGAATCATCTTACTATTTTGCCAGTGTGACAAGGGTTATTAACCAAGTAAAGCAAAGCTTGGTGATCCACAAAGAATTTAAACTTGTTGGCTAGAAGATAATGACTGTATTTCTTTACAACAAATATCATTCCAAGTCCTTCCCCCTCAGTGGTTGTATAATTTCTTTCAGCTAAGTTCAACTGCCTCCTAGCATAAGCAATTGGAAAATCCAATTTGCTTCCATCTATAGGTTGTGCCAAAACACATCCAAAGGCGAAATTTGAAGCATCAACATGAACATGGAATATCTGATCCCACTGTGGGTTTTTCAAAATAGGTGTTGTCACCAAACAAGTTTTTAGGGTTTCAAAGGCTTGGTCACACTCTTGGGTCCACTCAAATTTTGTAATTAGTGCATATAGAGGTTTTACAATGTCTACAAACTTATGCACAAAATTTCTATAATATCCACAGTGTCCCATAAAAGTTTGGAGTTCTTTTACATTGGTTGGCTTTGGTAGGTCCACAATAGCTTTAGTCTTTCTCTCATCAATGGATATTCCATTTCTAGAAACTATGTGACCTAACATTCTTCCCTGCCTAACAAAGAAAACACATTTCTCAGGATTCAAACATACTCTGTAAGTTCTACATTTCTTGAATATGTTTCCCAAGTCCTGCAAGTGATTTTGTCTTTTCAAAGAAAATGTACACAGATCATCAACATTAATTTCCATCATGGTTCTAAGAAAGTCTTTGAACACATGGGACATCAACCTTTGAAAGGTTGCTGGTGCATTGCTTAGTCCAAAGGGCATAACCCTATATGCATATATTCCCCATTCAGTGGAGAATGCAGTTTTATGTTGATCTTCCAAGGCAATAGGTACTTGGTTATATCCAGAAAAACCATCCAAAAGACTATAAACCTCTTTCCCTGCAACTCTCTCCAGGAGATGATCAGTTATAAGTAATGGATACCTATCTCTTATAGTTGCTGAATTAACCTTTTTCAAGTTAATACACACCCTGAGCTTTTCATTTTTTTTTAGGTACCACAACTATAGGAGATATCCACTCAGTGTTCTCAATTTCATAAGTGAAATTGGCAGCAAACAATTTATCAATCTCCTCCTTGATTTTGGCAGAGTATTTTTCATTAAATGTGTAGTGTCTATGTTTGCTAGGTTTTGCATCAGAAGTAATAGGAATTTTGTGTTCACAAATTTTAGGGTCAATTCCTTTTAAATCCTTGTAGCTGTATGCAAACACATCTCTATATTCCTTAGCCAATTTTGTTAGTGCTTCCTCCTCCTGGTTTGACATATCATCATTTGTTACAATGTGTCTATCCTCCCCTTCTTCTTGAGCAATCACCACTTTCTTGGTTTGCTCCTCATTGTCATATGATTCCCCCTTTTTCTTATCTCTTTTTGGTTTCATTTTCAAAAGTAATCCATCCTCCACCTCATAAGTCTTGAAATTTGAAGGCACATCAAACTTTTGCTCGTCTTCCTTAAATGCCTTCTATTCCTTCATTTTCTTACTCATTTTAGGCTTTGGATCTTCACCAATCTCCTTGTGTACACATTTTTTTTAAGTTCTTGAGATTTTGTATTTTATAGCATCTTGAGCATGCACTTCTTCTAGAAATTGTGTTTTCTCAGTACTTAAAAGTACAGATTCCTTCAGACTCTCTTCTGACTTTGTCAGTCTTATCATTTGTACTCCTACATGGAAGACATCATATCCCTCTTCATCTTGAAATTTGACTCGCACATATTCATCATTGGCTACATCCATTGTAGACAATATCTGACTCCAACCATAGGGCTCAAATTCCTCATCATCAAATTTCTGTGGAATGTAATTCTCATCCTCTAATCTCCTTTCCTTTTGAAAATATTCTTTTCTGAGAAAAATTCTCTTATGTTTCTTGTTCCTTATGGCATTATACCTCCAAATTGGTGATTCCTTTTCACTCTGATTTTCACTTCCAGACTCTTCACTTCACTCTTAATTCTGATGCACTCTAAACAACTCCTGAGGGGATATATCACAATACTGCCCATTTCTTAGGTTTAGCTTGGTTATGTTTCCTTGACTCTAAGGGTATAGACAATCTCTACCCCAATCCTACACAATCTGCATTTGTCTCATGAATGGTCTACCTAGGATGACTTCATAGGAGGTAGTCTGTGGAAATTCAACTATGGCAAATGTATGATTTATTTCTATCCCACATATCTCCACAATCACCTTCTCCCAGATTCCTAGGGGTACCTCTATATGTCCATCTACAAGTTGCAATCTCATCTTGGTAGGTATCAGTTCATTTTTCCCCCGTTTCTTCCAGGTTTGTTTGGTCATAATTGCCACTCGAGATCCACTATCCAGTATTGTTTTGGCATAATGGTCACCAAATTGTACTCTCAAAGTTGAGTTCCCTTCTTCCCCCTCACAGTAGCCTCCTATCTTGTCAATAGGTATATACAATAATTATTCTTGTTTCTTGAAATTGTGTATCTTGGCAATGTGAATTTGGTTCCCAGCTCTTCATGTTATGGTGTAAATGAGGATTTTGTTTTACTAATTCTTCCCATGTGGTTTGACATAGAATTGTACAGTGTTTTTCTAAATTGAATTGAAGAGTTATTTGTCTTTCCTCCTTCCTCGAGTGCTCTTTCCCAACTAAATGTTCCCTGGATTTTGTTGGATTTGACTCCTCATATATCTTTTTATGGTTGTCTACCTCTTCTAAATTTTTTTGTGCTTCTCTAATGACCTGTTTACACCTCTCCATTCTCTCATCCTCAATATCTGGCATTGGATAAGCTAGCACATGATCTGTAGAGTTTGGTCCATCTTGAATTCTACCTTTATAGGCTTCTATCAATGTATTCAAGCACTTTGAGTTTTTCATCCCTCCTTGTTTTTGTGTACTTTGTTGTTGACTAGGCTTTGAGTTACTGTTAGTTTCCTCTTCTAAGGCTAGGGTTTTACCAGCTCTCATCTTTTAGGCTAAACCCTAATTTGCTCTTTTGTGTGTTTTTTATGAGTTTTCTTTCAATTTTTTTTTGTGTTTTGATTTTCTCAATAGTTCCCTTTTGAATTTGTGTGTGAATTTGTGTGTTTAATGAAAATCGTGTTTTTACCCAAAAAATCATGATTTCCAAGTTGTGAGTTGATTTCCACTATTTGGAACTTTTATTTGACTAATGGTGTTTTAGAAGTCCTATTTTTCTCTAGATGAATACCAAGGTTTTGACTTTGAACTTAAATTGTACTCCAACTAAGTCAAAATTGTGTTTTTGTCCAAATCACGATTTGAATTATTTTCTCTATCCTTGAGGTGTTTTCTAACCTCAAAACTTATTATTTTTGAGAGATTAACCCTCTTATGTCAAAAATTTACTCCAAATATCACAAAAATGCTCAAAATTGTGTTTGGCCCAAAAAACCACGATTCTGATGATTTGGAGATACTCCTTATTTAGAAGTTTTCAAAAAACACCAAGAATCTATTTGTTTTTAAGAATATGATCCAATTTGAGTAACTAACTCTCTTTCAATAAGACTTTTGTACTTCAATTTGGCCAAAACCGTGTTTTTCTCTAAACGACATGATTTTGATGATTTTTCCACAACCTTGGAACAATTTTCTAATTTTTTTCACCAAGGCCATTAATCTTTTACAGCTATAATAGCTAAGCCTAAGAGTTTATAAAATCTAGTGTTATAAACTCTTTGAATTGACCAAAATCGTGATCTAGCAAGAACCATGATTATGATGTTTTTAAAACTATTCCTTAGGTAAAAATCCTATATTCTTATAAGAATAAGGTTTTTAGAACAAAGCCTATATAGTGGTTCACTCAAAGTATGAATTTTCCTCTTACTTTTACCAAAATCGTGTTTTCCCCAAACATCATGATTTTGATGCTCTTCTGAAGTAATAGAACTCTTAGTTCTATGTTCTAAGAGTTTATGGTGTTTTCTACTCCTCTACAAGTTTCTTTGATAATTTATTAGTCAAGAATACTATTATTAAGAAAATTCACGATTTTCTATTGACAATCGCGATTCTGAGCCCAAAAAAGTTATTTTTTAAGTTAAACCTTAGAAATCACAATCTTACAGGACTCTATATATTCATGACTTTGATTTTCCTTAAAATGTATGCTAAATATCAATTTTAGTTCAAAATCGTGGTTTCGATGATTCTCTGGTAAGAACCGTGTTTTTTTTTCATGATTTTGATCAAAATGTGATTTTATTCAAAGTAATTTTATTTGATTTGCACCAAGATATTTTACTTTCATATTTAATTTAAGTGATATCACTTCTTGTGATCCAAAATCATGTTTTTTCACAATTTTTTGGACACAATCATGATTTTCACAATTCTGGTGTTAGAACTGTGTTTTTCATGATTTTGAATGAAAATCGTGTTTTCCCATGATTTTTTACCAAAATCATGTTTTTCACGATTTTGGTTGACAATCATGTTGTTCCACCATTTTTGACCAAAATCGTGTTTTTCACGATTTTTGAACAAAATCGTGTTTTTCACGATTTTGGTTGACAATCATGTTTTTTCACGATTTTTGACCAAAATCGTGTTTTTCACGATTTTGGTTGACAATCGTGTTTTTTACATGACTTTGATCCAAAGTCGTGTTTTTCATGACTTTGATTCAAAAACGTGTTTTTTCACAACTTTGAGCACAATATTGTATTTTTCACAATTTTGACCCCAAAATTTTGATTCTCACGATCCTATGATTTCTAGACAATCGTGCTTGTTCATAATCATTAAAAAAACGATTTGCTAATGAAAATCGCATTCCGGAAATCATGGTTTTGGTTTTGCACAGAATCGCGATTCTGTGCAAAATTTATGAAATTTTTGAGTTTTGATTTTTTTTGATTTTGAGTGCAAATTCTAAAGCGCTATCTATCTTATTTGCATACAATAAAAGAAATAATGCAAAACTTCAACAGAATGCTATGCAAAACATAAAAACAAAAAATCAGGATTTTTATGTTTTTCTATTTCTATTGATTTTTTTCAAAAAAACACGACTTTAATGATTTATCTAATGCAAAATAAGGTATCAGTCAATAGCTTGCTTGCTAGATTGCAAATTGTGCAAAAGTTTGCTGGCTTCTAAAATCATGACTGTTTGCTCACTTTCTCTCTCTAGCTCTCTCTCTCTCTCAATGACTTTTGAACTAAACTTTATGGTTTTATATGCCCCAAAAAATCATGATTGTGAGTGACTTTAAGAATCTAAGTTCCAAATTTGATGATTCTTGCTAGCATGCAAAATCATGACTTCACTTATGATATCCGATCCTTAAAAGTAAAAATTTCCATGCTTTTTCACACTGATGAAAATCGCAATTTTGTACCCAAAACCTAGATTTGATGATTTTGTGCTCAAAACTTATTCAAATTTTATTTTCTTCAAATGTACAACTTATAAGAACTTTAATGACTTACCTGGATGCCTAAAAGTACAAATGAAGAAAATTCACCATCTTACTGAAAATCGTGATTCTAAGATGAGAATAGTGTTTTTCTAGAACTCCCAAAAATTTGAACTTTTTGACTCCTCTTCCCATGTGATCTTTTCAAATGTTCTTCAAGAACTCCAAATCAATTGTCACCTGCAATTTATCAAAACTCAACAAAGATTTTGTAATTAATTTCTTTTAAGAAAATGAAAATAAAAATACACAATTTTTTATTTTGACTTGAAATATTTTGATTTTCTGAATTTTTCTTCAACTTATCCTTATCTACTACTCAAAACACACCTCATACATCACTTCATAGAAATTTTTTTGTAGTTTTATCAAATTTTTATGCCTAATTTAGTTATTTTTACCCTAAATCAAGGAAAACACTTCACCTAGGGTTTTCTTTTTGAAGATTCATTGATCTTTTGGAATATGATTGGTTGGACTCACTATACTTGCAATCTCACAATGGGAATAAAGCTTCAAAATATGTGTTGGCAAGTGAAACTTTCAATCTATGCAAAGATAAACGCAACACCTTTCCTTCAAGTGACCAAAATAACCTTTCTAAAAGACAAGCAATTCATCTAGGACAAGAAAATGGAACAATCAATTTGCACATAGCTACTTTACATGACTTTCCTCATGCAACTATGTTGTCTTTCCCAAAGACCAACAAATTTGCTTGGTACTTTGTCAAGAAGAAATCTAAATATGCAAAGATAAACACATTTCACTTTCCTTTCACCAAATCAAACTATCTTTTTGCAAAAGACCTCCACTTTACTCTTGAAAAGCATGAGCAACTATTAATTTGCATAAAGATACACACTTACATGTCTCAAAAGGTTAATTCAAGATTTCGTTCCCCAAAAGACAAGCCTAAAACCTACCTTTCCAAGTTTTCTTACATGATTATATAGTAGTACCTTTCCAATGTGTTCAAATACCATCAACAATGGAAGATCCATGCAACAAGGTTCAAGACCTCAATGAAGCTTTTGCTTTCTTCCCCGACAATGGCGCCAAAAATTTTTGTTGTTAACCTTTCGAGTTGTCCTCTCCAATCGTTATAGCACAAAGGATTAACTAACCCTTCATCAAATTGTCAATCCCAGAAGTATGCAAAGACCACAACCACTTGTAGTTATTGGAATCCAAGAATAAGAGGAAACATGGCTGATTTCTAAGAAATTAGTGAAGATGAAGATGGTACGATTATTGAGCTGCAATGTTTTTAGTGTATTATTGCTCAAAGGTGAATAGTCTACTTATTTCTTATCCCTTGGATATCCTTGTGAAACATTGATATTGATCCTCTACATAGGCTCCATGCTTTGTGAATCTCATCTACAAACCTTTCTCCACAATTTTGACCTACACTTATTAGGTTTTTAATAATACTTGGTGCATATAAAACTCTACCCAACAAATTCATATTAATAGTGGAAGTGTTTGCATTTGCTATCTTCTCCATAGGGCTCCTTGTGTCATCACCCCTCTAGACCTCATGCTTATTCTTTGGATCTTCCAAGTTTAAGAGAAAGGCAAATCTCCTTGCTACATGGTTTGAGCATCCATTGTCAATGTAGAATATATGCTCATCAGTCTTACCTTCCTTCCATCCTAGTCATATTCATGATTAGAAGTGAATGTTCTCGAGATTGATCATCTGTGTTGTTTTTTTAGTCTCTTCTCTCTTTATATTCTCTCTGGTAGCTGTTGTTGTTGTTATTGTAGGTATTGTTTTTGTATCCATATGAGTTCTTGTATCTGTCTCTAAGAGCTCGAAGTCAACCTCTGTTGTATCCTCTTCCTCTCTTATTCCTTGGATGCTTGATAGAATGCTCTATGATATTGTGATTGGATAGTCCACATATAGCACAAGATGAGGACCTTTCATATCTCTCCTTGCCTTGTCTACCTCCTTTAACTCTTCCTCTTGATTGTCTACCTCTACTTGAAAAGCTATCTTGTGAGATGATTCCTTGATCATTGGACTTTTAGTTTTTCCTTTGTTATCTTGGCTTTTGTTTTTATATGTGTCACAGGTAGAAGATGGCTTAGCTTTCTGGCTCTCACAGTTCTTTCTCTGTTTGGCCTCATGGATGAAGATTCATCCCATGAGAGTGTTGAAGTTTGGCACTTGGATATCCATGTACAATTCCATAGAATGGCGAAAGCTTTGAACTTGTCATATGCCTTGATTCTATTGATAAAATGCGTTAGAATTTTCTCTTCATCAATGATTTCCCCAATGATCCCTTATAGATCTGCAATGTCCTTCATTTTGGTGACAAAAATAGTTATCCTTTTCTTGGACATCTTCTTGAGTGTTTTGAACTCCATCCGAAATTTCTTCTTCCTAGCTATGGTACTAGAAGAGAAGTATGCTTCCAAACAATTCCATGTCTCTTGAGATATCTTAGAACTCCTAATATGAGGAAGTAATAAATAACAGATAGATTTCAGAATATATGATCTTACCAAAGCATCATTTGCTCACCATGTGTTTAACCTTTGCTTATCCTCATGAGTTGGTTGTCCTTTTGTTTCTCACTATAGGGATAAAGTCATGTCTTGAGATGCATCCATACAAGTTTCTCCATTGAAGAATGTTAAGTATAATTATTGTTGATCCTTTGCGCTAACATGTTTTTATGGTGTGGAAGAAATGTTTAATTGCATGTGTGGGACAGTAGTCAGTTGCAAGCAAACATGCACCAAATGGGTTTATTGAACGAAGTTTCCCACATTTTCCAAGGCATGACAAGACTCCTCAGGCAAGAGTTTTTGTTGCCAATTCCTTTTATAGTGCGTTGATTGCCACTAAATTCGTTTTCCATACTATGCGGTGGACATGAGTAAGCTCACACATGCATTCAAAGAAGAGCAAAAAAATTACTACCTTTAGCAAGTACCACAATCTTTAATGAGCCATTGGTCATTATTAAAGATCGTAAGTGCTACAAGACTGGATTCACATCTTCGAATAAATTCTTGCAAAGAGGTAGTGGAATTTTGGCTATCAGGAGAGCTCAACCTAGTGCAGGAAGGTTTATGTTGTAGAACCTACCAAGATGGCAGAGCATGCCCCATTAGGGCGAAAAATGGCCAAAAAAGGGCCGTGTAAGGATTTCAATTAGTTGTGCTTAATCTGGATTAAAGTTGTCAAATCATTTTAAAAAATTCCGTGTAAGCGCATTTAAAACGTATCTTATGCAAATTTTGAAGAGAGAGAAACTTGTGTGATAATCATGAAAAGTATGTGTGATATCTTTCGCCTTGAAGTTTGTGCTCATCGGGCGTTCATGAAAATTTGAATTTTCCTCTTGTTCACAGACCTATATAATGTGTGCTTATGACGTTTTGCACTTTTTTACTCTACTTTCCATTGCAGGCATGTTTCTCTCTTTCATGTCATTTTAGACACTTTCACGTCACTCTTCATAGCAGACCATTGAGAACCTCAACCCAAACACTATCAGTGAGCTTTCAACCAGCCGAAATCATTGTGATAAGTTCCATATCAACATTGCAGTTAGTCATGAGTATGCAACGACAAGAAAGGTATTCTGAAGGACGTATATAATGTGTGCTTATGATGTTTAGCACTTTTTTACTCTACTTTGCATTGCATGCATGTTTCTGTCTTTTATGTCATTTTAGACACTTTCATGTCACTCTTCAAAGCAGACCATGGAGAACCTCAACCCAAACACTATCACTCATCTTTAAATTAGCCAAAATCATTGTGGTTAGTTATTTGTATGCAACGACAAGAACGGTATTTCGAATGGCTCTTCAACCTTCTGAAGTGGATGGATTGTGGAAAGAAGGCAAAAACATATCGACATATGGGCAGATGGATCTATTAATCCAATTGATCCACAAACTCGAAGGTATCCCCTTTTTCATAATCTTCATGATCTAATTAGATTTGTAGGAGATGGTGAGGATGGTTTACGAAGGCTATCATTCAAGGCTCTGAGAGATTTCAAGAAATTATGTACAATACATAAGAAAATGCGAATCTCTACTTTCAGAAATGGGATTTCATGGTGGCGATGTTCATCTAGGAGAAGATCCAAATCTTTCACAAAATATAGGGAATGTACTATAGGATGTCTCAATGGGGGGTGGAAAAGCAAGGAGATTCTTCAACAACCATGATGACAAACAATTAAATGCCATGTGGAACTGCTGGAAAACATTTTGTGAGTTCACAACTAATGTAAAAAGCAAATGAGAAATAGCAAAAAAGATAATGGAGGTGTGGGTCAAACTAGATAATTTTTAAAAGATCATGAGGCAATAGGTAACATCAAATAGCTATGTGATAGATTTCAAAAAGGTGACCACAGAGCTTATAGAAACCATCATACATGCATGGAGTGCCAAAGACATAACAAACTACTTGGTGATTTTCAAAGATAATTTACTCAATTTATTTTTCTTTAATTGAAATAAACATTTGATGAAATTCTTCTTTTATTCTAGCTTATTCTTCTTGTGCATGGTGCATTCTTTGCAGAAAAGGACTCAAGACTTGCCAAATGGAACACCGAAGGCATGGACAAATCTCATTATCAAGCAAGGCCAAGCTTCTTTAGGTGCACAAGGAAAGGAGGAGGAGTAACAAAAAGTAATGCCTCCAAAGAGCTTTTTGATTGGTTCTTTAGAAGACAATTACAAAGAAGCTCATGCCAAATATTGTCATCAAAAGAATAGGACTATCACCAGACAAAAACATCATGGATCAATATCACAAAATGAAAAAGATTACATTCCAAAGGGAGCCTTAATATTTGCAATGTCTTTTATTTCTTTGAGAAATAAAGATGTCTATGTACGTACATTTCATGATGTAATAAGCTTTGAAAAGAAATATGTCTATGTATGTACATCTTTTTTGAGTCTTCTAAATGAGCTTGAATTTGGCAAATCTGCCTTCAAAGAGATTTTTGATTGATTCTTGAGAAGAAAATTACAAGAGAACTCGTGAATAATATTATCATCAAATAAATAGGACTTTCACTAGAGAAAAATAGATAATGGATCAATAAGGAGTAATATAAGGACATGGATCAATTACACAAAAAAAATATTACATCCTTCATATTTGCTATGTCTTATATCCCTTTGGGCAATAAATATGTGTATCTATGTACATTTCATGAGTAATAAGCTTTGAAAAGAAATATATTAATCCTTCTTGAGTCTTTTGAATGAGCTTGGATCTGGCAAATCTCCTCTATATCTGAGGTACTCTTTTCTCCTGTAGCCAACAATATGACACCCCTGCAGCCATTCCATACCTTGAGTAACAAAGGAAGTAGCCTGCCCTTGAAGCATTGAATCTTGGGGCATATCCAGAAATTCTAAATGCAGTTGTTCTTTCAAGTAGCAAAACTCTGTATGTATTAAAGGGTATTGAAGTAAAACCCACGTATCTTGAAAGAGTCCTCAAGGAGCATAGTGCAAAACCTGGCTCTTCACTATAGTACTTATGAATAACACAAAATAATTCTGGTCTCAATTTTGGAAGATAATGGATGACTAAATGAATATCCACCTTTGTCTTTCCTTTCTCCTCTATGGTTTTGCTTGTTCCCTTTCCCCTCCCAACATAGTTGCCTTCATCCAATATAGATAACTGTGGAAAAAATAAAAAAACCTAGGTTAATAAATGTCCAAGGAAACTTTTAAAGTCATAGAAATAAGTGGAAACACAAGCAGAAACAAAGCATGAGACACGACGGATTCAAGCGATTAGGGTCATCAGAGAATGTCGGATGGACCTAATCGCTTGCATCGGTCATGTTCGATTTCTCATCCTAAACTTTATAGAAACATATAATTAATGTTGAAAATAGCATTTAAACACACATTAAGTTGTTATATATGGAGCATTCATTCATATAGCTAGGAATATGATACTTACTTAGACACGACCAATCCAAGCGATTAGGCCCATCAAAGAAGCATGGATGGCCCTAATTGCTTGAATTGGTCGTGTCCAAAGGAGTTCATCTTGAACCTTAGATTGCATGTGAACTTTTATATCTTCTTATTGGTTACAAATTTGGAGAAAATTATGCTACCATTGCATCCGGAACGTGCCAAAACCCTAAGATTGACTGTCTATTTGCATGATTTTGATACCCAAAGGTCTTGATAAGCCTCTTTAAACTGATTTCCAGACACGACCGATGCAAGCGATTAGGCCCATCCAACATTGTTGGATGGGCCTAATCCCTTGCATCGGTCGTGTCCTAGATTCATGTATAAATAAGCTTATCAAGACCTCTCGGTATCAGAATCATGCAAATAGACAGTCAATCTTAGGGTTTTTGCACATTCCAGATGCAATGGTAGTATTAGTTTCTTCAAATTCTAAGCAAATAGTAAGATGGAGAAGTTCACATGGAATATGAGGTTCAAGATGATTTCATTTTTGTCTAAGACATCAAGGATCTTGCATAGGGAGAAAAAAAAATATCTTAAATAATGCAATGAAACTAGGGCATGACTGAAAATCAAGAGAAATAGAGGCTAATTTTCCCATTTCTTTGGTAAATATCTATGAATGATGAGATTGCATAAGAAGAAAACCAAAGAACCCAAGTATATAAATGAATATAGGACATGACCAATGCTCTATCTCTTCACCATGAACATATTCTTCCTCCTTTTCATTTCACATGTGATCAAGCCATATTAAAAAGGCAATGTTCAAGGGGAGCAAAGAGCAATCCCTTTCATGCTCTGGGCATAAATCTAGCTTTTCTGGCAAAGGGGATATCTTTTTGCACTTTCTAGTTATCCTTTTCCTCCATCTTCGCTCTAGTTATTCTAGTGTTTCCTAGTGGAGAATGTTGGAGTTAGACGTCTGCGGAAGCACGCGAACAGCACAAGGAAGAGGAAGAAGCTTGGAGCACAACACACAAGACTGAATGTATTACTAGAGAATGTACAAAGATAAGTAGCCCATTAGGGCAATAGGCGTATATACAAGCCGGGTGAAAAAAACTCCTAAAGAGGGAAAAAAGTGCCCCGGCGATCCTAGAGTGTTCACACACATCACTACCTAAATATATCAACAAATCCCCCCTGGGAGTGATGCGGTGAACAAGGAGCTGGCACTCATGTATAAGGAAGTGTCGAGCTATGTGGAAATCACTCCACAAAAGGAAGTAAGCCCAAAGCTTTGCGGAAAGCTTCAAACTTCTCCCTAGGCAGAGCCTTCGTGAAAAGGTCTGCAATGTTCTCCTGCGTGGGCACATATGCCAAGCTGATCTCCCCAGCAGAGAACCTCTCCCTGACATAGTGATAATGCACCTCAATGTGCTTAGTGCGAGCATGGAACACAGGGTTCCTCGCAACTGCCAATGCGCTCTGACTGTCAGTGAAGATGGTGGTGGCAGAAGACTGGCCAACACCCAAATCAGCCATAAGGCGTCTGAGCCACACACACTCAACAGTCGCTGTGAAAGCTTCCCTATACTCAGCCTCACAACTGGAAGTGGCCACAGTAGGCTGCTTCTTGCTCAACCAAGATATACATGAGCTACCAAGCATGAAGCAAAAACCACTGGTGGACACACGAGTGTCATAGCAACCAGCCCAATCTGAGTCAGAAAAAAAATGCAAATCTGGCGGTAGTGATCCCCCCTTGGGATAAAACAACCCAAGTAGCCGAGTACCACTCAAGTAGCGAAAGATGCGCTTAACCGCTTTCCAATGCGTGACTCCTGGGCAATGCATAAACCTGCTCATCTGTGAGACAGCAAACTGAATATCTGGCCGAGTAATGCATAAGTAAATCAAGCATCCAACAGCCTGCTGATAGAGAACAGCATCAAATGCATCTCCAGCATCATGAAGACTCAATCGTAAACCTGTCTCCATAGGAGTGGCAATAGGCTTACAGTCTTCAAGGCCAAAACGCTGCAATAATGTGTCAATATATTTCGTTTGACACAAAGCCATTCCACCATCAACTTGCATAAACTGAATGCCCAAATAGTGATGCAAATGCCCCAAATCAGACATCTCAAATGAGGCATGCAAATCAGCCTTGAAATCATCAATATGCTTCTCAAGAGGACCAGTGAGCAGCATGTCGTCTACATAGACAACAATGATCAAAAGCACATCATTAGCACGCTTAACATATAAAGTGCTTTCAGTTGGACTGTTCTCAAAACCATGTGCAATCAGATAGGCATGTATTTTCTCATACCAAGCACGTGGTGCTTTCTTTAAACCATAAAACGCCTTCTTTAACCTGCACACCTGGTTTTCATGCCCTTTCTGCACAAAGCCACGGGGCTGAAAAACATACACTTCTTCATGCAAGTCAAAATTCAGAAATGTTGTTTTAATGTCCAACTGATGTACATTCCAACCATGATGGGCTGCAAGTGCACAAATGCTCCGAACAGTAGTCATACGGCATGTAGGTGCAAAGGTCTCATCAAAATCAATGCCTCTTTCCTGCGCATAACCCTTTGCAACAAGCCTAGCCTTATACCTGTCAACTGTACCATCAGGTTTACGCTTCAGCTTGTATACCCACTTAGTGCCAATGGCCTTCTTGCCAGGAGGCAAGTCACATAAAGACCATGTACCATTCTTCATTATAGCATCATATTCAGATTGCATAGCAGCCATCCAATTTTTTGAATTTTGTGCTTCATCAAAAGAAACAGGCTCATTCTCATCACAGAGACTAGATGCAGCCATAGCATAGCAATCTGATGCAAAGGAGGTACTATGAGAGCCTGAACGAGTACGATATGACAAAGGTGCATCTAATTTGCTGTCACGCAAAGTCTGCACCAGCCATTTTGGCATAGTTTTTGCCTGTTCAATATCAGCTCTCTCATCAACAAGTGCATCATGTAAATCTGCATCAAAAATGGAATGATCTGCATCATCATATGAAGCCTGCAAAGGCTGAGAAGTTGCCTCATTAGGACCAGCGCTAGCCTGTCCACCTGTAAAAAGAGGCATCAAAGTATCATACATGTCTTTGGAGCTAACAGATGTCTCCTTAGTACATGAAAGCAATGGCTGAATAGCATCTTCCACAAAGACAACATCACGGCTAACCAGAATGCGTTTAGTCTGTGGATGATACAGACGATAGCCTTTACTTTCAAAACTGTACCCAACAAAAATACATTTTACTGCCTTATCATCCAATTTTCTGCGATGTTGTTCAGGCACTAATGCATATGCCAAACAACCAAAAACACGCAGATGAGCAACAGATGGCTTGCGGTCATGCCAAGCCTCATATGGAGTGATAGACTGCAACGCTTTGGTGGGACACCTGTTCAGTACATATGCTGCACACATGACAGCCTCAAGCCAGAAACTATGTGGTAAAGCCTGACTTTTGACCATGCACCTCGCCATCTCCATGAGTGACCTGTTCTTTCGTTCAGCAACTCCATTCTGTTGAGGTGTATACGGCACTGTACACTGGTGTTTTACCCCACGTTCAGCCAGAAATGCATTAAAATCTGAAGACATATATTCCCCCCCTCGATCAGAACGGAGGGTGCCCATTTTACATGCTGACAGATTTTCAGCCAAAACCAAAAACTGTTTGAAGCACATGAACACTTCGGACTTTGCTTTGAGTGGATATACCCGTGCATGCCTGGAAAAATCATCAATGAAAGTCACGAAGTAAAGGTAATTTCCAAAAGAGGGTGTCTGCATAGGACCACAGACATCACTATGTACAAGCTGCAATTTCTGCATAGCCCGAACTGAACCATCTTTTGGAAAGGAAGAACGCTGCATTTTGCCCAAAATACAGCCTTCACAAACATGTTTTCCAGGTGCCTCAAGTTTGGGCAAAGAGGACACCATTTCAGATTTCTGCAGGCGTAACAAACTAGCAAAATTCAGATGACCAAAGCGTGCATGCCAAAGCTTTGCATCTGACATAGCCTGAGAATCATGAACTGCACATGCCGAATCATTCACAGATTTTTCATAGTCTATGAGCTTATACAGCCCACGACATAAAATGCCAGAAGCAATAATCACATCGCCATTTGAGAGATCATGGACTGTACACCTGTCATCAACGAATTTCACAACCAAGCCAATCTTGGCTAATGCAGAAACTGATAACAAGTTCTTTTTGATCCGTGGCACAAATAAAGCATCTGACAAAGTGAAAGAACTACCATCAGCAGTAGTCAGAATGATCTTACCAACTCCCATAACAGGATAAGAGGAGTTATTGGCGCATGTGACAGTATTCCCTGTAGGGGCAGGCTCGAGTGAAGAGAAGAAACTGCGCTGCGAGGTAATATGTTTGGTTGCCCCACTGTCAAAGTACCAAACATCTGAGTCTACTGCAGACATGCACTGATCATGAGAAGATGGGTCAAAACTGCAAACAGTAGTAAACGCCCATTCTTCTTCCTGCACAAGATTTGCAGACTCTGTTTTTGGTGTAGAGGCCTCTGCAACAACCATTCCAGCCTCTTTCTTCTTTGCCTCTTTAGCAGCAGTTTTGGACAGTTCTTTATAATATGATCATTTCCTTTACAGTACTTGTAGAACAATTTCTGCTTTTTTGATTTCTTCTCATCTTTATCCTGGTTCTTCGATTGTGCAGCATTTGCAGATTTCTGCTTACTAATAGAGGAGCTCCATTTTCCTTTGCCCTTCTGACTAGCCAGGAAAGCTTGATCTACAACACGCATAATGGACCTGTTCTGCCTGGACTGATCTTCCTGCAACAGAACAGAGACTAATTCCTCAAATGACAAGGCATTCGGATTGCCTTTCATCATCAATCGAAGAGTAGAGGCAAAACTCTGATATGAATCAGGAAGGCCATTCAGAACGGTCTGCACAAGTGAGCTATCTGGTATAACCTCATCAGCAGAAATCAATTGTTCCTTCAGGTCTTTGATCTTTGTAAGAAAACTGTCCATCGAATCACCTTCATTCATGTGCTCACTCTCCAACTGTTTTCGGAGGTAAGCAACACGAGCCTCATTCCTAGCCTGGTACAAAGTGGTAAGTGTATCCCAAGCATCCTTTGCTGTTCTGCAAGAGCGAATGTGAGGAATAATGGCACGTTTGACAGACAAAGCTATCAATGCATGTGCCTCGACATCTCTGCCATCCCAACGAATTTGCTCTGCAGTAGGTGCAACAGAAACAGCAGCACGAACAGGAATCTGCGGAATATCATCTTCGACACCATCTTCATCAGCTCCAACACCTGTATTTGCAGTACCTGTCGTTACAGGTGTAACAGGACGTCTTTCAACACCCTGCACAATGTTCCACAATCCTTTTGCAACCAATACATGTCGCATCATATAAGCCCATAATGGGTAGTTGGTACCATCCAACTTATCCTCAACAGCCAACATACGGAATACATCACTGCTTTCAGCCATGGCCGATGACTAAAATACCTTGATGCAGAAAATTGACTGTATCTCAAAAAGTTGAACAGAACTGCCCAGACGAGTTCTGCTAGACCTGTAGCAGACTTCGAGACGCTTAAACTGGCGAACAGAAACTGGTATATACCTTTGGCACAAAAGGACGAAATAGCCTGCACAAGCACTGCGATAGTGCGTTCGGAGGCCGAAACGAGCTCAGATCGCGATTTCGGCACCACAGAGCGAAGCGGTTTTGGTCTCGAAAACACCCTGAGTATGCTCACCAAATTTTGTGCGAATCTGAGACTGCAAACGGAGGAGTGTCGACGGTGCCCTAGAAGAATCAACGACCTGCTCTGATACCAATTGTTGGAGTTAGACGTCTTCGGAAGCATGCGAACAGCACAAGGAAGAGGAAGAAGCTTGGAGCACAACACACAAGACTGAATGTATTACTAGAGAATGTACAAAGATAAGTAGCCCATTAGGGCAATAGGCGTATATACAAGCCGGGGGAAAAAAACCTCCTAAAGAGGGAAAAAAGTGCCCCGGCGGTCCTAGAGTGTTCACACACATCACTACCTAAATATATCAACAGAGAACACGACCGATGCAAGCGAAATAAGCTAGTCAAAGGCTGGTCAAATGCATGTAATTGCTTGTATCGGTCGTATCAAGTATAAAGCACAAGTATGTGTCCTAGTGGAGAGCACGACTGATGCAAGCAAAATAACTATGAAGGTTGAAAATGTCAAATGATGAAGGGGACTTGTATTTATAGTCAAGGAGGACCGGGTAATGGTCACATGATGTGGACCAATAAGCGAGTGTCACGTGGCAAAAGAACATTGGGAATTGCAACGGCTAGATGACGTGGCCCACTCAAATGATGCTACATGGCAGTGTACATTGGGATTTGTAACGGCTAGATGACATGGACCAATCACAAGTTGCCACGTGTCACCAATGGTCAACTTATTCCAAAGACCTATTTAAGCTCCTCTATTCAACTTTTTTCATTTTTTATGAACTCCTTACTAGCGCCGAGTTGCCATTTCCTTTGCGTTTTCTACATGCTTTTCAAAACTCTCCATAGGCCACATTTTGTTTGAGATATGATGGATCACAAAAGCTTGTACATGACGGATCCAAGCGATTAGGGGCATCGCGAGCTGAGATGCCCCTAATTGCTTGGATCGGTCGCATTCATTCACATAGCTAGGAATATGATACTTGTTTGGAGACGACCAATCCAAGCGATTATGCCTATCAAAGAAGCTTGGATGGCCCTAATCGCTTGAATTGGTCGTGTCCAAAGGAGGTCATCTTGAACCTTAGATTGCATGTGAACTTTTATATCTTATTATTGATTAAGAATATGGAGAAAACTATGCTACCATTGCGTCCGAAACGTGCCAAAACCCTAAGATTGACTGTCTATTTGCATGATTTTGATACCTAGAGATCTTGATAAGCCTTTTTGTACTGATTTCCAAACACGAGTGATGCAAGCGATTAGGCCCATCCAATATCAAGACCTCTCGGTATCAGAATCATGCAAATAGACAGTCAATCTTAGGGTTTTGGCACATTCCGGATGCAATGGTAGTATTAGTTTCTTGAAACTCTAAGCAAAGAGTAAGATAGAGAAGTTCACATGGAATATGAGGTTTAAGATGATTTCCTTTTTGTCTAAGACATCAAGGGTCTTGCATAGGGAAAAAATATATATATGAAATAATGCAATGAAACTAGGGCATGACTGAAAATCAAGAGAAATAGAGGCTAATTTTCCCATTTCTTTGGTAAACATCTATGAATGATGAGATTGCATAAGAAGAAAAACAAAGAACCCAATTATATAAATGAATATAGGACATGACCAATGCTCTATCTCTTCACCATGAACATATTCTTCCGCCTTTTCATTTCACATGTGATCAAGCCATATTAAGAAGGCAATGTTCAAGGGGAGCAAAGAGCAATCCCTTTCATGTTCTGGGCATAAATCTAGCTTTTGTGGCAAAGGGGATATCCTTTTGCACTTTCTAGTTATCCTTTTGCACTTTCTAGTTATCCTTTTGCACTTTCTTGTTATCCTTTTCCTCCATCTTAGCCCTAGTTATTCTAGTGTGTCCTAGTAGGAAACACGGCCGATGCAAGCAAAATAAGCTAGTCAAAGGCTGGTCAAATGCATGTAATCGCTTGTATCGGTCGTATCAAGTATGAAGCACAAGTATGTGTCCTAGTGGAGAACACGATTGATGCAAGCGATATAACTATGAAGGTTGAAAATGTCAAATGGTGAAGGGGACTTGTATTTATAGTCAAGGAGGACCAGGTAACGGTCACATGATGTGGACCAATAAGCGAGTGCCATGTGGCAAAAGAACGTTGGGAATTGCAATGGTTAGATGACATGGCCCACTCAAATGATGCCACGTGGCAGTGTACATTGGGATTTGTAACGACTAGATGACATGGACCAATCACAAGCTTCCACGTGTCACCAACGGTCAACTCATTCTAGAGACCTATTTAAGCTCCTCTATTCACTTTTTTTCATTTTTTTATGAACTCCTTGCTAGCGCCGAGTTGCCATTTCCTTCGCGTTTTCTACATGCTTTTCAAAACTCTCCATAGGCCACATTTTGTTTGAGATATGATGGATCACAAAAGCTTGTACATGACTGTTAGACGAGCACAGAGAATGATAGTGCCTACATCAGACGACACTGATACTACATTACAGAATGATAGCGATGATTCAACGACTTGTGCAACGACAAAGGCACAACATAACAACAAAGCATTATTCACCGATTTCAAAATAGAACTCGACATACATTCTATGAGGAATAAGAACTGGCTTCAGAGAATCGGACTACTACAGTTTGCCAAGCTACCATGGGAGCGTTGGACAGGTAATTAAGATGCAACGACTCAGTTGCAGATTATGCGACAAACAAAAGGACAAATTCTAAATCAGGTACAATTTTCACCGCAATTAGTCGCAACAATATTTCAAGTGCCTCTGTATGACGATGACAGTATTCCTAATTGTTCGAATGACGACATGAGAAAGGATTTTGGAAACTGCGAAGGTCGTAGAAAATATTACCTGATGAAAAAAGCAGCATGCATTCGGCGTGAACAATTCAAATGGTATTTAGAGAGACTGTGTTTTATCGTCAGATTTGATTTAATGTCTAGAGAGAATTTTTCACCCTTAGTACATGCAGAAGGAGGTGGTAAAGTCAGCTGGGCTCACTGGTTGTATAACCACTTGTATACACAGATTTTTGTCGGGGACAAGCGCAGGTCCCAAAAATGTAGTCGTCTGTCAGTCTTTTTAGCTGCTTTATTCGAATATGCACACTTAATCAAATATCAACAGGTAAGTAATATTTGTAATCAGACACTGAGCAGACCAGGGCAAGAACAGATAGCAGACCCCGAGGACATAGTAGAAATGCCGGAGAGTCTTTTTCCGGTAATAGATGGCGGTGAACAGTCGCCTATTTTGGGAACCCCTTTTAAATTATCAACCAAAAGAAGAATGGAGGATCCATCACAACAGGTAAGTGCGAAAATATTGCAGAGTAATTGTTCGGATAATAACATGAGAACAATGCAGAATAAGTTGCAGGAAGTTTCGGACTTCCTACTGCAACAACAGGAAAGCATTCAGAACATACAAGAACAGGTAACTGTCAATAATAATCATTCCAATTCATTGATTGAAAAGAATAAACAATTACAGGATGCTGTGAATAGCAAGGACGGTTTATTGAAGGAAATGCAGAATGACCACAAACAACTAGTGCTAGCTTTGATCGAGACCACAAGGTCTATTCAAGATTTTGAACCATGGCAGGTAGCAATGCAGAAACAAATCCAAGAAGAGATGATAAATTTTTCCATGATGAATGCTACAATGCAAGCAGAACATGTAGTTCTGTGTTCCAGAATACAAGTTTTACAGGAAATGGAAACCCAGTTATTAAATAATGAAGGCGTTGAATTGGATGCCACGTTGATGACAAAGATAGATATAGAGTCACTGAAACAACAATTGTATAATCATGTACATGATACTTGGAAACTTTTTCGTAGAAGATGGCTGAGTATACTTGTTCCCCAAATTGATCAAAGGCGGTCCTGTTTTTTGTCCAACCATGAAAACGATCTCATGACAGTCATTAAACGACAGGAAAATCATCTTGAAGAATACAAACAGACGATTCAAGAATTGCAAAGAGAACTGTTACAGGTGCAGACACAGGTGAATCGGGAGCAGAACACTGACATAAACAATCAGACGCACCAAAGTGGCGAAGAAAATACTGTTAGTTTACAGAATCTACAGGGTGCTCCCAACATCATTAATGAGTCTGAACATAACTCTGAAAAAAATTTTGTGGAACTTGCGGGTTCGAGTCCACCGTGCGTGCCAGTGTTAGACGACCGCCGGAGTGGGACAGACGTAATGACCGCCTGATATACCGGAATTATCAAAATCCGTGCAAAAAAGTTGGTACGCGCATCTTGAAAAAAGATATATAAAGCAATGTAAAGAGAATGGCGAGAGAGACGCTTGTGTATATGGTTTTAGAGAGAGAGAGAGGGATGCCCTTTCTGAGATTGTCAGAGTTTACTTACACTATGGTGAAGCTCTGAGTATTGTTTGTGTCGATTTCTGTTCTGTCTGCATCGCCTGCTCATACTGAAGTTCACCGTAGTGAATGTTAAATGTCAGGTTATGTGGTTGAGTACTGTTTTCGTATCGTAAGATTGTATGCTCTTCGACTGTTGAAGTACCCTGAGTTAGTATAAGTGAATGTAGTACTGCATAAGTTGATTTGATACAGATTATTGCTTTTGGTAAATGTAACTTTTAATTGAATGTCTCGGGAAGTATTGTGGTGAGTGAATCTATCTGATTCACTCTGTTTGATATATTATATGTTCATGAATCTGTAGAAGGGACAATTGTTTTGTTCTTCGAGTAAACTGATCTGGAGAATTTTGGACGTAGGAATCTAAGAACCAAGTATTGATGTTGATTAGTAACTGAGCTAGACGAGTAGTCACGCTTGATGTTGTAACGAAGATTTGGGAAAATAGTACAGGGCCTCTGTTTAACAGACCCCTACCACTCCCAAGAACCCACGACGATTTGGTAATGTCTTACGGTAATGATAATTAGAGTTAACCATAGTTTACGGTGAAGCTCTGTATTACGTTAATCTTTGTTCGATAACGACTTGCGTTTGTCAGTAACACAGCATCGCTAGTTCAACACTTTAACAATGACGGATCCAAGCGATTGTGGGCATCGAGAGCTGAGATGCCCCTAATTGCTTGGATCGGTCGCATTCATTCACATAGCTAGGAATATGATACTTGTTTGAACACGACCAATCCAAGCGATTAGGCCCATCAAAGAAGCTTGGATGGCCCTAATCGCTTGAATTGGTCGTGTCCAAAGGAGGTCATCTTGAACCTTAGATTGCATGTGAACTTTTATATCTTATTATTCGTTAAGAATTTGGAGAAAGTTATGCTACCATTGCGTCCGGAATGTGCCAAAACCCTAAGATTGACTGTCTATTTGCATGATTTTGATACCGAGAGGTCTTGATAAGCCTTTTTGTATTGATTTCGAGACACGACCGATGCAAGCGATTAGGCCCATCCAACATTGTTGGATGGGCCTAATCGCTTGCATCGGTCGTATCCTAGATTCATGTATAGATAAGCTTATCAAGACCTCTCGGTATTAGAATCATGCAAATAGACAGTCAATCTTAGGGTTTTGGCACATTCCGGATGCAATGGTAGTATTAGTTTTTTGAAATTCTGAGCAAATAGTAAGATAGAGAAGTTCACATGGAATATGAGGTTTAAGATCACAACATGGAAAGTGCAGAGTGTAAGAATTACCATACATTTTGTTGTGTTCTATTTTAAAGCCTTGCCATCCATTTTGAATTTAAGTTTACCTTACAGTGTTGCTAAGCTTCTCAATGCATATTGATCAAAACTTTCCATTAATTCCTAAATTGAATGAAGAAAAAAGGTTTGGATACATTCAAATACATGTGTCATTACATAAAGACAACACCTCATGTGGCTGGAGAGTGATTGCAAATACAGTAAGGTTCTTGGAAAGAAGGTTTTACAATCTTGAGTTAAACTTGTTAGACTATCCAGATGCATGGGTCATCTTGATCAGGGAGAGAGCAATAAATACCATTATGAAACATGTAATATTCCATTGAAGAGGATAGAGAAGTTTTTATGACACGATCGATACAAGCGATACAGGCAATCATAGAATTTCGGATGGCCCGTATCGCTTGCATCAGTCGTGTCATCCAAGATTTTCCATTGTCATACCATCCAAGCTTTTCCATTGTCTAATGTGCACCTTGGATAGACTCAAATAATTAAATTGAAACTAGTTATTGAAAAGTAAAAGTATTGTTCATCTAGAATTTACTCATATGCAGTTCTTGTATAGTCATTGCCCCATTGAAACCTCATCAGAATGTTGAAATTAAACAAAAGAAATGGCAATAAGAATATAGTCTATAAAAAGCTATAATTGAAGTGATGTAATGAGTCACATTCTTAGTTACCATCCTGCAAAGGAAAATCAATGGAAGTATGGAAAAAGGTTCTAAAAGGGAACATATATTATGTAAGAACTTCTTGGTTTATATTCTTGAGTCACCTAGAATTTACTCATGCAAGTTCCTTTATAATCATTGCACAATAGAAACCTCATCAAAATCTTGAAATTAAACAAAAAAATACCAATATGAATATAGTCCATAAAAAGACATAATTGAAGTGATGTAATCAATCACATTCTTAGTCACCATCTTGCAAAGAAAAATCAATGGAAGTTTGAAAAAAAGCTTCTTAAAGAAGGAGACTTGTTACAATCTAAAGGGTTGGAACTTAATCACCCTGGGTGGCAAGCAAGTTATGCAAGATAATGTTTTCTCTGATCTAATGTTAACTATTGCATCATCAATTGAGAATCTCAAATGTGATGATGCCTCACCAAGGTATTCTAGGAGTTCCCTTACATTTGTGAGTTTCCAATTTGTTGTGACAATTATTTTCCTAGATTGAAAATCTAGATGAATTAGTACTTCTAACTCAAATTCTCGACAGCTCTCCTCTGGGTCCAAGGCTATCCAGAGTCCAAGCTTTCCTTTCCACCTTCTGTTGAATGATCAGGAGCATCCCAATGTAATAAAGAGATGCAAGGAGCAGGTAGATGTACAAGATTTCCATAAGAGCTCCTCCTTGATGGCACCTGATAATCTGCAAAATGGACAAATAACTCTATGCTATTGAAAAATTGAACAGATTTGTTTGCATACATAAGTTCTGCATATTCACTCTAGATGTTCCTATTAAACATTCAAAAGGTTGCCACTCTAGAATATTGGAAGGAAAAATATATGCAATACAAAAACAGTTATGTTGTTATACAAAAACAATTGAAATGATAGAAAAGCATTGTAAAACTTCACTTATAGTACAAAGGCAATTGAACATGATTTTCTAGAACAAGATCCTTAGTGTTGTACACATGTACT
Source organism: Ceratopteris richardii (assembly GCA_020310875.1). Taxonomy (NCBI): domain Eukaryota; kingdom Viridiplantae; phylum Streptophyta; class Polypodiopsida; order Polypodiales; family Pteridaceae; genus Ceratopteris; species Ceratopteris richardii. The sequence continues at coordinate 116,194,811 of CM035421.1, forward strand.
CTTGCAAACCAACAACATCTCTTCAATTTGAAACTAAGCATCACCTGGGCCGACGCATAGGTGATCGCCTATGCGTAATGGTTTCTTCTGTCATTACTTTTAGCGCGCTTGCCTTATGGGAACCTCTACAATTAGTCATTCATTTAACTTCACAGAAAGAGGTTTCCACAAAGAATCCTCTCTTCTGTTGTAACCTCACATGCGGTTACACGATTGGAAGGACGACAAGAATAAGAAGAATGCTCAAAGCTAGAAACCGACATTCACAAACTTTGCTAGTATTTATAGATAAAAAGGCTTTGTAGACATGGAAACTTTTGATTTCATGTAAACCCTGTCGCCGAACAACCATGGAATTTCGTGAACCCGAAAATATTTCGTATCTTTAGAAATCATTCCTTCTTGGAACTTTAAAAATATGCATTGTGTGGTGTGCAAAAATGTCTTTTTTTGCATCAAAGAAAAATTGTACACTGAATACAAGAATCTTCATCACTTTTGCGGTGCTTTTAGAGCATATTGTCTTAAAAAAAGAATTTCATCATACAGTTAAAGGAGACAGCAATGTTATATTCTTGTACACGTGGAGAGACTCTATTTGTCAATTTCCTTAATCCGTCATTAGCAAACAGCCCCTTTTCGGCCGTTTTTCGCCCTAATGCATCACTTAGTTATAGGAAATGATGTGGAGAATTGTGGAAGTTATCCAAGGCTCTATTGAGGATGTCAAACTAGCAAAAAAGGTGGATGGCATCATCTCATAATGGATGGGTCACTTCCTCATAAGGAAGACCATGTTTGATTTACTTATTCATGCTCAAGATAAGTGGTTGAAGCATATAGAGGTCATGTACCCAAGCCATGCCAAAGTGTGGGAAGCACCTAATATGGTTTTGGATAACTACAATAATTCCATCTATGGGGCAACATGGGACCAAAGCTTGGAGAGATCTGTCAAGCGAAATCTATGAAATCTTGGGCATTAAACTAAGGCCGAAGGTTTTTTTGTTCCTGTTGTTTTTCTATTCTTTGTGGCACTCATGCAGGTACACCAAAGTCGAGAGTCCGAGGGGGGGTGGGGGATGGTGTGCTGGCCCCTCTCAGAAGATTGTAGAGAAGGGGGGAATTGATGGCAACATGGGGGACGCTTCAAGAGTGGCTGTCCTATTGCACGATTTTTTGTCTCTTTGTAGGAAAAGAAAATGAAGAGAGAAGCGGGAGGTGCCTCGGGAATGAACACACAAGGGGGGTGGCAGCTACCCATCATTGGGGGGGGGGGGGCTCCCCATAGATAAGCAGAGAACTTGGGGGGGGGGGGGGGGGGTTCATACCAATTTTTGGAGAACTGGTCTAGGGGTTCAAAAAGGGAGAGATTACACATGATGTTGGAGAGTCCTTAATGGTCTAAGGAGCATTAAAGGTTTTCTTTTTCTGATTCCATGGGGGGAGGGGAATCAAGCGTGTAGGAGGGAAGCAACGTCATGTTTGTGGGAAAATGTTTGTGTGTGATGTGTAATGCTTGAATGGGTTGGATGACTGGTTATGATGGTTTATGTGTCTTCATGGAAGTGAGCTAACTATTTGCATGAAGTGGTAGGTAAAAAGCAAGGTGACCCGGTTTGTGTAGATGCTTATCAATGACGACTTCGCAAGCAAGAAGGGGGGGGGGGGGGGGGGGTATGTTGACTAAAATTATTTTTATCCTTTGCGCTAGCATGTCTCTATGGTGTGGAAGAAATGTTTAATTGCTTGTGTGGGACAACAGTCAGTTGGAGGCAAAGGTGCACCAAATGGGTTTATTGAACGGAGTCTCCCACATTTTCCAAGGCATGACAAAACTCCTCAGGCAAAAGGTTTTGTTGCCAATTCCTTTTACACTAGGTTGACTACCACTGAATTCTTTTTCCATACTATGGGCTGGACATGAGTAAGCTTATACATGCACTCAAAGAAGAGTAGAAAACGTGCTACCTTCAGCAAGTACCACAATCTTTAAGAAGCCGTTGGTCATATTGTAATGCATTCAAAAGCATATTGAAACTCAAGGAATCTCCCTGACATGCATGGCTTGCTTACATGGAATAACTTGGATAAGATCATAAGTGCTACAAGGCTCGATTCACATCTTCGAACAAGTTCTTGCAAAGAGCTAGTGGAATTTTGGCTATCAGGATAGCTCAAGATGGTGCCAGGAGGTTTATGCTGTAGAATCTACCAAGATGGCAGAGCACGCCTGTCAGCTAGCTATAGGAAATGGTGTGGAGCACATTGTGGAAGTTATCCAAGGCTCAATAGAGGATGTCAAAGTCGTGAAAAGGGTGGATGGCATCATCTCAGAATGGATGGGTTACTTCCTCATAAGGGATTCCATGTTAGATTCAGTTATTCATGCTAAAGATAAGTGGTTGAAGCATAAAGGGGTCATGTACCAAAACCATGCTAGAATGTGGAAAGCACCTAATATGGTTTTGGATAACTACAATAATTTCATTCTTTGGGGCAATATGGGACCAAAGCTTGGAAAGATCTCTCAAGCGAAAGGTATGCAAGCTTGAGCATTAAACTACGGTAGAAGGTTTTTTTGTTCCTTTTGTTTTTCTATTCTTTGTGGTGCTGTTGTAGGTACAGCGAAGTCGAGAGTCGAGGGGGGGGGATGGGCAGTGATCTGCTAGCTCCTATCAGAAGATGGCAGAGAAGGGGGAATCGATGGTAGCATGGGGGAACATTCAGGAGTGGATGCCCTATTGCATGATTTTTTAGCTCTCTATAGGAAAGGAAAACAAGGAGAGAAGCGGGAGGTGCCCCAGGAATGAACACATGTGAAGGGTGGTAGCTACCTACATTGGGGGCGCTCTCCATAGATAAGGAGAAAAAATCGGGGGGAGGGGATTTTTTTTCATACCATTTTTCAGAGAACTGGTCTGGAGGGTGAAAAAGGGAGAGGCTGCATGGTGATGCTGGAGAGTCCTCCATGGTCTGAGTAGAATTAAAGGATTTTTTTATTTTTGTTGAATCCATGGGGGGGAATCAAGTGTGCTGGTCATACTGTGAGAAGGGAAGTAGCTTTTGTGAGGAAGGAGGCATGGGGGTTTTTTCAGGGGGGTTGGCTTCGGTCTTTTGTGCTCTTCTTGGCTAGGCTTGTAGCTCTTGTGCTATTGGTGGTTGAAGCGAAACTATGCAGTCATACAAGCTATGTGAACAATGTCAGTGTTTTCTCCCAAGGGATCTCTTTGCACCAAGGGTGGAAAGCACAGAGTTATCATGCTTGGGGCTTATTAGAGGTCAAGCACTTGTATTTGTCAGATTCTAGGGATATCATACAGTCTTTGTGCTGGGGGTGTCCAATCTCGTCAAGGAGGCAAGCTTCAGGAACTTCTTGGTTTCTTTCGGGGGAGTGGTGTAGAGATAGAGCCATCCAATAGCTGTATGTGGCGGATAAGGAGGAGAGCTTCAAAGCTAGATCTTCTTCGATGGTTCTTCCTTGTAAAAAGATTAAATATGCAAGTTGATGAGCAAAGTCGGCAAGGATTGGAGTAGATCTACATTCCACAAGAATAGTATGTTCCCCTTGTGACTAACTTCATTCATAAAGTAAGATTTTTTAATTCAACCAAATCCTTTTGGGTCATGCCTGATGCGATGTACATGTTGAGATAGTTTAGATGCTATGTGCAAACTTTTGTTGATTGTGAGAAGTATGGGAGTCGAAATGGTGCTGCATTGATTACTAGAATAAGAAATGAATTTTTGATTGCTGCTCGATGCACATGAGATACGCTCTGTACTGCTTTTTCTTTTCGGAGAGTTGTGTAGACTGTGATTATTCTCTCGAATGATGTGTGGAAAGAAGTTATTCAAGGGATAAGCATTGAGATATAATGGGCACATTTAACAAGTGAGCATTATTAATGTATGTGGAGATGTATACAACAAGAACAAAAATGCACCATAACACTGTGCTCTCATCTGTAACACGAAGGTGGGCACTATGAACTGCAAGTTTGATGGACCTTGACACAAAAGAAGAAAATAAATCTCCATGCACGGTTTTAAGGCCAGTTTTAGTAGTAAAATGCTTCACCCTCACATACCTAAATAAAAAAAAATTATTGAATGGTTTCTTTGTAGTTTCCAATAGTAGAACTGAAATTGAACGTGCTATACAATACATGTTTGATCCCCCTTAAGGGTTGACTAGAACCTAGGTTTTTATTTCCTTCCTAGCACATCTAATATGGATTAATGTCTCTCATCTTTCTCTTACTCAAGTGAATGCATTCATGAAGGGTACATGGGGGCTTAACATATAAGAACGTGTGATTTTCCTTGTATTCCATCTGTTCCAGGAGAGTGAGCTATCTTAAAACAAAAAGGGGAAGGAGATTATAAGGGCAATGCATAGGTATACAAGCGAAGGAGAGATTGTGCATTGTTGAGGTGATGTGTTTAGTAGGAGCTTGAGAGGTAGTCCATGGAGAAAGTGAGTAAGTGAGTGGGTGTATGAGAGAGAATGTGAGAGGAAGAAGCGACAAAGAGGATAAGAGTGAGAGATATTCAGAGCAAGGAAGAAAGTGAGAGTGAAGGGGAGAAAAGGAGAATATGGGAAGTGAGCACATGACTCAGAGTGTGAAGTGAGAAAGCAGGAGTGGAATTTGCATGTGGGTGCAAGAAATGGAGTACACAAAAAAGGGAAGGAGAATGAAGGTGTGTAAGTATATGCATGTGAACATGTGTATAAGCTTGTGGGTGTGTGAGTAAAAGTGCATGTGGGATAGAGTGTGAAAGAGGGTGAGGAGTACGAGAGGGAGTGTGTGTGGTTGAGAGGACCAGAAAGAGTGAGGAAAAGGAATAGTGGGAAAACTGAAAGAAAGAGGAGTGTGAAAGAGGGAGAGTGTAAAAAAGTGTACATGTGTGTGTAAGTATAGATGTAGATTTGTGTGTGTGTGTGTGGAGAGAGTGAAAGGGGGTTGTGCGAGTATATGTATGCATGAGTGCTTGTGTGCATGTGTGATAAAGAAAGGAGCATGTGTGAGAAAGGAAGGAAGTAAGTAGAAAAGGGTGTGTGAGAGTGGACGTGTGTGTATGATTGTGTAAGAGAGTGTGAGAGTGGAAAAGGAACAATGACAAAAGGTGTGTACGGAAGGGAGAGTGAAACGAAGTGGGGTGAGAATATATGCATGAAAGATGTGTGTGAAGGTAAGGGAGCAAGAGTGAACAAAGCAAGCATGTATGTGAGTTTGTATGTGGGAGAGAGTGTCTGAAGGTGGGGAAGATAGGAAGCATAAGTGAAGTGGTGTGAGAGCGAGAAATTATCGTTTAGAATATCATTTAGAGATCAAATTGGGGACCCCAAGTAATACAACTTGATCGATTCCAAGTTTGAGTTTGGGTAAAACATAATCGCATCCACACCTTTTCATTGGGCATAGGAGAGCAAGATTTTGGCAATCCTATTGGGGATTGGAAAAGTGGGTGTAATTGTGCATATTCGCGAGTCTAGGATAAGAAACATTCTCCCAAAAATAGGAATCTAAGAAATTTAGTTGTGAGAAAACACCTTCGCTGTGGCTTCAAAAAATCCCTTCACAAGTGAGGCTCCATCCTTAGGTACCATTCTAGTTAGTTTCCTCAATCCAATTTGGAAATTGATGAGGGAAATCCATCACCCATAAGCTCAAGTCTATGATATGCTCTGCTACCATTGTGAGGAGTGATTCCTAATACATAGAGATGAGAGGCTCTTCCACAAAAACCTACTTTAGACCAACCTAAATAGCTCTATATATATTTATTAGACTTTGTAAGCTTCTATCATATGCCCTTGCATGACTATGGGGCCTTGGAACATGAATCTCAAAACTCTATGTCAAAATAGATAACTTTTGAGTACCTCTCAGTTTAAGAAAGCTATTTATGGAAGAAGGTACTCATCATTTTATGCAAATCTTATAGCCGAGTTGGAAAGGACCAGAGAAATTTTGCATAGATTCAAATGAAATGATGAGCATACTATTCCAAGTTATTCCATGAATTTAGAAGGCCTCTAGTGAGAGAAATGTGCATATAAAGTCACAGGTGTGATCTCAACTTTTCACGAAGATGAAGATGCACACACACAGTCACTTGGATATGTTTGTAAATAAATATGCAAAAACCCAATCACCAAAACACTTTGTAGCCATACTCAAAACAGTCGTACCTTCATAATCCAATACATATATGAGACAACAAAATCATATACTGGATGCAATGACTTAGACAAGGTAAGATACTTCTTGCATTGTACTCTAGCAGTAAACAGAGAGCAATGTACCCAACAAAATGTGATGTAAATGTATTGCTGAGTAATTTATGATACAATGAGAGGTAGGATGACTCTAGGTGCTTAACTGTAAGTACAAAACCACTCGAATGAGTTTCATGATGATCTCTTTTAATACGACTAAAATGTAGTGTGTAAATACACTTTTCAAAGATGACCATTGGTTGGATCTACCTAAAAGTGATACATACTTTTAGGATACATTTTGAATTTTGAATATGCTAGTATAATTTGACTCCCAATATATCCATGAGATTATCTCTAAATTGCTTCTTTACTTTTGAAAAAAGTACTCCATGAATTTTTACCTTGGACCCTCTTCACACACATATGTTGGGGAATATGCAGAGATAGGCCAAAGAGCTTTCAAACTCAATATACACAATAATAATGAACACTTGATACTAAGATTATATTCAAAAGAAAGCTCACAACAAGGGCTTTAAGACAAGCTATCTTGTGCATGAAGCGGACGACAACTACACAAAGAGATATAGGCGATACAAAATCTCAGCCAAAGTGAAAACTTTAGCAAGCAGGGGGCTAGCTTGGACCTGGTGTATACACTCCCAATGAGAGCCTAAAGGTGCACAAATGATGCTTGAGGAGGCCATGACTTTCTTCCAAGCTATTGCTTATATAATGCTCGAAAAGTTGGTGTAGAATTTGAATTCAAATCATTCCTTCAAAATCCCCCACTTTTCTCAATCAAGGTAGATGGAATCTTGAGCTAAAAGAGTCGTGGAAAAGTGGTTGTAGACTTTACCAAAAAATGAAATGATGTGCCACTTGTCTTAAGCCTTGGTTCACACACATTTGAGCTTGTACATTTCTACCACTCCCCCTCAAGCTCAAATGTTAGTCTCCATTGATCTCCTTTATGTTGAGGTTGATCTTGAACTTCTCCAACTTGCTTGCATCCAAGAATCTGGTCATGAGATCAGCAAGTTTCTCCTTTGTGTTGATGTACTTTATGTCCACTTCCTTTGCTAGTACCTTCTCTCTGATGAAGTGATAATGTATCTCTATGTGCTTGCTTCTTGCATGGAACATAGGGTTGCTTACTAGATGAATGCTTGACATGTTATCTCAAGATAGAGTGAACTCTTTGACCTCCATATCCAAGTCTTTGACGAGCTTCTTGAGCTACATGATTTCACATGTAGCAAGTGCTAAAGCTCTGTACTCAACCTCAGTAGATGATAATGCAACTATAGGTTGCTTCTTGGACATCCATGACATTACTCTTTCACCTAGCATGAGGAGATATCCAGATGTGCTCCTTGTATCCTACTTTGAACCAACCCAATCAACATCACTAAAGCCTTGAGGTTGTAATCCATCTCCATAAGGGTATTACAACCCTTGGTTGATAGTGTGATTGATGTACCTAAGCACTCTCTTGGCTGCATTCATATGAACATCAGTTGGTGAATTTAGAATGGAAAGAAATCCTACAATATAAGACAAGTCAGGTCTTGTGATGGTAGCATAATTAAGGCTTCTAATTATGCTTCTATATGCTAAAATATCTTCAAGAGGTTGTCCTTCACCTACACATAACTTAGTGTTTGGATCCATAGGTTGTGTGAGTGGCTTACATCCACTCATACCATGCTTATAAAGTAAATCTAGCAAGTATTACCTTTGAGCAAGGTAAATGCCATTTTCCACATAAATAACTTCAATCTCAAGAAAGTATTTAAGAACTCCAAGATCTGAAATCTTGAATTCATTTCCAATTTTGGCCTTGATCCATGTGATACGTGCATCATCACATCCTGTTATAATCAAGTCATCCACATATATGCATACATAGAAAACTAGTCCTCCTTAATTAGGTATAAGGAAGGATCTCCATCACTTGGTTTGTATTCACACCTATCCAAATACCTCACAAGCCTTTGATTCCATGCCCTAGGAGCTTGCGTTAAACCATACAATGCTTTTCTAAGTTTACAAACAAAATCTCAATATTTATGGTTCTCAAACCCTAATGGTTGAGTCATGTAGGCTGTCTACTGCAAATCACCATTAAGAAAAGCATTCTCTACATCCAATTGGTATATTTTCCACCTCCTAGATGTGGAAACCCCAATGATTTCCCTAATTGTGGTCATATTTGCAATCGGCCTGAATGTTTCTTCATAGTCAATCCCATAGGATTGAGCAAATCCTTTTGCCACAAGCCTTGCTTTGTACCTAGCAATTGAACCATCACAATTTCCCTTCACTTTATAGAACCCTTTTTTGCCAATTACCTTCATCCCTTCTTCTCTTGGAACAAGACTCCATGTGTTTTTGTCTTCAAGGGCTTTGTACTCTTCTTCCATAGCTTGTTGCCACTCCTTTGTGTCTTTGGCCTCTTCATAGGTAGAAGGTTCATGATCTTTGATAACCTTAGTCATGAAAGCATAATGCCTAGCAATATAACTTGAGATTTGATGTTTTACCCTTGTTGACCTCCCTTCTTCTCATTTTGGTGGAATGAACCTTTTTTGCCTTGGTGCCTTTATTTTTGATTTTGATGTAGCTCCCCCTTCTAACATAGGTTCTTCAGAGTCTTCAACTTCATGTCCATCTTCATCAAGCTCTAACAATCTTCCCTTTCCTTTATTCACTCATTGATGGGCTGAATCCATGCTTGAAGTCCTTTGTATGCTTCAACCACTGATTTCGAAGCTATCTTGAAACCTAGCTTCATACCTTCTCTCTACCTCCTCAATATCTTCATCCTGCAATGGAACTTTGGAAGCATACGATGGTTTGGGTTCATCAAACACTACATCTCTAGATACCTTTAACTCCTTTGTATTAGGATTTTAGCACCTTTAACTTTTTTGCTCCATACCATAACCAATAAACATACATCTTTGAGCCCTTGCATCCATCTTACCTCTCATCTCTTGTGGCACATGTGTGTAGCATACACAACAAAATATTCTAATGTGTGAAAGGTCTGGTTTCCTTCCACTCCATGCCTCCTCAGGTGCCATGTCATGTACCCTTGATGTGGGACACCTAATCATCAAGTACACAACAGTAGATACAACATCTACCCAATATGTGAAAGGCACATTCATTTCATTTAACATACTCCTAGCAATTTCAACAATATACCTATTCTTCCTCTCTGCCACCCCATTTTGTTGGGGAGTATACCTGCAAGTGATTTGCCTCTTTATACCTTGGTCCTACAAGAAATCACAAAAAGCATGGGAGAAGTATTCTCCCCCTCCATCGGACCTTAGGGTTTTGATGTAGCAACCTGTCTCCTTTTCAGCTTGTGCCTTGAATCTTTTGAATACATCAAGCACATCTCATTTTTGCTTTATACAATACAAACATACTTTTCTTGAGTAATCATCTATGAAGGTTACAAAGTACCTATTAGCTGCAAGAGAGGACTCTTTGGTTGGCCCCCACACATCTGTGCACACAAGGTCTAACACACCATGTGCTACATATCTACTCTTATTGAAGGGCTACCTAGTAGACTTGCCTAGTTGACAAGCTTCACACATCTCATGCAACATTGGTAATGAAAAATGTGGTAAACCTCTTAGCTATTGCCTCTTCTCCATGTCTTTCAACCTTTGAATGTTGATGTGATCACACATTTTATGCCACAAATCCAAGTCTTCAATCTTCTTGTTGCCATAGGTGATGAACATTGCCTTGTTGCTTTGTCGTTTGCCAATGTCAAGAGTGAACATCCTTCCTTCCTTCTTTCCTTTTGTTAAAGTGAATCCCTCAAGTACATAGAGGTTGTGAATGCCTTCCATTTCCCAAATCTTCTTAGATGTATCCAGGTCTTGGATATGACCTATCATGGAGTTGCTTATGTGTTGAGAAAGAATGAAGATCACTCTCCTATCCCTTTCTTCCCATTCTCTAATGGCCCTCCTTTGATTCTTAGTAGCTGTATGTGGACCTATGTATGGCTTCACCTCACTACCACTAACCAATCCCCAAAGATCCTTTCCCATGAGGAAGTTCGAGATTCTAAACTTGCAAGGTTGGTAATTGCTCTATTTTTCTGTGTGTTTTCTACGTTCGTAACCTCTGTGTGTGTGTGAGCAAGATCTTGATAACAATATGTATATGTATATGTATATGTATATGTATAGGTATATGTATATGCATATATATATATATATATATATATATATATATATATATATATATATATATATATATATATATATATATATATATATATATATATATATATATATATATATGTATATGTATATGCATATGTATATATATATATATATATATATATATATATATATATATATATATATATATATATATATATATATATATATATATATATATATATATATATATATATATATATATATATATATATATATATATATATATATATATATATATATATGTATATGCTCTCATAGTGCCTCTTTTGCATCAGATTGCTATGCTATGGCTGCCTCTAGTCTCTGTGATGAGACTGAGCCTATTTTGTTTGATGAAGCACAAAATTTTGAACATTGGATGGCTGCAATGCAATCACAATATGATGATATCATCAAAAATGGTACCTGGTCTTTATGTGACTTGCCTCTTCGCAAAAAGGCGATTGGCACTAAGTGGGTATACAAGTTGAAGCATAAACTTGATGGAACAGTTGACAGGTATAAGGCTAGGCTTGTTGCAAAGGGTTATGCGCAAGAAAGAGGTGTTGATTTTGATGAAACCTTTACAGCTACTTGCCGAATGACTACTATTTGTAGCATCTGTGCACTTGCAGCTCATCATCATTGGAATGTACAACAGTTGGAGATTGAAATAAATTTTTTGAATGGTGACTTGCATGAAGAGGTGTATGTTTTTTAGCCCTATGGCTTTGTGTAGAAAGGGCATGAAAACCCCGTGTGTAGGTTAAAGAAGGCATTATATGGTTTAAAGCAAGCACCATGTGCTTGGTATGAAAAGATACATGCCTATGTGATTGCACATGGTCTTGAGAACAATCCAACAGAAAGCACCTTATATCTTAAGCATGCCAATGATGTACTTACGATCATTATTGTGTATGTTGATGACATGTTCATCACTAGTCCTCATGAGAAGCATATTGCTGATTTTAAGGCTGATTTGCATGCCTCAATTGAGATGTCTAATTTAGGGAATTTGCATCATTATTTGGGCATTTTGTTTATGCACGTTGATGGTGGGATGGCTTTGTGTAAAAGGAAATATATTGACACATTATTGCTGTGTTTTGGTCTTGAAGACTATAAACCTATTGCCACTCCTATGGAGACATGTTTACAATTGAGTCTTCGTGATGCTGGAGATGCATTTGATGTTTTTCTCTATCAGCAGGTTGTTGGATGCTTGATTTACTTATGCATTACTCGACTAGATATTGAGTTTGCTGTCTCACAGATGAGCAGGTTTATGCATTGCCCAGGTGTCAAATATGGGCATGTGGTTAAGCACATCTTTCGCTAGTTGAGTGATACCCGGCTACTTTGGTTGTTTTATCCCAATGGGGGATCGCTACCACAAGATTTGCATGCTTTTTCTGACTCTCATTGGGCTGGTTGCTATGACACTCATGTGTTCAATAGCAATTTTTGCTTCATGCTTGGTAGCTCATGCATATCTTGGATGAGCATGCATATCGTGGCTGAGCAAGAAGCAGCCTAGTGTGGCCACTTCTAGTTGTGAGGCTAAGTATAGGGCAGCTTTCACAACGACTATTGAGTGTGTGTTGCTGAGATGCCTTATCGCCGATTTGGGTGTTCGTTAGTCTTCTACCACCACCATCTTCACTAACAGTTAGAGCACATTGGCACTTTTGAGGAACCCTCTGTTCCATGCTCGCACTAAGCACGTTGAGGTGCATTATCATTATGTCAAGGACAAGTTCTCTGCTGGAGAGATCAACTTGGCATATTTGCCCACGTAGGAGAACATTGCAGACCTTTTCACAAAGGCCCTACCTAGGGAGAAGTTTGAAGATTTCCACAAAGCTTTGGGCTTACTTCCTTTTGTGTATTGATTCCACATAGCTTGGCACTTCCTTATACATGATTGCCAGCTCCTTGTTCACCGCATCACTCCCAAGGGGGATTCATTGATATATTTAGGTAGTGATGTGTGTGAACACTCTAGGACTCTCGGGGCACTTTTTTCCCTCTTTAGAAGGTTTTTTCCCTTGCATTGTATATATGCCTATAGCCCTAATGGGTTACTTATCTTTGTACATTCTAGTGGTAATATGTTCAGTATTGTGTGTTGTGCTCCAAGTTTCTTCTTCTTCCTTGTGTTGTTCGCATGCTACTGCAGACATCTAAATCCAACAATGGGGGGGCAACTTGTTTTTGATCTTTTTGATCTCAAGGATAAACACTCTATGATGTTTAAAAGGTGGGGGCTTCTTACAACTAGAAATTCTTCTACCTAAAACAAAAAGAAATTTTTTGATCAACCATTCTTAAGAAGGGCAACCAAAGTTGGGGGACACTTCTCTTTCCAGATCTTTGAGAGGGTCTCACCTCTAATAGCATTCCATAGTGCTAAGGTACAACTGATCCATTACCCAATATCCGCTGTTTCCATTTGACTTGTCCCTATAGCAACATGATTCCCCCAAGGGCCGGCCAGATCGACATTGACTTGGGGCATGCAAAAAAGAGCTTTTCCAAGTCTTCATTGCCTTGAATGCATCTTTTACACCATGGTGGGGCACCATATATTTTGCTAGCGTTTACATTCGTTCCAAATTCCCTAATGGAGGATTTTCCACATAAGAGCCAATTTTTTCACCTCGATAAGGATTTCAAAGAGACTAGAACTTGAAATCCCACCTAAAGCTTGACCATTCCAAACACCATCTCCTATTAAGCATGCCATGAAAGTCCACATCCTTCTTGAATCTTGGAATTTTATCAAGATTTTTTTCTTTGTGCTATCTAAGCCTCAAGTTCCAATCTCCTAGCTAATCCATTCGCATGTTTCTTGATTCAAGAGGTGTTTCCACAAACAAAAACCTTTGTTCCTAATCTTCCTAGATTTTTGGAGGCTCCGAGGCTCAACATCTCTGATGCCTTTGATAGGCTCCAACCTAAGAGTGCTCTTGTTTCTAAGATTCACTTTGTCCCAAGAGGTGTCCGTGTTGCTCCAAGCTTTAATTAACCATTTGGACAATAGCTTATTGGACATTCCTTCAATGTTGAGAATTCCCAAAGCACCTTGATCTTTTTGGCTTATGCAATGCAGCAAATATACAAAACATTAGAGGAACATACATGACAAGCTTGACACAAACAAATTCAATAAACCAAATGGTACTTACAAACTCATGACGCATCGTGTCATATCCGCTGCTACCCAAATGTGATGGTCCAACCCTATCTAAACGTGTGGCTGCAGCATCTCACTGCTGGTGATATCAGTCAAGAGTCTACTACCACTCATCATGAATCATATCCCACTCCTCATCATCTAACCATATAGGCTTTGGTAAGCCTGCACTGAAAGCACCACGAGCCTCGGATCGTTGATGGGACATAACTTCACATGCGGTGTGTAGAATCCACTCTGAACTGACAAGAGGCTGCCCATGTGCTGGCCACAACTCTTTATAAATCATCTCTGTGATATAATTCTTCTGTTCTTTATCTTGTTCACTCCATTTCAACATGATAGAGTGTCCAAACTGTATGGAGCAAAGTTGTCGTATACGTGCATGCATTGCTTTTCCAGCCGCATCCATCACTGGAGCTCCATCTCGGATATTATACACCTTGGAGTCATGATGGTCATGAGCAACCCAAGGTGTACATGGTGTTCCACGTGGTGTTCCATGTGGTGTACCACGTGGCATACCTACATCTGAGGTACTCATTCTAGGAGTAGAAGTGGGCGACACAACATCCGTCACAATGTGGAGTAGATCCACTCCTAGAACCTCCTGCTCCAGAGCCTGACCTCGACTTACGAGATGGGCCAGCACCTGTACCATGCTGAGATGTCGAACGCACATGTCTACTGCTAGAGCCAGTAGCAGATGGCTGCAAAGATGGTCATGGTGGAGTCATAAAGCTAGGAGACACACCTCTGGCGGGAGTAGCACCACCGCAAGGAGTGACGCCGGCACGATTGACACCAGCAGGAGTGAGGCCGGCAGGAGTGAGATTGGTAGGAGTGAGGCTGCTATGAGTGAGGCTGGGGGGGTGCTACCACGAGCGATCCGATACTCTGATGTAGCGGCCATATACGCGGGAGGTACCTGAGAGATGAACTCTAAGAACTGCTCCTCTGTCATGGAATGTGGAGTGACTGGAGGATTGTCTCCCATCATGCTCTGTAACAAAAGAACTCAAATAATTAGCATATGATAATAAAGGTAATATAGAGAAATGGTAGTGTACAAAAGAACCTAGCAAAAAAAAACAAAAATTAGTACGTACAAGTGTTTGATTCAAAACTCCTATATTCTAGCATCCTCTTGGAGATCCGATGCATAGAGAATATCTATCTCTATATTGATGACTTCTAAATCACTTGGTATGCTAGTTTCTTCTTGATCATCATCTATTGCTTCATCGTGTATTTCATCTTCTTCAAGGACCTCTTCTTCTCAAACAATGATCTCTTCCTCCTCGACTATCGAATGAATCTCAGAGTCCACTACAGATGGACTTTCTTTTACATCTATGTTCTCACAAATTTGTCTACTACGTGTGATGACTTGTAAAACAGGTAGCCAATTTGGTTCTTTAAAATCTGGTATAAAAACAACTTGCTCACAGTGTTCAGGAAGTACAAATATATCTCTTTCATCCGTCCATAATTTTGTGGACTCGACTTGAAGCAAACCGCTTTTATCCCGCCTCACTATTGTGTTTCTTCCAGAGGTGACTACTTTGAACCATTTCGCATTAAAAAAAAAGTAATCAAACTTCCTAAAGGATAGTTTCAAGATATCTTGAATCACTCCACAATAATCGAGTTGGACTTTTTGAGCATTATCATCTCTTGCACTCGCTCTACTTTTTTGCAAAAAGTTCACCATCACCCCACTATCAAAAGTAGAACTATTTTTATTGATTCATGCGATTTGAAAGTATCGTCCATGAGACCATAGTGCACCGTATTTAGTATACTCCCAATCACATCCCTTTGCGAGTTCTTGTTCTTCTTCAGAGATATCTTCACCCACTGCCTTTGCTTGTGAAACCACTATATCTAGCCATCTGCTCGTTGGAAAAGGTGGAAGAGGTCAAAGACTTTCTAGAAGAGGCAAAAATTGAGTGGAACAATTCCTTCGAAACTGAGCTCTTTCCTTTGCGTTGGTCTCCTTGGAAAGCTCATACTTTTCTAACCACTTCTGCATAGGCTCAGAGTTAACTATGCAAAACATCATTGCCTTCTCTCTTAAAGATACGTCCATTTTTCTTTGCAACCCTTTACCTTGTGGTTCATTGCCTATGAGACGAACGTCTTCATCATCTCTCCATGAGCGAGGCATTTATGGATCCGACATATGTAGAAACTCAGTTATGAATACAAAAGACTCTTGTACGAGCCATCCTTCTACCATGCTATCCTTTGGACGTGCTCTCTGTCGAGCAAACCCTTTTAATGTCTTCATAAAGCGCTCTAAGAAGAACATCCATTGACTATGGATAGTTCTTGCTATTGCAACTTCATCTACCACATGAACTAGTAAACGAAGTTGAATAGTGAGAATACTTGTGGGAAAGTATTTCTCTACCATACAAACATCCTCAATAGCATTGAGTTTCGCACTCTCTATGCTATCTCTATTTATCTCTTTAGAAGAGATCCACCGTAATAAGGAACTAATTTTATAAATGGTTGTTAGTACATCCTCCGAAAGACAATCTTTTAAGACTACAAGGAGCACAAACAGTAAAAATGTGTGCCAATCGTGAGACTTGAGCCCTCCAACATCGTCGTTTCATGTGAAAGCAGTCTTTCGACACCTCATGCATCTAGTAGGTGTTCAAAACTCTGAAACTGTTTTCTTCATTTGTTGCTCTTCCATCCTGCGAAGCACCCAAGGAGCTCTTGGTAATGATACTATTTCATTGGGCTTAGAAATTGCCCACAACTCTCGCATACGACATTTGTCTTTTAAGTCCTCCCTTTGTGCTTTGCTTTCTTTCTTTTTTATCAAAGTCTTCTAGAGAATCTCTCTTACATTCTTAAAAATATGCATCGGGTCTACCAAATGATTGATCAATAATTCACTCCAATAAGGGAATTCATGAAAAATCAACAACCATTTTATGCCAGCGATTGGAGTTTCTAAATCCCACACTTGTTTCCAATCACTAGCTTTCATTTGGTGTTGTGCTTGTCAACCAATTTGTCCTTCACATAAAACATGTCCATTAGGCAAGTATCTATGGTGTCCTTCATAGATAGTTTTACACAATGCTTTGGAATAGCATGCTTCGAGTCGTGGTCTGCATAAGGGACAAGCATGGTAACCCCAAATCGACAAACCTAAACATTCACCATAACCAGGCCAATCATGCATCATCCACATAAGTATGCCTTGCACTCGCATGTCTTGTCTTCTTATAAGTTGAGACATGTCACACACAGTAATCCCATCCCATGAAATGCACAGTTCTTCCACAAGTGGTGCAAGGTATATATCCATGTTTTTTACCTTATACTTATGTGGCACAATATGAGCTAATAATAAATGACCTTTCTTTGTGGCTAGCCATGGTGGGATGTTATAATTGACCAAACATACAGGCCATGTGCTCCATGAAGAGCTGTGTAAAGCAAATGGATTTACTCCATCCATAGCTAGGCCTAGACATATGGATCGAGGCTCACTAGCAACTCTGGCCACTTACTATCTATGTGCTTCCAAGCATCAGAGTCAGCAGGCACTTGCATTACACCATCTGTAGACTTGCTCTTTGCATGCCATGACATTAGCTCAGCTATAGATTTGCATCTAAACATGTTCTTAATCCGTGGAATGATAAGAAAGTGGCAAAGAACCTTTGTGGGGATTGCTTCGCCTACAAGGTCTTCTCTAAATCTATTTGCTTCACATTTTGGACATACGTGGAGATGCTCATATGCGTTCCAAAAGAGGATGCAGTCATTCGGACAAGCATGAGCCTTAGTGTAATCCATTCCAATGGACTATAACAGTTTTTTTGCATCCCCATGTGTTGGAGGCATGTCATTGCCCTCTAGAAAAAATTGATCTTTAAGAAGCCTGCAATAAGCAATTAGAACGATATT
>CM035421.1:116217415-116344915 GCA_020310875.1 Ceratopteris richardii
CATCTACGCTTGACTATGTACAGATTTCTACTGCTTCTTAAAAAGTCGGCTTGACATAGGTGAATTGGTAAATTCATTTCTCATCATATGATTCATCATTTTTAGTCAAAAAACTTTTAATAGGTTGCTTAGCTTCCTAATTAGACTCCTCTAAAAGATCTCTGGCCAATTTTGATGAGAGAAGGAGTACTGAGTAAAACACTGAGTGTCATAGTTCAAGAATAGAAGGTTTGAGCTAGTTGACTTTTGGTCAAACTTGTATGCCTTGGTTCAACTTTTTGCACGTGATCTTCCAAGGTACATAGGGTCTCAAATATACTCATTGAAAAGCTAAAAGAGCCCACAACACATCTTTGGAGTTTACTTGGTTGGTGTAGTGCAAGGATTTTGTAGCACCACTTCATCAAGTTTGAATTTGAATCTTTACCTATAAGTGTTCCAAGGTTTTAGGACTTGATTTGCTATGAGTCTTCACCAAATAATTCGTTTACATATTTCTCCTAAGAACTCGTAATAGGAGGTCTTTCCTCATATTCACTTTTTACAAGGAGTAAAAATTAATATTTTACAAAAGATCATTCATGTGCTAATACATGATTGCACATATGAACTTTAGGATAAGTGGCCAAGCATTTAGGCTTGGAGTAATTGCATTAACATTCAAGTAGAGACAAAAAGGGGGGGTTGATCTTATTGCAGAGTTAGTCATAGAAGTGAGATTGTGCGTTCATCAATTAAGCAAGGTTTAGAGTGGAGTCTAGAAAGCTTGAGGATAGTGATAACAATGAAACTTATGTGTCAAATTTTCAAAGTTCCTTCAAGTTTTTTCCTTTCCTTTGCTAAGTGTCCTTTTCTATCTTTCATTGTGATACTATGTGAGAAATTCTTACATTAATCAACTGGCATCTTTTTTAATTCTCTCTATGGTATATTTTTATATTTATAATCCTTGAATATAAGGCCTATTCAGGAAAAATGGGAATTACAGGATTTTGAGAGAGTGATTTGTGTCCCACTGTTTTACTTTTCAAGTCATTCACACACTACAACATGTTATTATCTCTTGATAGCAGCATTAAAAAAATGACACTTTACTATTAAGCATAATTATATTATAAATGGAGTATCAAGGTTCGACTCAAACTTAAGAAAACAATACTATATTTGTCATGGAAGAAAAACAAGAGTAAAAGCAAGTGGGTCACTCGTAAGGGTGATGAAAAAATCATTTACATTCGTAGTATCTCACGTTAAGCGATCTTACCCTTGCTTTATGGATACACGGAGTCCCAAGGGCCCTTAGCTCATTTATTGTATAACTGTTCTTTTATGAATTCAAGCATGGGCGATTAGACCCCTCCAACACTTCCTTTTATGAAAAAACAAATAGAGCATGGAATAGAAATTATAATTCTAATTTATGAAGAATTTTAATACAAAAGATTCTTCCAATCATATGCTCCAATACAAGGAGTTCATATGCTAACACAAACATACACAACTATGCTAATATTACATAGTGCACTGAGGACTATATGAGACTAACTCTATGAGCTTCAGTTGGTTCGAACTTCTACTTCCGGTTTTATAATTGTTTTCTATATGTTCGAAACGTCATAACTAGGTATGATAAGAGTCTTGGATGTTGTGATTTTCTATTGTAGCAAATTGACAACATCCAAGATGGAATGGTCTCAACACCACATCTTTGAATATAGAGCTCAAGTCACATTATCATGAATGTTCCCATAGAATGTCATAGCGTGAAAAAGGAATGGTTCAAATTTTTTTTACTCAACATGCGAAGAATGAGCATATGTCCAATGTCTAGCCTGTTGGACATGGAACAAGAGATGGACCATAGTTCTCTTGAAATCTTGTCTTGTGAGCATCCATCCTAATGATCCTATTTGGTATATGTCTCCTAAACGTGCACACCTTCATATTTTGTCTTGAACATTCTGATGCTGGTACCCAATTGTAGTCATCACCACCTTTAGTCAACTCTTGGACTCATCTAATTGTACATGTAAGGTCGGATCACATAGTCCTTTGCATGTAGTTAGTAGGATATAATGTGGTTGCATCATTAGAGGTGTGGCATTCATCCACTCTAGCAACCCCCTTAGCAATCACCTCGAATGAACTACTTCCATGATACAATGTTACTTTTCATGAGCATGGAATTGGTGCCTCGTTGATGCCTTTGGGAAGATGAATTCCACGTTGTGGGTAGATAAACAATGCGCTATACCCATGACACTATCTTCTAGTAACCCTTGAAGGTAGTGGAACTAGATCTCAATGTATTTCATGCATGCATTTAACATGGGGTTCTTAGCTTTAGCCATGCAACTTTGATTGTTGAACTTTAGCTCCATGGGTTCTTTGGACTACACATCTAACCTTGAAAGAATCTATCTAAGGCACACAATCTTGCATGTGGTAAAACAGGCTACCTTCTATTTGTCTTTTGGAATAGATAACACCACTAAAGGTTGCATCTTACTGCATGAGGAGAAGACTCTTGAAACTTGTGAGAAATTAGATGCGTATATTGAAACATTAGAGAGTCCACTAAAGGTTTCTAGAGTTCCATAGGATGGTCTGGAGAAACTTTTTGCCAAGACCGTCTCATCTCTTTCTATTAGCCATTGCTTCTCACAATATACATATACAACTATCTATACATACATACATACATATACATATATATATATAT
This sequence comes from Ceratopteris richardii, assembly GCA_020310875.1. NCBI lineage: Eukaryota > Viridiplantae > Streptophyta > Polypodiopsida > Polypodiales > Pteridaceae > Ceratopteris > Ceratopteris richardii. Next base: position 116,220,138 of record CM035421.1, read on the forward strand.
ATATATATATATATATATATATATATATATATATATATATATATATATATATATGCCGCAAAGGAGTTGAAGAACCATTTAGGATCTGCGAAAGATACGAACATCACGAAAGAAGTTGCATTCAAAAATGTTTGCATTGTACATATCTGCCGCATATGTTTGAATGCCATGATGCTGAAGAGATAGACGTTGGGTGCCCAAGAACCCATCTATGAAACTCATCTGTTCAAGATGGATATATAAGGTAAAGATGAATTATAATCGTTCGATTAATACTTAAAAAGCAAGGATAATGTCTAAAGAAGATGCACAAACCCAAGGTATTGATTATGAAGAGATATTTTCACATGTTGCAAAGATGTTTGCCATTAGGGTACTCATGAGTGTTGCCTCGTTCGAGAATTGTAAGATTTATCAAATGAATGTTAAAAATGGTTTTCGAAATGGATGGATATCAGAGAAGGTATACATGGCTCAACCTCCTCGTTTTGAGGTCAATCATGTCCTCAATATATATCCATGTTGACGAAAGCCTTGTATGGCTTAAAGCAAGGTCCTATGGCTTGGAATCATAGACTTCTCACTTGCAAGATAAAGGTTTCAATGTAAGCAAGGTAGATCCTTCCCTCTTTGTAAAGAGGAACCAATCCGAGATCATATACTTATGTGTATATGTTTATGACATTATAATCACAGGTAATGATGGAGAAGGGATCAAAAGGATCAAAGCTCAAAGGAAGGAGTAATTTGAGATCAATGATCTTGGATTTCTCACATACTTCCAAGGTTTGGAAGAAGCATATACAAAGAAAGGTTATATGTTTCTCATACAGACAAAACACATTAAAGATATGCTTTCTAAGTTCAAAATGAAAAATACAAAGGTTGCAGATACTCCCATCAAGGTAAATCTGAAGTTGAGTGCTCATGAAGGTGAGTTAATTGAAGATGTGACTAGCTATCAGAGTCTAGTTGGAAGCTTAAATTATGCTACATTAACTAAAGTAGATATATGCTATGGAGTAATTGTGTAGAGTGAGTTCATGAATACTCCAATGAAACCTCATATTGAAGAGTCCAAGAGAATTCTCAAATATCTAAAGGGAAAAATCAATGAAGGATTGTACAATCCATACACATCAGATATAGATGTCATTTTTTTTAATGCAAATTGGGCAAGCTGTAAAGATGATACGAGAAGCACATCAAGATATCTTTTGTAGGTACCAAGTTGATTTCATGGTCATCAAAGAAGCAACCTATTATAGCACTCTCATCAACAGAGGCATAGTATATAGGAATTGGAAATGCTACACAAGAAGCAATGTGGATTAAAATCTTATATTTTGATTAAAATCTTATACTATTAGTTATATACATCTTGCAACTTACCCAATCCATCATGCGAGGACTAAACACATAGAATTACACTATCATTATGGTAGGGCAAAGATTATAAGCAAAGAGATTCAACTCTCATATGTGCCAACTCATCAACAATGTCCATATATGATGAAAATGCATTGGATGGAAGCAAGCTAAATAAATTCAAATCAATGGTAGGATTTCAATAATCTTGAAGCATTGAAGAATCAAGCTTCTTAGCTTGAGGGGGAGCTTTTGGTGCAATCAGCAAGCCTAAGAGTTTTGCTAAGCCTCGAGGACTACACACATAAGTTACTCTACATAGACTGACTCACATAAGAACTCACGCTTGTTGATTTCCTTGCATTTATCTTGGGTAAATGTAAAAGAAAAAACGTGGAAATGAAATCTCATGATATTAGGGAGCCAATTCCATGACTTTAGTAGTTGAAATCTAATTCAAATCAATGCCCTGTATCTATCAAGTTCAAATTCAAAAATGTGCATAAATACAGATGGATCTTAGTCACGAAGAGAGAGTAGATTTGAGAGCGATTGAGCTAAATCTCAAGCCTACATTGAGAACATACTATCTAGATGTAGTCCTCTTCACTCCCTCTTTATCATATGTGCAATATTATTCATATTTTGATACATTTCATTGAGTAAGTTCGTCTGCTCATTCTTCTTGAGTACTTTCATGAAGTTTAGTTGATTCCTCTATGTTTGAGCATCCATTTGCTAGAATTAACTTTGGATACTTAGAATGAAGTGGATAATATAATATACATGTCCAATTGCATCAGCTTTGGTTAAGTAAATTGCAAGATATGAATATGAGAAATTGATTGTGTTGACAACATGATTGCTCCTATTTCATCTACATTTGTATCCGCATGAGTGCATCTCCATTTTGTATCAAAGAGGTACTCCATTTCTAGTCTATTTCCATTTTATATTGTATTTCCTTTGTATTTGGGTACCTTGCCATGTGCTTCTACTTGTTGTATTCATTCTCCTTTCGGGAGACTTATCCCACATATGATGTACTTTTGAGAGCCCCTCCCAAATCTATATAAGGAGCGCCTCTCCCCTCATTTGTACTTCAAGTTAGAAGCTTGAGGAGTGTTGAAAGTTTTTCAAGCTCAAGAGTGTGGGAACATGCCCCAAATTGAAACTTCCACATCATCCACAATCAAAGGAGGCTGATTTCCACGAGTTGGAGGCATCCAATTATGCCCATAATGGAAAGAAGTTGATTAGAGAAGATTTAGCTCACCTCTTGATGTGATTGGACCTCACTTTTGACATGTATATGCTTTTGATTAGTTAAAGAGGTTAGTATGTGGTCTTTAAAACCTCTAATGAGTTTTATTATGACTTAGAGTCGTGGAAATACGTGCCCAAGCTGCCCCCTTGCTTAAGCACACCCTCTACTAGCTGTTCTCTGCATATTTTGTAGAAATTTCACTTTTACACACTCTATCTATCTAGATGTTTTTGGCAGACCCCCCGGTCTTGTAATTGTTGTTTCTCCTTCATCCAGAATCCATTTGCAATGATTTTTGTCTTGTTGGAAAGTTTATAAGTTCTACTTTTTCTGGTATACGTCTCAAGTTCAGTGCCTGCACATGTGCAGAGAAATGTCCAGAACAGTGTCAGTCTAGTTAGCTCATACTCTGTGAAGAGATCAAGTTATCTGTTTTGTTGCAGCTGGTTGAGGCATCATCCAGTGTCCAAATGGCGTGATTTTACTCTCATTTGAAAGATCTTAGAGTCTAGTTTAAGGTTGAAAAATTTCATTATCAGTCTCTGCATATACGCAGAGAAAATCAGAAAATACAGAGCCTATGTCTGAAAAATTTCAGGATCCTAGGAGGGTTCATTTGCTTTTGTTGTGCACATAGGAGTGTTTATCCTCCAACAGTGGTATCAGAGCTATAAGTGGAGTATCAAAGAGAGAAGAAGGAGCTACTAAAGTTAAGTAAAGACTTTATCAAATTTTGAAGGAAGGAAGCAAAGAACGGGCATGTCAACAACAAGGGGAATCATCAAATCAAAGACGAAGCTTCATCAAGAGGAGTAGCTATATTTTTTGAGGTAAAAGCCATCTTTTTCAACTTCATTACATCAAGGGGAAGGTTCAAGAGAGCTAGGAGGCACCATGGTTGATCTCAATGCTCAGATTGAGAAGCTCGAAAAAGGAAACTACCAACCATGGTGATTTAGAATAAGCAATTTTTTTATGGGGAAAGGTTTGTGGGGACTTGTGAGTGGTGGAGAGCCAAAACCCTACATAGATGAGGTAAATCTAACCAATGACCAGAGAAGAGAAGTAAGAGAGTGGGATGAAAGGGACAAAAGGGTCATTTTCATTTTATCTCAGCATATTAGCAACTCTATGGTAGGGCATATTCAAGATTTGGATGCATCGAAGAAGGTGTGGGAGTGCTTGGAGAGATTGAACTCAACCTCTAGAAAAGCTAGAAAAATTCAGCTCAAGAATGAGCTAAATAATCTTAGGAAAAGCCCCTCTCAAGGTGCTAATGATTACATATTAAAGGTTAAAGAGCTTGCAGATGCACTAGGGTCAATCGGTTGTGCCCTAGATGATGATGATCTTGTCGCCCACACCCTAAATGGACTTAGGGATAATGAAAAGTGGAGGGCTTTCACTTGTATGTAAGGGACTCTATTCCTGATTTTGATCAACTAATCACTCTCATGGTGACAGAAGAAATGAACCTTGGTGGTCATAATGCCAAGGATAGCCAAGGGCAATTGTTGTATGCAGGTAGAGGAAGAGGAAGACACAATCGAGGTGCTACAAGAGGAAGAGGAAGATATCAAAGCAACCAAGGAGGTCAAGGACAACAAGAAAATGCAGGTCAAAGAGGTGGAAGAGCCACAAATAGAGGAAGAGGTGCAAGATTTGGTGGAAGAGGACAACCCACTTCAAATGGATGCTTTGTATGCGGTAAGCCCGGTCATTTTGCAAATGAATGCTATCATAGAGCTCAAAGACAAGGGAATCAAAGCAACAAAAACAATTATAGAGGGCAAGTTAATTATGCAAACACATCATCCAGCCAAGGGAATGATTATTTACTTGCCATGAGGTATGGTGAAGATACAACTCAAGCTAGTGAAGATGTATGGTATGTAGATAGTGGATGTAGCAATCATATGTCATGTCAAAAGGATCTTTTTAGTAATTTGCAAGTCCCAAAGCATCAAGGGCATGTGGAAATAGGTGATAACTTAGAGCATACCATTCAACATGTGGGAGATATCAGTTTGGAACGAAATCAAAGAGCAAAGTGCTTATTAGAGGTATTACATGTCCCTACTATTACCAAAAACTTGATTTCGATCGGCCAAATGGTAGAAAGAGGCTATCAAGTTAGGTTCAATGAAAGAGGATGTTTTCTTGAGGATCCAAGGGCAGGTTTCAAGCTCATTGCAAAAGGAAAGAAGCAAGGGAGAATGTTCACAATGGACTTAAATCAGCCACACCATTCAATGTATGTCACATATGGAGAAAAGAGGATAGCAGATTTGGATCTATGGCATAAACGAATAGGTCACATCAACCTACAAAATCTCAAGGACACGCAAAGGAGGAGCTTGGTAAGAGGCCTACCAAATTTTACATCTAAAATGTTGCATGAAATTTGTGTAGCTTGCCAACAAGGAAAACAATCAAGGTTGCCCTTCAAGAAGAGTACATATGTAAGTGCAAATGGTTTAGACCTCATTCACATGGATGTTTGGGGCCCAACAAGAGAAGCATCCCTTGCTGGAAATAGGTATTTTGTAACCTTCATTGATGACTTTTCAAGGAAAGTGTGGTTGTATTGCATTAGAAACAAATCAGATGTGTTCCACTACTTCAAGAAATTCAAAGCACAGGTGGAGAAGGAATCTGGCAAGTTTATCAAAACTTTGAGATCTGATGGAGGGGGAGAGTACTTCTCCCATGAATTTTCTGAATTTTTGCAGGTCAATGGCATCAAAAGACAATTTACATGCAGGTATACCCCTCAACAAAATGGGGTAGCAGAGAGAAAGAACAGACACATAGCAGAGGTAGCAAGGTGTATGCTCAACGAAATGAATATGCCACATTGTTATTGGGGAGAGGCTACATATACAGCCACATACATCATGAATAGATGTCCCACATCAGGTATACATCATCTAACCCCTGAGGAAGCATGGAGTGGAAGAAAACCTTGCATTTCACATCTTAGAATCTTTGGTTGTATATGTTATGTACATGTACCTCAAGAGTTGAGGTCAAAGTTAGATGCCAAATCTGAAAGGTGTATTTTTTTGGGATATTCTATGGAACAAAAGGGGTATAAATGCTATAATCCCATCACCAAGGAGGTGAAGGTAAGTAGGGATGTTGTCTTTGATGAATTGAAGCCTTGGTATGCATGCACAAGTCCATTGCAAGTTGAAGACATAGGTGAGACAGATTTGAAGAATGATGATAGAGTTCAAGAAAGCATGGATTTAAGTGGTCCAAGCAACTCATGCAACACAAGGGCACCCTCACCATGGAGTGGAAGGCTTAGGGAAAGAGAGACCAAATCTAAAGAAAGCAAAGTCAAAGGCAAAGAGAATATTTTAGTTGAAGAAGGAAGCTATGTGGACGAGAGCATATTGGAAGATGAAGAGATAGAAGAAATTCAAACTCCAGGAGTGGTGAAACAAAGAAAGAAGATGGCAACCACACCTAAAGGAAGTGAAAGAAGGTCTTCAAGAGTAAGATATCCAGTAAAAAGGTTAATATATGATAATTTCATTGCAAAGCATTATGCATACATGACTTAGGCAATCAAGGACAAAGAACCAACTAGTTATGAAGAAGCTAAGGATTGCAAGGAATGGCAAGAGGCAATGAAGGAAGAGCTCAAAGCACTTGATGAGAACCATACTTGGAGCTTGGTATCAGCTCAAGAAGGCATGAAGGTGATAGGTAATAAGTGGGTTTACAAAATTAAAAGAAATTCAGATGGTTCCATTGCTAGGTACAAAGCAAGGTTGGTGGCGAAAGGCTTCTCCCAAAGCTATGGGATAGATTATGATGAAACTTTCAGCCCCGTAGCCAAGATGCCAACAATTAGGACTTTGATTGCAGTGGCCATATCAAGGAAATGGAGCTTATATCAGTTGGATGTGAAGAATGCCTTCCTCAATGGAGAGCTTAAAGAAGTAGTCTACATGAGCCAACCTCAAGGATTTGCTAGTATGAGGTACCCAAATCATGTTTGCAAGCTAAGGAAAGCATTATATGGACTAAAGCAAGCCCCAAGGGCCTGGAATCAGAGGTTAGTGGATTATTTATCAAGTTGTGGATACAAAGAAAGTGTTACAGATCCATCACTTTACATGAAGAAGCAAGGAGACAAGACGGTATACATATGCATCTATGTGGACGATTTGATCATCACACGAAGTGATATTGCAGGTATTAAAGATATCAAATCAAAGCTAGGAAAGGAGTTCAAGATATCTGATCTTGGAATACTAAAATACTTCTTGGGAATAGAGGTAATCTATGCACACAATGGCATCTTCTTGATTCGAAGAAAATACGTGTTGGATGTGCTATACAGGTTTGGTATGAGTGGTTGTAAGCCACTTTCTCAGCCCATGGAGCCCAATACAAAGTTGATTGCAGGTCAAGGAGAGGTTATACAAGATATTACACTATATAGAAGCATAATTGGTTCATTAATTTATGCTACATTCACTAGACCTGATCTTGCATATGTAGTAGGTGTTCTCTCTCAATTTTTGCATGCACCTACTCATGATCATCTTATGGCGGCAAGAAAGGTGCTTCGATACATCAAGCACACCATCAACCAAGGTCTATTTTACTCATATGATGCTGATCTAAGTGTCAAAGGATATAGTGATGCTGATTGGGCAGGTAGCAAGGATGATCGAAGGAGTACATCGGGTTATGTTTTCATGATAGGTACAAAAGTGATCTCTTGGAGCTCTAAGAAGCAACCCACTGTTGCTCTTTCATCCACAGAGGCTGAGTAAAGATGTCTAGCATTGGCTACATGTGAGCTATTATGGCTCAAGAAGCTACTTAAGGACTTGGAAGTATAAGTGGAGGAGTTTCCTCTTTGTGGAGACAACATTTCAAGCATCTATCTAGCTAACAATCCCATGTTTCATGCAAGGAGCAAGCACATAGAGGTTCTACCACTTCATTAGAGAAAAGGTGATGGCAAAAGAGCTAGATATAAGGTATTTGAACACTAAAATGCAGGTTGCAGACATGATGACAAAGTTTCTTGAAGGTACAAAGCTTGGAGGATTCAAGGAAGCTATCAACATAAGAGACATAGGCTGAAGCAACGAAAGGAAAAGACTTGAGCTTGAGGGGGAGTGTTGAAAGTTTTTCAAGCTCAAGAGTGTGGGAACATGCCCCAAATTGAACCTTCCACATCATCCACAATCAAAGGAGGCTGATTTCCACGAGTTGGAGGCATCCAATTATGCCCATAATGGAAAGAAGTTGATTAGAGAAGATTTAGCTCACCTCTTGATGTGATTGGACCTCACTTTTGACATGTGTATGCTTTTGATTGGTTAAAGAGGTTAGTATGTGGTCTTTAAAACCTCTAATGAGTTGTATTATGACTTAGAGTTGTGGAAATACGTGCCCAAGCTGCCCCCTTGCTTAAGCACACCCCCTACTAGCTGTTCTCTGCATATTTTGTAGAAATTTCACTTTTACACACTTTATCTATCTAGATGTTTTTGGCACACCCCCCGGTCTTGTAATTGTTGTTTCTCCTTCATCCAGAATTAATTTGCAATGATTTTTGTCTTGTTAGAAATCTTATAAGTTCTACTTTGTCTGGTATAAGTCTCAGGTTCAGTGCCTGCACATGTGCAGAGAAATGTCTAGAATAGTGTTAGTCTAGTTAGCTCATACTATGTGAAGAGATCAAGTTATCTGTTTTGTTGCAGCTGGTTGAGGCATCATCCAGTGTCCAAATGGAGTGATTATACTCTCATTTGAAAGATCTTATAGTCTAGTTTAAGCTTGAAAAATTTCATTATCAGTATCTGCATATACTCAGAGAAACTCAGAAAATATAGAGCCTATGTCTGAAAAATTTCAGGATCCTAGGAGGGTTCATTTGCTTTTGTTGTGCACATAGGAGTGTTTATCCTCCAACAAGGAGCCTACTCCATGCTCTTGGAGAGCTCATTTCTAATCCACATGATTTTACCCATTTCATGGTCTACTCATTTTGTGTCTCACACATTCTTTGTTTTGTGAGACTACTTTACTTTTCATTTTGCCTCCACGTGTGTACTCTCTACATGGTATCAACACGCTAGGTGGAGGTCTTGGTAGTGGGTTTGGCAGTCATTTTGGTGGTGGTGGTGCTTTATTTTGATGGCTTTCTCCTCATTGAGAGAAGCTTTTTTCCATCAACTTTTGGGATTCATTCTGCCCATTTGCCCGCCCTCCCACCCATTTTCCTCATCCATTTGTGTGCCATTTGCCTTCATTTTCCCCTCCCTCCCACCCCTCTTTGTGGTTAGAGTGCAATATTTTGTTAGTTTGGAGCGCATTTATGTGGAATTGACAATGGTTCTTATTGTTAACGTGTTTATCAACACTATGTTGCCGCAACATCATTTTTGTCTCTCAAGTGTAGTGTGTGTATCATGTTGCATCTAATAGCACATTGAGTCTACTCAAGCATACTTTCCAACTTGTGGCATCGAATCACAACAAAGTGTCTTCTCTGCTTCACCTTCTGCAACATTGCATTTTGCACACACCATAATCTTCAGTATTTCGACTACGTGAGCACAAGCACATCCTTCTCTGGTGAGCGGGCTAACGTTGCTACTGAAAGTCTCCCTTCGTGCACTCTCCTTTCAGGACCATCGTGCAGCTAGAGTACAACACTTGCAGAGAGCAAAGGAACAAGTATAATCTTTGGGATTGAGGAGATTTCACCCTTGCTCTCTCTTTGATTGTCTCTCAGCAGCAGCACTCATCCGACACCGTTCAGACCATCTACAGTAGTGCACTGCCTCAGTCTCTTAGAAGACTCCGACACCCATCTCAGCCCGGCAGCCATATCTCCAAAGGCACGCCAAGAAAAGACAGTGCCAAGTCTCACAGAGAGAGAGAGAGAGCAGCTCTCTCACACACAGTGAAAGTGAGTGAGAGAAGAACCTGCCTTGCGAGTTATCAGTGAAGGAGGTATGGTAAATCCGCTTCAGATGGAAGTTCTAGCCTCGACCCTCTGTGCTGAGTTAAAGAACGAAACTAAGCTCTACACAAAGCTTTGAAAGAGCGAGCTCTCTAAGAGATTCCTTTCTGTGTTCTTGTAGGAGCTACAGGTGGAGCATCTCCAGGCCAACGAAGGCACCATCAGAGCAAGCTTGACCTGCGGCTTCTCTATTTTTCCACAGAGAGTAAGAAAGATAAACATTGAGCAATATATGTTGCAGGTAATGACGAGCAGTCAGAATTACATCATCAATGATGTAAATCCCTATAAAATTCTGGACGCTATCGGTTATGTGTGTAGCGTGCCAACTTCCAGCATTACTTGGCTTATTAGATCATGCCAGACTGCAAGCTAATTCCATCCATGGCTTGTCTGTAATGTATTTCACAGATATAATTAGCGCGATCACGTGAATTGCCTCGAGCTCACTAAATAACATACATTGCATGTACATTGTATAGTGCCTGCTTATTTTCGATATCAGCATTGATCTCTGGCCAAGTAGACTGATGTTTCATGGTTAGCAAGCCCACCGAAGGACTCCATCAGAGATATTTGAGGCACATATACATACACACACATATATATATATATTTGAGATATATATATATATATATATATATATATATATATACACACATATATATATATTTGATATATATATATATATATATATATATATATATATATATATATATATATCCATCAGAGATATTTGAGATATATATATATATATATATATATATATATATATATATATATATATATATGTATATATGCCGCAAAGGGGTTGAAGAACCATTTAGGATCTGCAAAAGATACGAACATCACGAAAGAAGTTGAATTCAAAAATGTTTGCATTGTACATATCTGCCGCATATGTTTGAATGCCATGATGCTGAAGAGATAGACGTTGGGTGCATGTGCAATTTTTTGAAGCATTAACTTATGTGGTCGTACCTGAAGAATTGTAATGAAGGAAAGGAGGATATGTGGTCATTATCATGCATGTGTTACTGCTGTGCTTATTTGTTCTATCAACCTGTAGCATTCCACTTTTGACTTCCGCAATTCTATCTACTTGTCACTTCCACAAGTTTCTAGTAGATATATGCTATGAAGTAATTGTGTAGAGTGAGTTCATGAATACTCCAATGAAACCTCATATTGAAGAAGCCAAAAGAATTCTCAAATATCTAAAGGGCAAAATCAATGAAGGATTGTACAATCCATACACATCAGATATAGATGTCAGTTTTTTTTAATGCAAATTGGGCAAGCTCTAAAGATGATAGGAGAAGCGCATCAAGATATCTTACTTTTGTAGGTACCAAGTTGATTTCATGGTCATTAAAGAAGCAACCTATTATAGCACTCTCATCAAAAGAGGCTAAGTATACAGGAAGTGGAAATGCTACACAAGAAGCAATGTGGATTAAAATCTTATATTTTGATTTAGGGCCAAAGACTTGAACCCCACACATCGTTGGAGATACTATTAGTTATATACATCTTGCGACTTACCCAATCTATCATGCGAGGACTAAAAACATAGAATTACACTATCATTATGGTAGGGCAAAGATTATAAGCAAAGAGATTCAACTCTCATATGTGCCAACTCATCAACAATGTCCATATATGATGACAATGCATTGGATGGAAGCAAGCTAAATAAATTCAAATCAATGGTAGGATTTCAAGAATCTTGAAGCATTGAAAAATCAAGCTTCTCATCTTGAGGGGGAGCTTTTGGTGCAATCAGCAAGCCTAAGAGTTTTGCTAAGCCTCGAGGACTACACACATAAGTTACTCTACATAGAGAGACTCACATAAGAACTCATGCTCGTTGATTTCCTTGCATTTATCTTGGGTAAATGTAAAAGAAAAACGTGGAAATGAAATCTCATGATATTAGGAGCCAATTCCATGACTTTAGTAGTTGAAATCTAATTCAAATCAATGCCCAAATGATGAATTTTATGTGACGTATCTACCAAGTTCAAATTCAAAAATGTGCATAAATACACATGGATCTTAGTCACGAAGAGAGTAGATTTGAGAGGGATTGAGCTAAATCTCAAGCCTACATTGAGAACATACTATCTAGATGTAGTCCTCTTCACTCCCTCTATATCATATGTGAAATATTGCTCATATTTTGATACATTTCATTGAGTAAGTTCTAGATGTAGTCCTCTTCACTCCCTCTCTCTCTCGCTCTCTCTCTCTCTCTCTCTCTCTCTCTCTCTCTCTCTCTCTCTATATATATATATATATATATATATATATATATATATATATATATGTACTCAACCCCTTTGCGGCATATATATATATATATATATATATATATATATATATATATATATATATATATATATATATATATATATATATATATATATATATATATATATATATATATTCCGCAAAGGGGTTGAAGAACCATTTAGGATCTGCGAAAGATACGAACATCACGAAAGAAGTTGCATTCAAAAATGTTTGCATTGTACATATCTGCCGCATATGTTTGAATGGCATGATGCTGAAGAGATAGAGGTTGGGTGCATGTGCAATTTTTTGACGCATTAACTTATGTGGTCGTACCTGAAGAACTGTAATGAAGGAGAGTAGGATTTGTGGTCATTATCATGCATGTGCTACTAGTGTGCTTATTTGTTGTAGCATTCCACTTTTGACTTCCGCAATTCTGTCACTTCTACAAGTTTCTGATGTAAGTTCCTCATCATCCACGGATATTCCCCACCCACTTTTTTCACCATTTCCAGTACATATCTTGCTATAGCATGTATGATATCGTAGCAGATGGCTTGTCATTTATACGTCAACCATTGGACATCGTCATAAATGAGGGAGACTTTACTACCATACGCGTAATGTAGAAAAGAAGCACAAAAAGTATGTATGGATTTGAAATTGCAAAGACGCGTTCACTATAGTATAGAATGAAATGGAGTATGGGAATATTGCATAATGTTATTCCCTTAAAGGAAGCGATTAGAAGAAATACTTGCGATAAGATTTCAGAAACAAAGTGTAATATCAGGTTTGCCATGTAATAATCAGGATTTGATTGATACAAAGTGGTTCCGCAAACACCATAAGTAGTGGCAGTATCTGCATCCACATACTTGATCAGTAGACTCCTTTTAAAGGATTTGAATGGTATGACACCATATGAAATATGCAATGGAAGAAGACCTGGCCTTGATCGTTGCAAAATCTTTGGGTGCATAGCATATGCACACATATCTTCACAAATCAGAGAAAAATTAGATCCAAAGGCAAAGAGATGTATCTTCATTGGCTATGACCTTAATTAGAAAGGCTATAGGCTATACAATCCAAGCAAGAGCGACTTCATTGTAAATAGAGATGTTGTTTTTTATGAAAACAAATCTTGGTTTGAAGATGCTTGCCAGAAAATCAAACTTTCCTATGACCTAGAGGAAGAGTTTCCAACATTATCAAAAAAGAACGACCATATACTTGAAGCATCAAGTGATTATGACTAAAAGATTGCAAGAAGGAAAATTAATTCTTGTAACTCTAAAGGCAAAGCCAAAGTTCAAGACTTGGGAGATGGAAGAATCCTCTCAACAAACCATAAGAAGATCAACTAAAGAGAAAAGGAAGCCAGAAAGGTATGGATATGATACTTCATCAATCACTAGACATTCAATATATCTAGCAGAGGACTCAAACTTTGAAGAGCCTTCAACTTATGAAAAAGAAAAGTAGAAGCCTAAGTAGAGGAATGCCATGCAAGAGGAGATAGAAGCTTTACAAGAAAATCACACTTGGGAGTTGGTGCCCAAGAACCCATCTATGAAACTCATATGCTCAAGATGGGTACATAAGCTAAAGACGAATTCTAATAATTCAATCAATAGTTAAAAATCAAGGATAGTGGCTAAAGAATATGCATAAACCCAAGGTATTGATTATGAAGAGACATTTTCACATGTTGCAAAGATGCCTGCCATTAGGGCACTCATGAGTGTTGCATCTTCCAAGAATTGTAAGATTTATCAAATGAATGTTAAAAATGGTTTTTGAAATGGATGGATATCATAGAAGGTATACATGGCTCAACCTCCTGGTTTTGATTAAGGTCAATCATGTCCTAAATATGTTGTAGGTTGAGGAAAGCCTTCTATGGCTTAAATCAAGCTCCTAGGGCTTGGAATGATAGACTTCTCACTCGGAATGATAGACTTCTCACTTGTATGGCTTAAAGCAAGCTCCTAAGGCACTAAATTTCCAACCAATTATGAATTAACACTACGACTATAGAAGTTTCTTTATCACCATGACTATAGAAGTTTCCTTCATCTATAAATTAACATTCTCCATGGGTGTAGATATAGGTCTACAATTTTCCATCCAAGCAGCAGTCATGATTTTTGGATCATATGTTTCTTGGGAAATTAAAATGTACTCTAGTGTTTGCCAAACTTCAATCCCCAAACAATAATGCATGAGATCAAAGTCTCTCATTTTGAACTTGAGTCCTAAAGCATTTCAGTTTTTTAATATGTCATCAATTCAACTATAATAAGAAGATCATCCACATCCAATTGGATAATCATGCACATGCCATAATGTTTATATGTATATTTATTCGCCTATGTAGGAATCGGAGGTATAAGTATAGATGCGTATATTGAAACATTAGAGACTCCACTAAAGGTTTCTAGAGTTCCATAGGATGGTCTGGAGAAACTTTTTGCCAAGACCGTCTCATCTCTTTCTATTAGCCATTGCTTCTCACAATATACATATACAACTATCTATACATATACATATAATTCTCTCTCTCTCTCTCTCTCTCTCTCTCTCTCTCTCTCTCTCTCTATATATATATATATATATATATATATATATATATATATATATATATAGATATATATATGCCGCAAAGGAGTTGAAGAACCATTTAGGATCTGCGAAAGATACTAACATCACGAAAGAACTTGCATTCAAAAATGTTTGCATTGTACATATCTGCCGCATATGTTTGAATGCCATGATGCTGAAGAGATAGAGGTTGGGTGCATGTGCAATTTTTTGAAGCATTAACTTATGTGGTCGTACCTGAAGAACTGTAATGAAGGAAAGGAGGATTTGTGGTCATTATCATGCATGCGTTACTAGTGTGCTTATTTGTTCTAGCATTCCACTTTTGACTTCCGCAATTCTGTCTACTTGTCACTTCTACAAGTTTCTGATGTAAGTGCCCAATGTTCCTCATCATCCACAGATATTACCCACCCACTTTTTTCACCATTTCCAGTACATATCTTGGCAGCCATAAACATATTCATGCTCTGGTCGTACTGTGGCTGGGGAGATCTATTGTATATGATTCAAATCTATATACTTCTCCTTCTCTACATCACATCTTGTCTAATCTCACATTGGATTTTCTCTTGCCTTATGCAAATTTTTTTCATTTCTTTCTTCTACTATTTGTAAGTAATTAGAAGCTCGTAATTGGGGACAACTTTTGATTTTGGAAATGATAGAAGTGGTATCAGAGCCCTTTGACAACTATAGAAGGATCGACACATAAGATTATGGAGCAAGAGGAGCTTATTCAAAAGCTTCTTGGTGAATGTGGAAAGCAACCATTAGGCGCCATAGATTTGGTCATGGAGCTGAATGATGAAGTGGATGAAGGTTCAAGAACATTTAGCATGCCTAGAGAAAGACAAAAATCTGATTATGAAGATATGGAGGCTAGTGTTTTTGCCCTAAATCAATTCTTCAAGCAAGAACAATTGAATACTTTTGATGGTGAGAAAAAGAGTAACAAGGATTTGAAGGCATGGACTGAAGAGCTAAAGGATTTCTTTGATATTCTACATAGGTATGGACTGGTTGTTTAAAAATTATGCAGAAATTGATTGGGAACAAAGAACAATCACTTTAAGGTTGTGAATCCACCCACATTCAAGGTGACATGCATAATCCTAAGACTATTCTCATTTTTGCTATGAAAATAATTAGAGGTATAGATGATGGCTACAAAACATTTGTAGCGTAAGAGAATAATATGCATGAGAAAGATATTGATCAAAATCTTTCGAATTATGTAGAAAATATTTTGAGAGAATATGCAGATGTATTTCAAGAAGACATACCCGGTATACCTCCACCTAGGAAGATTGACCATGCCATTGAGTTATACCTTGGGAGTGAACCATATTCTAGAGTACCCTATATATTTAACATGGATGAATAAAAGGAGCTTAAGATTCATTTAGATGATCTTTTTAAGAAAGCCTTAATAAGATTGATAGTTTCACCTTGGGGAGCACTTGTTTTACTTCAAAAGAATAAAGACAACCCATATAGATTATACATCAGCTATAGGGTTTTGAATAAAACAACGATTAAAAATAAGAACCCACTCCCTCACGTAGATGAATTATTAGTTAAATTAAGTGGAGACAATATATTCACTAAGATTTACTTGAGATATGGATATCACCAAATTAGGATCAAACCACATGACATACCCAAAACAACTTTCCAAACATGCTATGGCCACTACAAGTTTATAGGTTTACCTTTTGTATTAGCAAATGCTTCTGACACGTTTATTTGCTTGATGAACAATATTTTTCAAGATTATCTAGATGAATTTATGCTAGTTTTTCCTGATGATATATTCGGATTCTCTAAAGATGACTGTGAGCATGATGTACAACTCAAGAAAAGTTTGCAAACTCTTAAAGAACATAAATTTTATGGAAAGAGGAGTAAATGTTCTTTGCTAAGGACAAACTTTTGTATTTAGGAAGAGTCATATCTAAAGAGGGAATTCATATAGACCATTATAAATTGAACACAATAGTTGATTGGCTAGTTCCCAAAAGTGTAAGGGATTTCATATGTTTTTTAGGATTGGTGCCACATGAGAGAGCACATATTAAGGATTTCTCTAAAAAAGATGATCCCCTCATAGAGTTGATTGAAAGGAGTGCAAGACTTGTGTGGAGTGAGGCCTATCAAAAATCATTTGAATCAATGAAACAAAATTTGTCTAAAAATTATGATTTGAAAATACTCAAAATTTGACAACCTTTTGTGGTTGCATGAGATGCAAGTGCTACTTAAATAGGATTTTTATTTCATGGGAGCGTACGGTGGTTGCATATGATTCAAGGAAATTAAGAAAACATGAACTTAATTATCCTTCTCATGATCTAGTGCTTGCTATTGTACATGCACTTAAGTATTGGAGACACCTACACTTAGGGGTTAAGTTTGAATCAAAAACAGATCATGAGAGTCTAAAATACATTTCCACACAAGCATTGCTTAACAATAGGCAAAAGAGTTGGATTGAGTTACTATGGGGTAAGATTTTGACATTAATTATTTGGCACGTAAGGAAAATGAGGTTGTTGATGCATCTCAATCAAATTCAAGAAGAACTCAAGTAGGACTCTTGTTTTGAATTTTTTGCATGCAAGTAGGGGATCAATGTATAAAAAAGAAAATTTGTAGAATGGATCTTTAGATTGTGATAATGGACTATGTATATCTTCTCAATCTCCATTGAAAGTTCAAATATTACGTGATTTTCATGACAAAACTTTTTTTGCACATCCATGTTATTAAAGGACTGTGTACTTGAGGCAAGTGGTCTTAGGAACTCGAGATAATTAAGACTATACCGAAATTACCAAAAAGTGTGTATAGTGGTTGATTGTGGCATACACTTTAATTTGTCAATGCATGGATGTAGACGTATCAAGTGTATGAAGACATGTGCATCCCTGATGATGAATGAAGTGACTATGCCATCAATGTTTGCAAACTAGGTGGAAGAACCTCTCAAGTCACCTATTTCCTTGAAAGTGCACATCATGATACTTACTACAACAATAAGCACAAATTCGACCTTTTCTTTCAGCTCTAAGGCCCAAGTATGATCAGTAGCAATTTCTTCTTAGAAGCTCTTGAGGACACGCATCTAATAGTTGTATTTTTAGCCTAATCTAGAAAATCTGCTACAAATTAGGAAGACAATAGTGAGTCTGGGAAGCCCCAATTCCACTCCACAACTCACCAAGCTTCACACATACACACTACAATGACAAAAATAGATGGGGAAGGGGTAGGAAACACCTCTAGGCACACATTCTAGGCAACAAACACACATGCAAGCTCTTGGAGAAGAAGATATGTAGTAGAGAAGAAGAAAATTCGAAATTCTTAGGTTGAAGAATGGCAAAAAGTCTCTACAAAGAGTCACAAAGTGACTTATATACATGTGCTCTAAAAATGGTCCTTTCACACAAGAGACAGACACTTTTATTGAAATTTACTAAATCTTTACTATTGTACAAGACTAATGTTACAATGTTTAGGGATCATGCTTCTAGAGGAATCCTCTTAGAGAATTTACATGGCTCTTTGATGTTTTTGAAAGGATTTTGAAAGAAAACGGGCTCTAAAAAACATTAAAAATTTGGGCCCGATTTTCTTCACTTCTTTTTTTTGCAACATTCTCCCCTCCTAGTCTGTGTCGTCGCTTGATAGGTTTCTGTGGTTTCTCTACTATGCAGTAAGTGGCTCAACCTAGGATGCATCTAGAAAATAATGGTTGTTATTCTCTTATGACTCTCCCCAACTTATTCCTATTTAACTGGATTCTGTATGTTAAATTTTTCATTACCAACAATCATGGAAGCCTTAAAGATCCAGAGGAACTTTATGTTTCTTTTAATTGTATGCCACCAGTGGTCAAGGAAACCTTCAAAACTTTCAGACAATTTGTTACCTTGTCGGAGCCTTAGTCCAATGCTTCCATCTTTTGCTATGTCAGCTCTCGTTGCATGAAGAGATGTGTTGTCCTTTTGCTTGGCCTACTAATTTTATCAAGCTTGTATATTCCTTTTCACCTCGTTCACTTAGTGATTAGAGTGATATTTATTTAGGCACCTTTCATTTGATTTTTTCCAAAGGTTGTTGGAAGGGCCTTATGGGTGTTAGAAGGACCTTGCTTAACTTCTTTGTTTGCACTATTTGGGTCCTTGTTGTTTCGTAGCTCAGCCTGATGCGTGCATCTGTGGGGATTTGGGTAGAGAGTGTGTTTGTTTATTGAATTATTTTGTGTTTTGACTTCCTTCTTCTTCTTCTCTTGATGGATTCCCCCTCCACATGTCCCTCATCTTGAATTCTATCATCCCCGATAGGCCTTTGTAGGTGGCATGAGTAGGTGTGGAATACTGTTTTGTTTGACTAAGTGTATTAGCATCACAAATCATGAACTCCTTCAATTAGGCCGCTTTTATTCCATTGTTTGGTGCTTGTCGGCGATCAAAAAAATACTTAAGTCATATGGTAGCAAACTAGCATTCAAATTGGTAGACATTTTCAGGAAGATTTCTAAATCTACTTCAAAAGCTCGTGTTAAAAAGGTTCTTTGAATGTTTGCATGTATGTAATTGGCAAAAAAATTACTCAAAAATAAATTACCATTAGGGTGAGTCAGATTGGCATGACACAGAGATAAAACATTAAAGCATTTGTCCCTTGATTAATCTTGATAAAATTAAAAAATGAGTATTCTACATGTTTGAAGACTTTCAAGAAAGTAAGAAGCATGCTAAGCACTTTGTTTGTCATCTTGATAGCAATATCTGGAAGTGAGGCATATAGTGATAACCAAAATTCGATAGTTCAAACCATATAAACTTGTGTTGGCAGATAGTTGTGCGGTGGGCTCTGTAATAATGGAAAATTGGGGCACTGATTATTTATTGTGCCATGGCATTGTTCTTCCCAAAACTGCATCCATGGCCTTTGTCCTGGTACAGGGAGAAAAGAGGGATTTACTTGTAATAAATATGGTGCCTCTTCTCAGTGCACCCAAATGTAGGATTCTTTTCCAAAAACTTGTGTCTCCAAATCGGATTGGCTTTTTCAAATTCTTCCTGTGTATATCAGAATGTAGTTGCCTTAAAGCTCAAATGTTTGTCTAGATCATTTTGTGTTGTCCTCTTGATATATTGATGTGTTTCTTCTTTTGAAAGCGCATATGGTACATTGAATGTTTTCATAATTTGATCGAAGTCTTTATTTTTGAGTTTGGCTTCTTTCATCACTTTCACCACTAAGTCTTCAAAATATTGCATGAGTCGGGACACTAGTAGGGCCCTCTCTATTTGGATTATTTCTGTAGTATTCGACATCGTATGGTCATCAATTTGTATCCCTCTCTCAAGATGTATCAATGAATGAGTAATGGGGGAAGAAAGAGGGTAGACCTCAATTTGCTTAGTGACCACTTGAAAACTTGGCATTACTGGTTTCCCCATTGTGGTTTTCTATTTTAATTAAGCCTGTAGATCTGCAATATTTTGATCTTGAGCGTTAATTTGTGCTTTGGCCTCCTTGAGTTCTTCCTCCCTCTTGAGTTGGTTGGCATGCATTATAGCAAGTTGATTATTGTCTTGTGTACATTGTTCTATGTATTTGGATAACTTCTTTCCATTTATTTCTTAACTCATTTGTGTGCTGCATGTATTTTGATTCCAACTACAATCATAGTGCTTGCTCTTGATTGAGCTGATCAGCATACTTTTCTAGTATTGCGTGGAGCTAAACCACATCTTCACTAGTATGTTCTAATGTTTATATAGGTTGATTGAGCAAGAGGGCATTCATTTTCTCTTTATTTCTATTTCTAAGACTATCCAGCTGATCCCATATATAGCTCAATTTGTGTTTCTAGAATTTTTCTTTGATTAATTTATCATGCTTTCTCTGCTTCACCTCTTTCATATTTTTCTTAGACTTCCATTAGTTGAGTTTCTAATTTGGCATTTTATTCTTATAGTTTGTTCACTTGTTTTGCAACTGCCTTAACTTCTTCTACTTTCTTGGTCAAAGCTTGTTGAGATTGCATCACCTATATAGAGAATTGTTCACTTAAAATCGGGAAACAATTTTTTATAGCCTCTACCTATTCATATTTTTTATCGGCTTCCACTAAGTGTTGTTGTGTGTCCATGGCTCTTTGTATCATATGTTTCACCACTGGCTTAAGTTGGGCCATGTCCACATTTACCCAAGTTTATGGTATTATTGGTTCTTCTCCTATTTGGACATCTTTGCCTTAGTTAACATGTAGGGTTTCATTAAAAGGCTATTGTATTTCAAGGTGCATTTGTTGCTCAACCTCCTTAGCTTGGTCCTTCTATGAATTGTTTCCTTCCAAAGTTACGTCCATTAGGGATGGCTCTGCCACTACTCTTGTCAGTTCGAAATTTTACTTGTCGACAACTCCTTCCTCCTGTGTTTCTTCCTTAGGATGCACAATTGTTGTTTTCCCTTCAATGGTAATTTCTTTGAATTGCATTCTCATGGCTTCGTTTACTTCAATAGTATACACATTGTGTGTTCGGTGACTCTTCTTTTGCTCTTCTCTAGTGATATGTTTGTGTTGCTAGCCAGCTCTTGTTGATCGACCACTTGGTTAAGCTCATTCCATCCACCATCATCATTTGTTTTTATGTAAATGTCCACATTCATTCTGAACTGATCATTATCATTTTGAGATTCTGACAAAGAGCTAGAATTTGTCAACTGTAACTCTTTGTATCTATGTAATTGAGTCTGTCTTTTACCCAATCAGTTTGGTTGTACTTTGCTAGTATGCCTATAATGATGACCTTGGACAGATAGGTTCACTTGGCCTTCCTTGTATGTGTGACTTTGTAGTAGAACTTCTTCTAGTTCATATTTCGTAATGTGTTTTGGCTATTCTCCCGTTCTCTTTGGAAGTACATGCATTCTTTTTGAAGGTGGAGTGACATCTATTGTAGTTTCTTTTCTTAGTATCTTTGCTCCTCTCATTAAAGGTTTTGAACTTTTTCGAGATTCTTCTATAATGATTGCAACTTTTCTTTTCTTTGGGACTTTTTCTGATTTCACATATTTTACCAATTCCACCATTGAGGGTATTTATCAAAGATGATCTCGAATGTTTAGTGCATGATATATCAACACAATTAACATTGTACTGCCATTGAGGAATTTTTGTTGCCCCATTGCTTTTTGGCTTCGAATTCATTCTTGAATGTAAGGTGTGAAATTCACTTAATTAACAACCTACTTTATTCCATGTGATAGGAGTTGCACTACTATCTTTTGAGGCACAGTGTATCTATGAATATTTGGGGAACAAATTGTTGATGTATTAGTCGTACCACTTCTTCTATGTCAATCTTATTGATGTCTAAAATATTTATTGTCTTTACTTCACGGCATTCTTCTTTGAGGTTGGTAAGTCCATCCTTGGTACACGGAATGCATCTTTGATCAATTCATGAGTGAATTTGATTGTTGTCCAGTCTCCTTTTAAATCCAACACCTTTGCTTCGAGCACTGTCTGCATGTCCAATGCAGGATGCAAAGTATTCATAACTTGAGTACATCTTTCAAAGTCAGACTTGTAGATTGGTGAGGAAAAATATCTCTCAATGCGAGCTTTAGTCAACATCCACTATTGTAGATATTTCTTGAGACATGAGAGGGAATTGATGATCCCTATCCATGATTTCGATAGTAATAAAAAATAGATGATTGCATGCTGGTTGACCTTCACAAAACCAATGTCCTCTTGCTTTGGTAGCTCTCTTCAAAGGAAATTCCAATATCTCCTCTTGCACAGTTGCTTTAGAATCCTCGAAAGCCATCTACACTTCAAAATAGAATTTATAGTTAAATCCAAATATGAAGAAGTGCTTTCCTCCTTATGTTTGTTAATCGTGTATGTCAAAATCTTGCTCTCCTCTCACAAGTGTGAGCAGAGCATCATACCTGAGGATGTATATTTTTTCCATTTTCTTATGTATTCTTCTTTCTATAAGAAAACATAAATGGTAATCATAGCCGAAGCAATTATTCATGTACGTTAGTGATTTTATTTAGACTCTTATGGTACAAGATAAGTCGTTTTCCTTGGTAGGAAATGTGCACGACTACACCAATCATACAATCTGTGTGCCGAATGTGTGACCTTGTAATGTGTCCCTATATTGCATACTCTAGATGCATTTAACTCAGTATGAGTGTAAGATTGATTGTTTTTGTTGGTCTCACACACTCCTTGTAGCTCCTTCGGTCTCCATTTTAATGTTGTAATCTAATTTCTCTTTGTTGTGTTTCATTATGTTCTCAATTATGCATCCTTGGATTTAATCCTCCCTATTTACATGTCTTTCTATTGGAGCTTCTTTTCCTTTGTTTGTCCTTGTTCTCGTTTGCCTTTGGGTAATGTGTCAAGGTCTTTGACAATCTTGCATGTTGCTTTGCCTAAGATTCTTATTTCTTCTATTGTTTGTTCCTTGATCTTTTTTGGGATCCACAATTTTTGCGGTGATCATTGAGCTTCCACTTATCATGTAGGTATCCATACTTGTAAGATCCTTGATTCATTCTACTATAGATTTTGAATTTTGTGGGTTCCTTGCCTCTTGTGTTGCCGAATTCCTTTTGCATTCATATTACTGTAGTTGATCCTTGGGAATCCATACTTGTATTATGCTTTGGTTGTTTTGTCCATGTTGCTGGTGGGATTGTAGATGGTGTGACCTCCTCACAAGTCTCTCTAGGTTGAATGACCTTATTCAGTCACTCCGGATCAATCTCTTGAATAGAAAGAATGGGCAAATTATGAAATTTAGGACAAAATGTAGGTGCATGGAGAATTGAGGAATTGGTGGACATGGGATTTGATGGACATTCTTTAACTAGATCTCCTAGACTTGTAATCCTAGGGTTTTTTTCCCATCTCTTTTTAAGGGTTTCTCGTCCAACAAACTAAAGACCTCTCTATTCTCTATTTTCGCAAATATGTATCCTTGCGCAAGATGGATAGTTACTTCAAATTCAAAAATCCAATCCTATCCTAGGACTAGTTCTTCCACAAGATCTGAGTCTAGCAAACTAAGAGTCTTTGTTGCATGGTATTGTTTCCTAAATGTAAAGACATTGAAATATCTCCTATGCACTCAACAATGCTGCTACCAATTCTGTGCCTTTGTTGGAATATGTTGTGACTTTAATTTCTCAACTAACAAGGCTCCTGTACTACTTAAGGGTGCTCCCATGTCAATCAATGAATCCACTAACTGGTAGTCATATTTACCAATACCTAGGCTTAGGTATGGTTGTGTGATGAAGTTTCCTAAATTTTTTGTTTGATTAGTCTCGTAGTTTGCCATAGGGATAGGCTTTTCTCCTTGTAAATATATTTTGTCACATTATCCCATCCATTCTTTTTGTTTTTGTATGCATTCTAGTGCTTCCACTTTGTCTTCCTCTCATATTCTTTCATCTTCTTTCTTCCTTTTCGTGCTCCTGAGAGTCTTGATAACATTTTTTAGTTAATGCTTCCATATACCATTTGACCCTACAACCACTTATGTAGCTGGGTAAGATGCCTCCATCGAGGGTTGCTAGGTTGATTGTTCCACTTGTAGAGATTCTATTTATCATTAGTGGTCCATATCCCTGTTGTTGCAATTTTTTTGCATGTTGCTTAAGTGTGTATACTAATACTAGGTCTCCTTCTCTAAGTCCCTTTTGCTTGATGTGAGTGACATAATACATTTTTTTTGTCTCTTTTTTGCTGCATAGATGCCCGATACAACTTGTAACCTAGTCTCGTGCAATTTGTCAATATGATATAATTGTCTCAATAATTCACGTCCTGTCCACTCATATTTCTCAGGAACTCTTAAGATTGGAGCTAAGAAATCAATTGGCAATATTGCATTCTACCCATAGACTAGATTAAAGGGAGTGGTTCCAATAGCCATTTTAAATGCCACTCAAAAAGCCCATCTTGCATGATGCAATTGTTTATGCCAATCCGACCTTCCATTGTTGACTATCTTAGTTAACACCATGCATAACACCTTATTGAAACTCTCTACTTGTCCATTAGCCTATGGATGATAGGGCGCTAAAGTTTTATGGGTCACAAGAAATTCATTCATAAGTGAATTGATGACTTCATTAATGAAGTTTGTTCCTCTATCACTTAGGATTTCAATCAGTATTCCAAAGTGAGTTAATATGTTTTCAAAAAAAAGAAATGCAATAGTTTGGGCATCATTTCTCCTTATAGCTTTTGCTTGTACCCATTTTGTCATGTAATCTATGGCTACAATGATATATTCAACATGTGATCCTTTCGTTGGGGGGTCTGTTGGTCCAATGAGATCAATAACCCATTTTGAGAAGGCTCATGCACTAACATTGGTCTCAAGGGCATGCCATCTCGTCTTATAGTATACTTTGTTTGTTGACATATGTAAGGTAGGCCACCATGTGTAAGGTAGGCCACCATAAACTTGCAAAGAGAATCATTTTAAGATCCTTTTTAACTGAAAAATGACCCCCTACTACTCCTTCATGAGCCATCTTGAGTATTGGAAGGTATTCTCCTTCATGCATGCAAAATCATAATTGATTATCTTTTCCTCTTTAAAATAATTGCTTTGCGATAATAGTGTATCTTTACTTTGTTCTTCTAGTGCTCACTTTCTAGCTAGGCTTGCTCCTTTTGGAAAATTATGGAGCTTCAAAAAGTTGACTAGTGGTTTACTCCACTCAGGGTTGATTGTAGAATAGCATAGCGAAGAGTGTTCTTCAGGTGTAGTTTCTTGACATACTTGACAGTTATATATATGTTTGTGCACATCCTTTTGCACGTCAGTTCAATACACTCCTAATCTTACCAATAGTTGAGTTGTTCCACTAATACCCTTCTGTGTTCCCCACTTGTTTTCATGAGCCTGTTTTAGGAAACTTTCGCTCCTCATCTTCTACACATCTTAGAAGTACTCTATTAGTGTCTTTAAGATACAAAATACATGCCACAATGTGGAGGTTTTGTGATTGTGAGAATTCTTTCTTGTTGTTCGCATTGATGCTATGAATGCGGTCCATGCATAAGTATAGCAATCAGGTTTTTGGCCCATTTTGGACATACTTCTATGTTGAATAGGTATGTGTCAAGTAGCTCATCTGCTACTCCTATAGATGGCTCCCCATGAGTTGTTTTTGATAAATGATCTACGCTTACATGCCTATTACCCTTCTTTACTACGACCTTGAAGTAAAACTCCATTAGTAGTAGAAACCATCTCACTAGCCTTCCGATATTACATGTTGGAGTTAGACGTCTGCGAAAGCACGTGAACAACACAAGGAAGAACAAGAAGCTTGGAGCACAACACACAATACTGAATGTATTACTAGAGAATGTACAAACATAAGTAGCCCATTAGGGCAATAGGCTTATATACAAGCCGGGGGGAAAAAACCTCCTAAAGAGGGAAAAAAGTGCCCCGGTGGTCCTAGTGTGTTCACACACATCACTACCTAAATATATCAACAAATCCCCCTTGGGAGTGATGCGATGAACAAGGAGTTGGCACTCATGTATAAGGAAGTGCCAAGCTACATGGAAATCACTCCGCAAAAGGAAGTAAGCCCAAAGCTTTGTGGAAAGCTTCAAACTTCCGTAAGCCGCCGGATTGGCAATTGTAAAGTCTAACTCTTTTTATATTCCGCACGAACCGAAAGGTCCTTGCGTAGACATTGTAACCTTCTTATAAATAAATGAAAAGAGACGCTTTGGTGACGACCAGAGGAGTCGCCAGACTGTTTGTCTGGTTGATGTAGTCTGTGTAGTTTCCGTGGTGTGTTTGTAAACTCTGAGTTATTCTGTGTCTTTCTGTATTGTTGATTATTTGTACCTGTCTGGTAAAGATTAAGTTACATTAAGGATTATCTTAAGTTAAGTACAGAATCACGGTTCCGTTAAGTTTATTACTGTGAGTTTGTGTTATGGTCATCTTTGTATTGTGCGTTGGTCACTGAGGAAGTCTTAATTTGTGCATGAATCGACATTCTGTGAGTAGATGAATCCGACGAAATCCGAGTTTTCAGTTAGTAAATTGGATTAGTAAAGTTATTGAACAGACTGTTATGTGAGTGAGTTAATTTGGGAAAATCAAGTATAGGGCCTCTGTTTAACAAACCCCTTCCACTCCCAAGAACCTGAATAGAGATTAAACGCGCTTCTGACGGCAAAGTGACGTTTAACACTGGCGCCGTTTGTGGGAATGTGGCACCAGAGTGATGCAATATAGTTGTGGGAAAGTGGCACCAAAGCGTTGTAAATTGATTGTGAGAAAGTGGTCATAGATTGTGAATCGACAGTAAGGAAGAGTAGTACGCAAAGTATTGCAAATGTGATATATGCCGGTTACTCATTCCGGTGAGACGTACCCAAAGTATAGGAGAAACCAACAGTCTTGGGCGATACCTAATTTGCTAAGGATGCCCCCAGGAGCAAGAAGTGCAGATAAGTTTAACCCAGTTGTTAAGGAAGCAAAGAACGTTAGTAGTGATTCCGGTAGCATTTTGATGGAAGTACTGCAATTTTGGCAGATTCCGGTGCAATTTCGGCACAGTCTGTCGAAGATATAGTAACTCCAGAGTTTACCAGGACGTAGTATGCAATTAACTTAACACCATCTGGTCAAGATTCGAATTTGTCTGAGGATAGAAGCGTGTTGGCCAAAGAAATCAGTGAAGGTGAAAAAGTACCTTGTTTTGGTGAAATTTCGACAAATTTTGGTGATATTTTGGTCCCACTTACAGAGAGTTCACAGTCTCCCGGTGATAGTTTACCATTTCCTGATGAATCTTCATTCCGGTCACCACTATTCAGAGTAAGCTTCCCTACATTTGATATCAAGGAGGAAGGTAGCTTATTCGAAGCCGAAATCCGAAAGAGATTGAATGATATTATCAAACCGGAGAGTGCACAGGCTGACGATACAGATTCCGACGGTCAAGAAATTCAACCTCGGAACTCAGAAGATAGTAACAATACAACAGCAAGCACCATGAGTGGGCAACAACAACAACAACAACAACAGCAACAGCAGCAGCAACAACAACATCCATTTCCACCCTGGCCGGCTCCAACAGGAGTAACATACACCAAATTCGGTGGATTTCTAGGTGATGATCCTGATGCTCATGTACGTACCTTTGAAATTAGTTATGCAGTATTAAACCATCCACCTCATCCGGCATACAAGGCCATAGTATTCCAATCAACCTTAGTTAATGAAGCAGCGAGGTGGCTTACAGAATATGATATCAACCATTTCGGCACCTATGAAGCAGTAAGAGATGCGTTTCTGCAGATATTTTGGCTAAAGAAGAATCCTGCCAAAATTTTTTATTACCTGCAGAATAATAGACAGAAGCTGAATCAAACAGTGCAGGAATATACCACCCTATTCAGAACTCATTTGAGACAACTACCACCGGCCCATGCAAACCTACCGGATGATGTCATCACTCAATGGTTTATTAATGGTTTGACTCCACAGCTCAGACAGATTATGATCATCCGCTGTGTGGGAGCTATGACGCTAGATGCGGTTATTGCAATGGCTTTGCAGCTCGAGAATAAGGTTGGAGGTTTTACCGAAGACCTGGAATGGTTAAAAGCTAGTAAAAATATTGCAGAAGATCCGGTTAGACAGATGTACTGCACCACGTGCAAGAATACAGGGCATACCAGTGCCACTTGTGCCCTTAATCAGTTGTATTGTGTTATCTGCAATACCAATGGACATTCCACCGAAAACTCTGCCTATAATGCTAAAGTGCAGGGAACAACAACAGTAAATGCAATTATACAAGAATCAGGATAGCCTGCTACCCACTATGTACCACCTCAAATGAGAAATAATCAGCAGCAAGGATACAAAAATTATAGAGGATAGAGGAATACCAACTACAATGGAAATCGCTGGCAGACAGGAACATCACAAGAAGGTAATGCCTTGCCACCACCTCGCTGTCATTTTTGCGGTGAGTTTGGCCACATACGCAGATTTTGTAAAGATGCAGCTGAATATGATCAGAGGAAAAAAGAGCGTCAGAACCCAATGACAAGTATGGTTCATATCACACCAGTAGAAACACAAGCCGCAGTAGTTCAGACCCGATCCGGTAAACCACTGCAACCAGCAGCTGAAGTATTTGAACCAGGTATTCGTGAGCAACAAAGATTGTATGA
The DNA here is from genome assembly GCA_020310875.1 of Ceratopteris richardii. Lineage (NCBI taxonomy): Eukaryota > Viridiplantae > Streptophyta > Polypodiopsida > Polypodiales > Pteridaceae > Ceratopteris > Ceratopteris richardii. Next base: position 116,248,962 of record CM035421.1, read on the forward strand.
CAAAGCTAGTTAGTGGACCACCACAGAACCTCCAGTGTTCCCAGATCCAATTCCGGTGACACAAGTTCCACTGCCAAAGGAAACCGCGCAGGAGCAAGAGCCAATCCCAGTAACCGATGCATCGTCCTCAGAATCAGTACAAAATACAAGTCAAGTAGATCAGGCATGGGAAATTTTATCTAAGGCGTCCATTACTCTTCCTCTTGGACAATTACTTGCATTAGTACCAGGAGTTCGGCAACAATTCAGCAACAGCTCAATCTAGGATCTTCCTGCATTCCAGCAACAGCGACGGTACAACCGGAAACTGACTCTACGGTGGATCATTTGGTCCCTTTAATTATGGTATGGTACAAAAAGCATAAGATTACTCAAGTACTAATTGATGGTGGATCTGGTGTAAACATAGCCACTGCAGCACTTTGTAAGAAGTTAGGATGGACCGAAAATTGAACCTGTCTAGTTTTTTGTTAGAATGGCCGACCAATCTAGAGTCCACCCAGTAGGACTTGTACAAAATGTCCCAATCACTTTGCAAGGAACCACTTTTAAGATGACTTTCGTAGTTCTAGAACTACCGGAATCTAGTCTTGATTATAATCTTCTTTTCGGCCGTCCTTGGTTGAAACAAGCTAAGGTTATACAGGATTGGTCCGCACAGGAACTCACTTTCAAAGACAATAACCAAAAATATGTTGTAAAATTAGATGTTATTCAGCCCTGTGAACTACATGCTAGACCATATGTAGCAGAGCCGGTTCATATGCTAGATGGCTTATCCGATGATGAAGAAGAAGAATTTTTAAAGAATAACATTGATTTGATTTCCTTGGGAACTGTCGACTTACAATCTGTTGTAGATAACTGGAATCCGACAGTTTGTACGATGATGCCTGTGACCGAAGAAGTAGAAATAGAAGATATTACTGCTAAGGATGAAGCTACTATACAACAACTTTTGAAGTCAATCGATGATTCAGGAAACCCTCGTCAACTCTATGTTCCTAAAGATCAATTGATAACTTATAATTTAGGAGATGAAGTAAGTCCGCGACCTGTCAAGATAAAGGAAGGGTTGTCTGAAGTGTTTCAAGCAGATTTGATCGAGCTTCTTCGTGAGTTCTCTGATGTTTTTGCATGGGATTACCATGACATGAAGGGTCTAGACCCTCGCATATATCAGCATCGGGTCGTACTTAAACCGGAAGCAAAACCAATTAAACAACCCAGCTACCGGATGAATCCTAACTATGCAGCACAGGTAAAGGTAGAGCTTGATAGGTTATTAAAAGTCGGATTCATCGTTCCAGTCGAACATGCTGAATGGATCTCCCCGATTGTAATTGTACCAAAGAAAAACAAGCAGCTCCGAATATGTGTCGATTATAGGAAATTGAATGCAGCCACCGTACCTGATCCATTTCCACTTCCGTTTCTTGATACAATGCTGGATAGAGTGGTTGGGCATGAAATGTATTCATTTCTTGATGGTTATAGTGGTTATAACCAAGTTCGAATGGCTGAGCAAGATATACCAAAAACAACGTTTATTACGAATTGGGGTGTTTTTGCTTGTACAGTTATGTGGTTTGGATTAAGAAATGCTCCTAGTACTTTTCAATGATGTATGCAGGAAATCTTCTCCCCCTATCTTACTTCATTCATGCAAGTATATCTAGATGATTTCTCTTTATTTGGTAAGATGGTAGCACACCTGTATCATTTACGGTGTTGCTTTGAGAAGTGTCGTGAATACAGACTTTGCCTGAACACAAACAACTCTGTGTTTATGGTTTCATGTGGAAAGCTGCTTGGCCATATTGTGTCTGCACAAGGCATACAAGTTGATCCAAATAAAATTGCAGCTGTGTTAGAAGCACCTGTGCCTACTACACCGAAAGAAGTGATGAGATTCATGGGTCAAGTCAGATGGCATGGTCGACATTTACGGTGGCTTGCTCATTTGGCAATACCCCTCAATAGATTAATAACCATTACTCCTCGACAATTTGTTTGGACTCAGGAATTTCAAATAGAATTTGATCGTCTCAAAGGCTTATTAACGTAGGTTCCAATTCTACAACCTCCTGATTGGGAACGTCCATTTTATGTTTTTGTAGACGCATCAGATATCGCCATTGGAAGTGTCTTAATGAAACAAACTGATAAGTGGTTTCGGCTTGTTTATTATGCAAGTAGAAGGCTTGCTCTTGCTGAAAAGAATTATTCTGTAAATGAAAGAGAATGTCTTGGTTTGGTAATATTCTGTAAAGAAATTTCGGCATTATTTGTTAGGCCGAAAATTCGTCTTTCATGTAGATCATGCTGCGCTAGTATATCTGGTTCGGTAGCAGTATTTAGGTGGTCGTTTAGCGCGTTGGGTTCTACTTTTACAAGAATTTGATTACAAAGTAATTCATCGACTCGGAACTGCACATGCATTAGCAGATTTCCTTTCTCGGTTGGATTCCGGTGAAGCTCCAGTCGGTGTTGATGACACCACACCTGCAATTTATGTTGCTGACCCAACTAATGATGAATCTGCAGAACCTCTTGTGACACCTAATTACTATGATCAGTTATTAACTTTTCTTACTGATGGATATCTTCTTGCTCAGACTTCTCTTGCAATGCGTAGGAAAATTGTAGTTTACAATCGCAGATTCCGGTTGATTGCTGGAGAATTGTATTATATGGATCACACTGGAGTCTTACTTCGTTGTATTCCTCCACATGAAGTAAACTTAGTTATTGCTCTGGCACATTCCATACCTTCCAGTGGACATTTTGCAGCAGATTTAACACACCGGAAAATTCTGCAAAGTGGGCTTTGGTGGCCTACCATGTACAGATATGTATCTCAGTTTGTCAAACAATGTGATAATTGTCAGCGGTCTAGATAGCCGTTACAATGCCACTTCTTTCCTCTGCAGCCTGTCTTACCTTTAGAACCTTTTCAGAAGTGAGGTCTTGATTTTATTGGACCAATCACACCTTCAGCAATACTTAGTAATAATCGTTATATTCTGACATGTACAGATTACGAGATGGGCAGAAGCTTGGACTTTACGGTCCGGTACAGCTATTTCGGTAGCAAAATGTTTAATGAAAGACGTATTCCCACGATTTGGATTACCTTTGGAAATTGTGACAGATCAAGGCACACATTTTAACAATTTAATGAAAGTTCTCACACACTCTTTTCAGATTCTCCACAAATTCAGTTCACCGTACTATCCTCGTGCTAATGGCTTGGCTGAAAGTACAAACAAGACCTTGAAAGAGTATGCTTCGTAAATTGTTTATCGAATCACCAGAAAGATGGGATCAGTTACTACCTGCAGTATTATGGGCATACCGGACTACTTACAAAGTTGCCATCGGACTGACTCCTTTCAAACTTGCATATGGAATGGAGGCAATTGCACCAATGGAGCTTGTAGTACCAAGCTTACGTATGGCCATCTCTCAGAAATTGTTACCTGAAGATTCTTTACCATTTCGGTTGGACACACTCAGAGAACTATATGAGCATCGCTGGGAGAGTTTTTTGACTCTTCAAGAAGTGCAGTTGAGGCAAGCTCGTACACATGATTGGTATCTTAAAACTCTAGTTTTTTCGGTAGGACAACTTGTGCTGTTTTATAATGCAAAATCAAATCGCTTTGCTGGAAAGTTCAAGTTACGATGGTTTGGTCCTTACCAGATTACTGAACAAGTGGGCCCAGCAACTTTTCGGTTGACTACTTTGATCGGAATTCCTCTTCCAAAAGTGATAAATGGTTCAAAGTTGCGGCCGTATCATCAAGCGCCTGATTCGCACTGAAGTACTCTGCAGTTGCCCGCGTATTTTTTCTTTTTTTTTCTTTTCTTTTCCTTTTTAGTTTTGTGTGAAGATGGTGGTGGCAGAACTCTGACCAACACCCAAATCAACCATAAGGCGTCTGAGCCACACACACTCAACAGTCGTTGTGAAAGATGCCCTATACTCAGCCTCACAACTGGAAGTGGCCACAATAGGCTTCTTGTTGCTCAACCAAGATATACATGAGCTACCAAGCATGAATTAAAATCCACTAGTGGACACACGAGTGTCATAGCAACTAGCCCAATTAGAGTCAGAAAAAGCATGCAAATCTGGGGGTAGTGATCCCCCCTTGGGATAAAACAACCCAAGTGGCCGAGGACCACTCAAGTAGCGAAATGCGCTTAATGCTCAACTCCTGGGCAATGCATAAACCTGCTCATCTGTAAGACAACAAACTGAATATCTGGATGAGTAATGCGTAAGTAAATCAAGCATCCAACAACCTGCTGATAGAGAACAGCATCAAGTGCATCTCCAACATCATGAAGACTCAACTGTAAACCTGTCTCCATAGCAGTGGCAATAGGCTTACAGTCTTCAAGGCCAAAACGCTACAATAATGTGTCCATATATTTTGTTTGACACAAAGTCATTCCACCATCAACTTGCATAAATTGAATGCTCAAATAGTGATGCAAATGCCCCAAATCAAACATCTCAAATGAGGCATGCAAATCAGCCTATAAATTAGCAATATGCTTCTCAATAGGACCAGTGAGTAGCATGTCGTCAACATAGACAACAATGATCAGAAGCACATCATTAGCACGCTTAACATATAAGGTGCTTTCAGTTGGACTGTTCTCAAAACCATGTGCAATCAGATAGGCATGTATCTTCTCATGCTGCAAGTGCACAAATGCTCCGAACAGTAGTCATACGGCATGTAGGTGCAAAGGTCTCATCAAAATCAATGCCTCTTCCCTATGCATAACCCTTTGCAACAAGCCTAGCCTTATACATGTCAACTGTACCACCTGGTTTATGCTTCAGCTTGTATACCCACTTAGTGCCAATGGCCTTCTTGCCTGGAGGCAAGTCACATAAAAACCAAGTACCATTCTTCATTATAGCATCATATTCAGATTGCAAAGCAACCATCCGATTTTTTGAATTTTGTGCTTCATCAAACAAAAAAAGCTCATTCTTATCATAGAGACTAGGTGTAGCCATAGCATAGCAATCTGATGCAAAAGAGGCACTATGAGAGCCCGAACGAGTACGATATGACAGAGGTGCATCTAATTTGGTGTCACGCCATTTTGGCATAGTTTTTGCCTGCTCAATATCAGCTCTCTCATCAACTAGTGCATCATGTAAATCTGCATCAGAAATGGAATCATCTGCGTCATCACATGAAACCTAGAAACGCTGAGAAATTGCCTCATTGGGACCAGCACTAGACTTTCCACCTGTAAAAAGAGGGACCAAAGTATCATACATGTCTTTGGAGCTAACAGAAGTCTCCTTAGTACATGAAAGCAATGGCTGAATAGCATCTTCCACAAAAACAACATCACGGCTAACTAGAATGTGTTTAGTCTGTGGATGATACAAACGATAGCCTTTACTTTCAGAATTGTATCCAACAAAAATACATTTTATTCCTTTATTATCCAACTTTCTGCGATCTTGTTCAGGCACTAATGCATATGCCAACCAACCAAAAACATGCAGATGAGCAACAGATGGCTTGCGATCATGCCAAGCCTCATATGGAGTGATAGACTGCAGTGCTTTAGTGGGACACCTATTCAGTACATATGCCGCACACATCACAACCTCAAGCCAGAAACAATGTGGTAGAGCTTGACTCTTGACCATACACCTTGCCATCTCCATGAGTGACCTGTTCTTTCGTTTAGCAACTCCATTTTCTTGAGGTGTATATGGCACTGTACACTAGTGTTTTATCCCACGTTCGGCCAGAAATGCATTAAAATTAGAAGACATATATTCCTCGCCTCGATCTAAACGGAGGGTGCCCATTTTACATGCTGACAGATTTTCAGCCAAAACCAAAAATTGTTTGAAGCACATGAACACTTCGGACTTTGCCTTCAATGGATAGACCCATGCATGCCTGGAAAAATAATCAATGAAAGTCATGAAGTAAAGATAATTTCCAAAAGAAGGTGTCTACATAGGACCATAGACATCACTATGTACAATCTGCAATTTCTGAGTAGCCCAAACTGAACCATCTTTTGGAAATGAGGAACACTGCATTTTGCCCAAAATAGAGCCTTCACAAACATTTTTTCTAGGTGCCTCAAGTTTGGGCAAAGAGGACACCATTTCTAGAGGCGTAGCAAACTAGCAAAATTTGGATGACCAAAGCGTGCATGCCAAAGCTTTGTATTTGAGATAGCCTGAGAATCATGTACTGCACATGTTGAATCATTCACAAATCTTTCATAGTTTATGAGCTTATACAACCCACGACATAAAATGCCAGAAGCAATAATCACATCGACATTTGATAGATCATGAACTATACACCTGTCATCAATAAATTTCACAACCAAGCCAATCTTGGCTAATGCAAAAACTGATAACAGGTTCTTCTTGATCATTGGTGCAAATAAAGCATCTGACAAAGTGAAAGAACTACCATCAGCACTAGTCAAAATGATCTTACCAACTCCCATAACAGGATAAGAGGAATTGTTGGTGCATGTAACAGTATTCCCTATAGGGGCAGGCTTGAGTGAAGAGACGAAACTACGCTGTGAGCTAATATGTTTGGTCGCCCCACTGTCAAAGTACCAATTATCTGAGTCTATTGCAGACATGCACTGCTCATGAGAAGATGGGTCAAAACTGCAAATAGTAGTAAATGCCCATTCTTCTTCCTGCACAAGATTAGTAGACTCCGTTTTTGGTGTAGAGGCTTCTACAACAACCATTCTAGCCTCTTTCTTCTTTGCCTCTTTTGCAGTGAGTTTTGGATAGTTCTTTATGATATGATCATTCCCTTTATGGTACTTACAAAACAATTTTTGCTTTTCTGTTTTTTTTCTCATCTTTGTCTTGGTTCTTCGAATGTGCAACATTTTCATATTTTTGCTTACTAGTAGAAGAGCTCCATTTTCCTTTGCCCTTCTGACTAGCCAGGAAAGCTTGATCTGCAACACACATAATGGACCTGTTCTGCCTGGACTCATCTTCCTGCAACAGAACAGAGACTAACTCCTTAAATGACAAGGCATTTGGATTGTCGTTCATCATCAACCGAAGAGTAGAAGCAAAACTCTTATATGAATCAGGAAGACCATTCAGAAAACGATCTGCACAAGTGAGCTATCTGGTATAACCTCATCAACAGAAATCAACTATTCCTTCAAGTCTTTGATCTTTGTTAGGAAATTGTCCATAGAATCACCTTCATTCATGTGCTCACTCTCCAACTGTTTTAAGAGGTAAGCAACACGAGCCTCATTCCTAGCTTGGTACAATGTGGTAAGTGTATCCCAAGCATCCTTAGTTGTTCTACAAGAGCAAATATGAGGAATAATGGCACGTTTGATAGACAAAGCTATCAATGCATGTGCCTAGGATCTCTACCATCCCAACGAATCTTCTCTGTAGTAGGTGGAGCACAAACTGCAGCATGAACAGGAATATGCAGAATACCATCATCTTGGACACCTTTTGCATCAGCTTCAGTACCTGCAAATGTAACAGTTGTAGGTGTGATAGGACGTTTTTTGACACCTTGCACAATGTTCCCGAGTCCTTTTGCAACCAACCCATGTCACATCATATAAGCCCATAACGGGTAGTTGGTACCATCCAACTTATCCTCAATAGCCAACATACGGAATACATCATTGCTTTCAACCATGGCGGGTGACTAAAATACCTTGATGCAAAAAATTGATTGTATCTCAAAAAGTTGAACAGAACTGCCCAGACAAATTCTGTTATACCTGTAGCAGACTTCGAGACGCTTATACTGGTGAATACAAACTAGTATATACCTTTGGCACAAAAAGATGAAATATCCTATAGAAGCGCTGTGATAATGCGTTCCGAGGCCAAAATGAGCTCAGATCTTGATTTCGGCACCACAGAGCGAAGTTGTTCTGATCTCTGAATACCTTGAGTATGCTCACCAAATTTCATGCAAATCTGAGACTGCAAACAGAGGAGTGTCGACGGTGCCCTAGATGAAGCGACGACCTGCTCTGATACCAATTGTTGGAGTTAGATGTCTGCGAAAGCACACAAACAGCACAAGGAAGAAGAAGAAGCTTGGAGCACAACACACAATATTGAATGTATTACTAGAGAATATACAAAGATAAGTAGCCCATTAGGGCAATAGGCGTATATACAAGCCGGGGGAAAAAAACCTCCTAAAGATAGAAAAAAGTTTCCCGACGGTCCTAGTGTGTTCATACACATCACTACCTAAATATATCAACATTACATGGTTTGTTAACCAAGTACAATAGGGCTCAATGGTCAATGAAGGACTTAAACTTGCTCACTAGGAGGTAATGTTTGAATTTTTTCACTGCATAGACCATCCCTAAGCCTTCTCATTTGGTAGAAGTGTAGTTTCATTCAACTCCGTTTAGTTGTCTACTAGCATAAGCTATAAGATGGTCTAATTTTCCTTCATCAGCTAGTTGTGCTAAGATGCATCCAATTGCATAATTTGATGCATCCACATGAATATGGAATGGCTTATTCTAGTTAGGCACTTTTAAAATTGGTGTTGAACTCAATCTTCTCTTCAATTCGTTAAAAGCTTTTCACATTCTTTTGTTTAGAAAAATTGAGTCAAGAGGCCATTGTGGAGGTGATCGCAATCTAGGTGGGATCGGGTCCGATCACACCACACATAGAGTGTATGAAGCTAGGGACTGTTGGAAGGTTTTTCTGATCAAAATGTGAAGGTGAAGATGAAGTTGGGTATGGAGAGGAGAGATGTCATGATTTGATTATGAGAAGGGGGGAAATATGAATGCAAGATAAATCCATGAACATGAATGATGAGGACAAAAGAAAACCATTCACATGAATTGATTTCAAAAGGAAGAATGGTCCAAAAAAATATAGCTTCTTATACACTTTCAAACTTTAATTCATATGCATGGGTTCTTGTGGATGGTATGTATACATGATGAGAAAAAAAAACCATACACATGAATTTATTTCAAAAGGAAGAATGGCCCAACAATGGAGCTTCTTATACACTTTCAAAACTGAAACATATGCATGGGTGTTTGTGGATTGTATGCATGCATGTGGGTCATGATTTATGAATAAAAAGAAACTTATTCTCTCAATATCAATGGATCATCCTCATTGCCTCAATGCAAGACTACAGAGCCTTCTCACACATAGAAAGGGATAGAAGGAGACACATAAAAACACATAAGAGAATAAGAGACGAGAGTCAAGAGACATGAATTAAAAGATATTGTAACAAAATACATGTATATGAGTGTTGTGATATGTCAAGCTAAGCATTCTAATGGTCAAAGGCAGTCCACACGAACCTTCCACCATGATAGTTCAACCGAATGTCACATGTAAGAGTATAAGTTCCACTTCATTGAACCTATATCATTCTAGGATCATAATATGTATCTAAAGAAGTTTTAGACTCATAAAACCAACTCAAACTCGCTCACACACTCCACTGAGGGTGAGCAAAGATAGAGAAACCATTGGGTTTATGAGCCTATCCTAGATTGGAAGTCTAAACTAAAATTGATTCTAGGAACTATGCTCTTACTAGCCCACCTTGGATCCTCACACGCTCAACTGAGGGTGATTGTCTCAAGGAAACCATGTGCTAGCAAGGGTCCTATGGATGCCTGAGAATGATGCTCTATGAGTTTAGAGGGGGGGGGGGGGGGGGGGTTTATAGTTTTTTGAATGAATTTGGGCCCTTAGATCTAGATAAATCAACTCTCAACCCTAGGATAAATTGCTTTTCATTACAACCATTGCATTTATCAAATGGATGGCTATGATTGGTTCTTTATATGATATCTAAGGAAAAGGGGGAAAAATAGGTGCCTTCATTCTCCACCGTTGCATCTGGGGAAGATCTAGACCGCTGGATCAGTGTTGACATCAATTTGCATAAGATAAGCTGTTATTTTTGGAAGAACTTTACATTATTGATCTTTCATCATCAAAAAAAGCTTATCCACTGAAAAAATTCATCGATCCTCCTTGCTTTAAGCTTTAGTGCATCTCCACCCTTGAATGTGAGCTCATCCTGACCGTACAACATGGTTCAATCATTATTTGCCATGTGGTGGCCCTTCGAGTCTTCAATTTTCTTATTCTAGGAAATTATGGTGACCTTGAAAATTGGATTTTGTGCTCTTTGACCCTCCAAATATCCTTGGATGAAGATGGAAATTTGTAGGACTATTTTCTAAAAGCTCTCCTTTAGGAATATGTAGAAAAAAAATCCCATCTGAATCTCCCTTATACAAGTTTGACCACATTTGGAAGTTTGCAAGGCAGCATTAAGGTGTCTAGGAAGCTCTAATGGCCTTGAAAATTTTTATGAATGTGTAACCGCATATGATCTTTATACATGGCAGACCATATGGCTAACAGAGATTACTATACAAGATTTTCTAGGGTCTAAGTCAAAAAACTATATTTTTACAAAATGCACATGGCATATCAATGTGCTAGAAAATCCATTTACATGTCAAATTCAGGCTATAGATTTCCTTTGATAGGCTTTACAATTCTATGAATTTTCATGTGATTTGGTGACATTGAAATTTTTGCCCTAATTTCCAAAATTTGACTAGCTTTGACCGCTACCTTGCATTCGCTTGATTTCCTCCAAAGTTTGCATGTGAACTCTCTTTGACATCCTTGATGCATCTTCGACTTCTCATGGAATTTTGGCTATCATGAATGAGAGAGGAGAGAAAATCTCCATGACATTCACCCCCACTAAACCTGCGATTCCTCCAAAAGCGCCACTCTAGTCTCTCTGAAAAACAAAAATTTTACGCATTAAATTCTCTTATAGACAACATAAGAAACATGGAAGAAAAAATTGATTATATGGATGAATGAGTAGGCAACCTGACATGAAGCAAAATTTGCATGAAAGAAAGAATTGAAACAAGCAACATGTATATGCATGAACAAATAGGCAACATATATGCAAATGAATAGGCAACATTGACAACATGTAAAGAAAGAAAACAAAAAAGCATCAATATGAAGTGGAAGTGAATGTATTGAGTCATTTCAAGCATCAATTCCTCTTATCTTGAAGAAAACTTTATACCTTTTTCATAAAGCAATCTGCCTTATATACGATTATAAACAAAGATTTAGGATTTTCAAGAGACATCTTTCATCTTTACTTATTTTAGATTAATTTCTTTGCTACATAAATATGAATATTCTCTTTCTCTACTTACAAACACGGAAACCTAACTAAAGTCCACAAATGCATAGATCTGCATATATAGCCTGTGATTTATTCTTGTATGCCTCCTTAGCTTCCTTTCACTTGCTCTCTCTCTCGTCCTCTCTCTCTTTCTCTCTCTCTCTCTCTCTCTCTCTCTCTCTCTCTCTCTCTCTCTCTCTCTCTCTCTCTCTCTCTCTCTCTCTCTCTCTCTCTCTCTCTCTTTCTCCCTCCCTCTCTCTCTCTTTGATGATGATTCGACGACTTTATGGTTACATTCACCTTTTTGGGGTGGAAGAAAGTGTAAACTTCTTGGTAACTTGTAGCAACTTATCTTTTTTCTTTTTGATGACGAGGAAAAAGTAAACCGAGATACAAGGTACAACCATTTTTTATGATGGAGAACAATTGTTTAAACTCTGCTACAAGTGTTGTGAGGTGGACTAAAGGTGTAGAAACATGTAGTTGCACAAGCTAGGACTTCAACAATTACACTTTCGATACAAGATACATATGCATGTTTATATATGAAAGTCATGTTACCAAAATAAACCTCCAAATCTACATGCCCTATCTTTCCATAATCCTAGATTATAACCGACTTCTTAGTAGATAGATTACTATTTGAGATACAAATTTACACAAGTATAGAAATCATCATTCTTCCTTTTGAGTCAAGTGATGTGGATATGCAATGCAATGCAAAGATTGAAAAGAAACATGCATGAAGTGAAATCGCAAACAAGCAACAATGGGAAGAAAAAGTGGAATGAACTTGAAAAAAACAAAGCAACATAAACTTGAAAAGGATTTTTATTTTTATTTTTATAAATCATGGATACTCCTGTTTATGAATCGGCCTCGTTGTTGTCATCTTCTTCAATTTCCTCATCTGAAATATACTTGTCATTATCACCTATCTTAAATAGCTTTATCCTTTTACCTGCAATCCAAGTTTTCAATGCAACACCATTTAATTCACAAAGTGCATACATACCATTGTTTTTGACTTTTGATAAAATGCATTGCCCAAACCACTGTTGAGTGAGTTTTTTGCATGCATCGTATTGAGAGTCAAATGTACTATCATAAATGAGCACCCAACCTCCTTTCAATGGGCTTAGATGCAATCAATGAGTTTTGTCAAAATAATGCTTGTTCTTCATTCTAGATTCTCTTAGTTTTTCAACGGTATCATCAAGTCATACTTTACCTTGTTCTCATTGTTTAATGCGCAAAATCAAAAAATCATCAGTAGACATGTTTTCAGACCAAGGCAGTTTGACCATGCAAAAATATGAGACTAAATTGGAAACAACGGTTTTTGACAATACATGAGTTCAACAAGCACATACCTAGTGGTACATATGCACGCCATTCTATTTGCCCAAAGTGCAAAAGGTAAGAATTCAGACCATTTGTTAATTTCATCATTACATTCTTTAGATATGGGTTTCACAATAGGTGCATGTCCTCTCTCTATTTTACCATTGGCCTCTGGATTATATGTAGTAGTGACAGACATACGGATACCATGATGTTCAAAGAACTCTTTAGCTTCTCTCACATTTAACTCTCCATGATCAGCAAACTACTTTCTCTATGTACCCAAAGAGACTTATAACATCTTCAAGCAAGAATTTGCAAACATTGTAAGTGGTCTTAGATTGTAGTGCATCTCCCTCTACATGATTAGTTAAGTCTTCTCTTGCAAGTACAATGTAACACATTTTGTCAATCATGAATCGATTTTGAAAGGAAGAATGGTCAAAGAATGGAGCTTGTTATACACTTTCAAAATCAAAAAATATGCATGGGTTTTTGTGGATTGTATGTATGCATGTGGGTCATGATTTATGAATAAAAATAAACTTGTTCTCTCAATCTCAATGGATCATCCTCATTGGTTCAACACAAGACTGTAGGGCCTTCTCACACATAGACAGAGATAGAAGGAGACATGTAAAAAGACATAAGACAGTAAGAGACGAGGGTGAAGAGACATGAATTAAAAGATATTATAACAAAATACATGTACATTAGTGTTGTGGTACGTCAAGCTAAGCATTCTACTAGTCAAAGGAGGTCCGCACAACCCTTTCACCATGACAATTCAACTGAATGTCACACATAAGAGGATAGGTTCTACTTCATTGACCCTATATCATTCTACAATCCTAATGTGTATCTAAAGAAGTTGTTAAAGTTTAATTCTACACGTGGATTCTTGGGATGATCAGGGTCTGATAATTCAGAGGCCCTTTTTTGTGTTTTCCAAAATCACTATTAACTTCCGACAATAAATTTCACTGATTAACTCCGAACAATTACAGCAGATTCAACTACACTCCCAGTGCAAAATAATTTCTTAACCATCACCGCAACCACGTACGCAGAACTTCTACTATTCATTTGTTATTATTATTATAATCACACTTCATTCACGACGTAATGAAATGATAACACAGTACCTTATTCATTCAATACTGAATGTTTAACAACACACACGACCTCATGGTTTGAATAATATGCGACAGAATCAACGCCAACCAATCGCCTAGACAAGATAGTATAGCGACGCATCTATCGTTTCTTCCCCCACATTGCTTCTATTACCCAGGAAAACGTTACAACGTTTGTACGACACCATTTTAGTGCACGACTTTTCTAATTACAATTATTCTTCTAAATAATATTCCGGCAGCCTGACATTGGCACGCACGGTGGACTCGAACCTAGCAGCAAAAATTACTAGATTTAGGAATCATCGATGATTCCTTGGATATACATGGATCTAGCTAATTTAAAGGTGCGTGAGATTTTTTGCTTGAGGGATTCTAACATCTCCTTCAAAATTTGAGGTTCAACCAGGTGTGCATCAGTCCGCACAGAGATGGAAGCGATCACTTGAGAGAGTAATACGTCAACTTGACTCTGGAAAAAAGATTCTTGAAGATAAAAGTCATTAGCGACCGCAGCATCATGTCATAACTTCATTTTGGCAATCTCTACATCAATGCAAGATAATCGCTCGTGCTGGATACCCAATTGTTTCTCTCTTCGCTCGAGCTCTTGGGACTGGAACTCCATAGTTTTATAGAAATCTTGCCTTTCTTTCTGGATGGCATCAACACCCTTCTTCAACTAAAGATTTCAACCTATTTCCTCTTCTAGGGATTGGCTTTTCTGAAAGAGCTCTTCTGTGACTTTCTTTAATTCTGCTTTTGCTTGTAAGACTAACTCAACCATCTCTTGACCCTTCTGCTCAACTGTAACAAACTCAACATGTGTGGTTTCTAGTAGATTACCCAAAGCCTTCATGGCGTCCTCCTTATCAGTCACTGTCTGAGTCAATTGTTTGATCTCATCATAGCAAGCTACAATGATGGCATTCTTCTCATTCAACTATTCTTGGAGAATTCACAACTATTCTTGTAGTGAGTTGGCTTCTGCTTTAGCTGCTAGCACCTGGTCGTCATCGAAAACAGGGGTCCGTCTACACTACCCTCTTGAGGGAGATGGAATCCCTCTGCCACGGTGTTTAGGGTGACAACAACACGCGGGTTAAGACGTGTAAGTAGCCAACATGTTTCTATCGCAGGAGTATCGGCTATAGCAGAGATGATATGTGCAAAGAATGGATGACATTCAACCGAATTCCAGGGCAGTTCGGCGAATGCCAAAAGCCCACGGGTGCACAAAAACTCGCTCAATTCTGGAGCGAGACTAGCACGGAAGGTAGCAATATTGGCCAAAGCTTCCTTGGTGAACAAGAGAGCACGAATACATGAGATAACACAGAACACTCAAACTCGTAAAAACACAATAGCGGGAAAGAGGGAGAAGAACGTGATTAAGTAAAAACATCGAATGGAAATGCGAGAGGAAACATAATCATCACCGGGTGTTGGGAATATGCAGACATAATGATGACATCATGCATTAACAGAATCTTAGACACATAGTGCGATGAGTAATCATGGTTAGGCAATAAAACGAGAATGTTAGGGTTAGTCAGTCAACTGAAACGCGCAGACTGGAAAGGGACGTCGGGCTAGAACAGTTACATAAACCGAGCAGAGAATAAAAATACCAATAAATCATCAAGATGAAGAAGGTGTGGGATAATAGGGATGAAGCTTCGATCCATTTATCGATTTAGGGAGAAGGGTACCTATTAAAGCGGATAACCAGAACGTAGCGGGTCCAACCTGCGATTCAATACGGTAAGGACCAAACCACTGAAGTTTGAACTTGCATGCTAAAGGAGTAGACTTAGCATTATAGAACAGAACTAATTGTCCTTTGGTAAAGACAGAAGTGCGGAGAAACCGATCATGTGTCTTGGCTTGTTGCAGTTGGAGTTCTTGCAGCATTATAAAACTTTCCCAGTGTTGTTTGTCCAAGGACCGCAACACATCCAACCAGAAAGGAAAGGATTCCTCCGGTAAGAGCTTATGATCGAGTGCCACACTGAGGCTAGGTACCACCAACTCCATGGGTGCAATGGCCTCCAACCCATATGCCAATTTGAAAGGCGTATTAAGTAAAATGTCGGGGCAAATATGAGATAGTATGAGAGAGTAAGAGATTAGAAGAGTTAGAAGTCATTAGACACTTTACAAGTGAGGAAGATATCTCTCATCAACTGATGTAGAGTTTTCTGGAATAGAAGAAAAGTTGCACCGGATATTTCTCTGAGTTCTCCTTTTGTGCTTGATCATTTCAAGAATCCTTTTGTAGATGTCTAATTCCATAGTTAATGAGTCTATGGTTAAATTTTGAGAGCCTAATTGTACATAGGTTGAGAGAACTATATGTAGGAACATTTGTATGTGAACAAGTGTTGAGTGTCGTCTGAAACAGGTGCAAAATTTGATGTTATTAGTTTGGTCAGTTCTCCTTCCACAGTGTAAAGTTTTGACCAAGAAACTACTCATTCTTTAGGTTGGAAGGTAAGATACTTATGGCTAAAAGCATTTGAATAAACGAGTTCTAGTTTGGGAGAACCATGTGTTAGAAGTTGCAGGTGTCAGAATCAACTATACTAGAGAACAATTTCAGACATAGGTGCAGTGTTTGACTCATTTCTCAAGATATACTTTATCTTTTGGAATAATTTGACTTTTAAAAGGTGCACAAACTATACGCAACACCTTATGCAAAGTTTCATTAAAACATTTACACATTTGATTAGTCAATGAGTGAGATATGTGCAATAGACTTTCTGAGTATCAACTCACTTCACAGTTTGTTCAAGATTTTGGTAATTGAGCATTGATCCTCCAAATTGATAAAGGTTTTGAGTTATTCTTGATATAGAGGTGCTCTAACTTCAAGGATAGCTTATTCGTTTGGAGATTAACACTCTCCATCAGTGGTATTGGAGCACGAATCATCAGAATTGAAGAAAGGAGGACCTCGACTGCTGCACTCATAAAGAAATCAACACTTGAAGGTTCAAAAGGTGAAAGCTTGAAAGGAAAGCTTGAGAAGGAGTCCAGAAGATATCAAGAAGATCAGAAGGAACTTCATTCAAAGTAAAGGTAACCTTATTTCTCATAAAGGTTGAAGAATTTAATACACAGGTGAAGAAAGGATGGAAGATTCTCTTCATATAGAGAAATTGGATAGAGGAAACTATCTAGCATGGTCAATGAGGATGGAAGCTAATCTTATGAGCAAAGACTTGATAGGTTACATTACACGTGAAGAAGAAAAGCCACAATTCAGATATCCTAGTGTTCCAACTAGGGATGAGTTATCGAATTTGAAGACCTGGATGAAGAAGGATGCTCAAGCAAGGAGCATTATCTACATGAGAGTCAATGACTACTTGCTACCTCACATTAGAGGTCTTGAAGGTGCAAGTTATATATGGAATGCTTTGGAGGAGCATTTTCAAAACACTACAAAGTCAAGAAAGGCATCTTTATGGGCAGAGTTTACCATATTCAAGAAGAAGGCCTCTCAATCCATTTCTGATTATGTAATAAGGATGAAGGACATTGCAGATGCATTAGGAGGAGTTGATGAAGATATTGAAGAGGATAAATTGGTAAGACAAATCCTCACAGGTTTGAGAGGTGATGAGAAATGGAGGCCATTCATTTTGTTCACTGAATTGTCACTAAATCATCTTACTCCTGACTTGAATCAATTGCTAGGACACATGCTAACGTTTGAGCAGGATGACAAAGGTGATGGTGATAAAATTACAGGTCAAGCAATGTATTCAAAGGATAAGGAAAATAATAGCAAAGGCAAGCAACAAAGAAATGAAGATGAAGGTACAACTAGCCAAGCTAACTTCCTAAGAGGAAGAGGAGGTGGCAAAGGTAGAGGAAGAGGTAGAAGTAATAAAGATGGAGCCCAAGCTTGCTGGATTTGTGGTAAGACAAATCACTTAGCTCATGATTGTTGGCATAATAATTAGAACAATAGTGGATATAATCTGAACTTTTATTCAAGAGGAAGAGGTGGCAGAAATCAAAGAGGTAATTTCAGAGGTAGTGGTAGTAGAGGTTACTTTGGAAGAAATGCAGGTAGAGGATTCCAAAGCCAATCCTACAACAATACCTACTACAATTATGCTTCATATCAAAAGGAAGATTCAACCTTGATTATGAATGCAACTTGTGAAAGGCAAATTGAAGACCAAAGAGTCTTCTACATTGACTCAGGGTGTAGCAATCACCTGAGTGGTAACATAGCTTTGATGACTGATTTGGAGAATAAGGTAACTAATCATGTAGTTCAAACAGGTGACAATACAAAGCATAATGTGAAGGCAATTGGATCAGTGAAGGCCAAGGATGGAAGTACTCTCTTGAGTAAGGTTTTGTATGTTCCTATAGTTCCAAAGAATCTGATAAGATGTGATGCATGTCAATTAGGCAAGGCTCATAATCATTCTTATTCCAAGCATGGTTTCATGTATTCAGAGAAGCTTGAGTTGGTACACACAGATGTGTGGGGACCATCAAAGGATTTTAGTATAAATGGTTCAAGGTATTATGTGATTTATGTTGATGATGCTACTAGGTGGATCACTATATATGTGATCAAAGATAAATCAGAGGTATTCAATACATTCAAACATTATCATGTGTATGCAAAAAGAATTACAGGTCAAAAGTTGAAGAGACTAAGGTCAGATGGAGGGAGAGAGCATTTCTCTAATGAGTTCAGTGATTACTTGTGGAATGCAGGTATAAAAAGGGAAGTTACTTGTAGGTACTCTCCTCAACAAAATGGTGTAGCAGAAAGGAGGAATAGAACTCTTGTTGAGTTTGCAAGATCCATGATGAAGGAGAAAAATTGCCCAAAGTATTTGTGGGTTGAGGTTGTAAATACAGCTACATATTTGGTCAACGGATTACCATGTAAGGCTTTGCTGGGTATGACACCATATGAGGCATGGTGGGGTAAGAGACCTACCTTAGATCATTTCAAAGTGTTTGGTTGTTTAGCCTATGCATATGTGCCCTCTCAATTGAGGCATAAATTGGAACCTAAAGCTGAGAAGTATGTGCTTATTGGATATGATGACAAGCAGATGGGTTATAGGTTGTGGAGTCCATCCACTAAACAGTTCCTTGTGTCAAAAGATGTTACACTTGATGAGCAAGGGACTTGGTATGTAGGTACAGTCAATATCTATGCAGGAGATGAAGAAATTGTGAATGAGAAGAAAGGTAAATCAAAGGTTCAAATATTTGATGAAGAAGAGAACAATGAAGTACAAGTTGAAGTTGAAGAAGTGCCAAGGTTTGATCCAGAATGTGATGAACCAGAAACCTCAAGAAGTGTAGAACTTAGAAGGTCATCAAGACACAAATGGCAACCTACAAGGTATAGTTATGACACTTCTTTTTTGGCTACTAAAGATTATGCTTACATGGTGAAAGCAGATGAAGAACCTTCTACATATGAAGAGGCAAAAGGTAAGGAAAATTGGGAGAAAGCTATGCAGAAAGAGTACGATGCATTAATGGAAAATGAGACTTAGGATTTGGTTCCAAAATCAAATAGTCAGAAGATCATTGGATGCAAATGGGTCTACAAAACCAAGAGGTATGCAGATGGAAGTGTGTCTAGGTATAAAGCTAGACTTGTTGTGAAAGGGTTTGGTCAGACATATGGTATAGATTATGACGAGACCTATAGTCCTGTGGCAAAGATGACAACCATCAAGACACTCATAGCCATTGCTGCATGTAAAGGTTCGAGATTATGTCAATTAGATATGAAGAATGCTTTTCTAAATGGTTATATTTCAGATGATGTTTTTATGGAGCAACCACAAGGATTCAGAGATGAAAGGTATCAAGGTCATGTATGTAAGCTCAAGAGAGCTTTGTATGGTTTGAAGCAAGCCCAAAGGGCATGGAATTATAGAATTGTGAAGTTCTTGAAGGAACTTGGTTTTCAAGTATCTAAAGCAGATAGTAGTTTGCTTGTCAAAGCAAGTGATGATCGTTTCATTTACATGTGCATATATGTTGATGATATAATTCTTAAAGGTACAAATGAGAAGGGCATACAAATTCTAAAGAAGCAAATGGAAAAGGAGTTCAAGATTAGTGACTTGGGAGACTTGTCATATTTCTTGGGCATGGACATCTCATACACTCAGCATGGAGTTTATGTAACTCAAGAAAGGTATTTGAAGAACTTTTTGATCAAGTTTAAAATGGAAGATTGCAGGGTAGCACCTACTTCAATGGAGGTGAATCATAAATTGAGCAGATATGGAGGAGAAGATTTCAAGGACATGAAGCTATCTCAAAGCTTGGTTGGTAGTCTAATCTATGCAACTCTAACTAGACCTCATTTGTCATATGTAATTGGAGTGTTGTCTCAATTCATGCATTGTCCTAGGAAAGAACATTGGGTTGCAGGACAAAGGGTGTTGAGGTACATTAAAGGTACACTCAAAGAAGGTTTGTATTATGGTTTTATATCAGATACAAACATCAAGATATATAGTGATACAGATTGGGCAGGTAATCTTGATGATAGGAGATCAATTTATGGGTACTTGTGTTATGTGGGAGATGAGTTATTCTCTTGGTGTTCTAAAAGCAACATACAGTTGCTTTATCATCTACAAAGATATAGTATAAAGGTATGGTTGAAGCTGCAAAGAAAGTCATATGGCTACAGACTCTTATGAAGAGTTTTGACATCATTCAGAGTACACCCACTATTCATGGAGATAACATGAGCTCATTATATCTAGCAACTAATCGTGTTTTAAATGCCCGGACTAAACACATTGAGATTCAGTAACTTTCTAAGAGAAAAGGTGATGGAAAAGGAGATTGAATTCATACATACTTCAACAAAAGATTAGATAGCTGATATGCTAACCAAAAGCTTGAATGGACCAAAGCTATAGAGATTCAAAGATATGGTAGGTATAAAGAAGATAGAGAAAACCTCAATTGATGATTGAGGGGGAGCTGTTGGTGCAAGTCAATCACCAATTGAAGTTTTGATGAAGGATTGAAGTCAAGGATTGAAGAAAAGATCAATTTATGAAGCATGAAGAAAGTACATGTTCAGAAGATAAAGACTTGTATACATATGTACATTAATTAAAAATTAGCTCACTTATATCTTTGTATGGTCAAGAGCTTGTACATATATGCCTATATATATAAGTAAAATGTCGGGGAAAATATGAGAGAGTATGAGAGAGTAAGAGATTAGAAGAGTTAGAAGTCATTCGACACTTTAGAAGTGAGGAAGATATCTCTCATCAACTTATGTAAAATTTTCTGGAATAGAAGAAAAGTTGCACCCGATATTTCTCTGAGTTCTCCTTCTATGCTTGATCAGTTCAAGAATCCTTTTGTAGATGTCTAATTCCATACTTAATGAGTCTATGGTTAAAGTTTGAGAGCCTAATTGTAAAGAGGCTGAGAGAAGTATATGTAGGAACATTTGTATGTGAAGAAGTGTTGAGTGTCTTATGAAACAGGCGCAAAATTCGATGTTATTATTTTGGTGAGTTCTCCTTCCATAGTGTAAAGTTTTGCGCAAGCAAGTACTCATTCTTTAAGTTGGAAGGTAAGCTACTTATGGCTAAAAGCATTTGAATAAATGGGTTCTAGTTCGATAGAACCATGTGTTAGAAGTTGTAGGTGTGAGAATCGACTAGAGAATAGTTTTAGACATAGCATTAGGAAAAAAAGTGAACCCTACATGGGCCTTTTAGCTTAAGGAGTGATTAGTGATGGACCAATGAGAAGAGGGTGGTGGACACAGTCTAGTCCCTTAATCACATAGGCTAGGCATAGGCTTCCCTTGGTTTGGGCCAGTCAAAACCACAAAAACCTCCTCAAATTCGTGGTTTTGTCCCTCAAGTAGTTTTTGAAAGAGATGGAATTCAAAGAGAACCCTTGGATGCCCTTCAAGTTTCAATGGCTAAGATCATTTCTTGGGAAATGGGTGGCTTTGAATTATAGCCCTTAGATGTGCTTAGATCCAATGCCTACGGTTGCTCATCGAAGAGGAAAAGGTGCATTCGATTACAACCTTTGGATCTTGAATAAATCTAATGGCTATAATTTCATTCTTACAAGGATCTCTATAGATTACATCCTCACCATCCGATATGTTGAAGATAAATGTACAAGCTCATTTTCATATGAGCCATGCTTGGATAAATTTACCAACTATAAAGATAAAGAAAAAAGTGGAGGAAAAAAGGAAAAAATAATAAAAGAAAAAGTCTAGTCAAAATTCATGATGAGTAAGAGATACAATATCTTGCCTTGTAGTTAGTAGCATGTAGTGGAGAAACTGGTGAGTTAAGAAGGAGGCAAAAACTTCTTCACATGCTCATTGGTTATAAAAGTGAAGTGGGAGCACATTCAAAACAAGGAGAGAAAGAGGCAAGAGCTCCCAGTAGTCGGATCTAGCCATTTTGTCATTTTGGTTTTCCCTTAGACTCCTTCCAGCCGCACGTCAGTTTGTACACAGCTCTGTTGCAGAGCTCATATCTCAGTGCATATGTAACCATTTTGTGTGTTTAAACATTCATTGGAAAGCTTATCTCGTTTATTTTTTGCATATCAAATATCTCTTTGAAACCTTATGTTCTTTGTGAGATATCAGTGAAAGAGTGAAGTCTAGTTTTTCAGTATACCTATGTAGATAGGTAGTCTATTTTGGTCGGTTCAGTTTCCCAACCAAAACATATCCAAATTGTGTTATTTTTGTCTTGTTGGAAAGCCCTTGGCATATATTTTCATTGTCTCAAATATCTCATTCAGATCATTCATACTCTGTGAGATATCTGTTAGAGAATTAAGTCTAGTTTTACAGTGTACTTATGTGTGCAGGTGGTCTATCTTGATGAGTTGAGTTTCCTAATCACAACTCATCCAAATTACTTGATTTTTAGCTTGTTGGAAAGCTATTTGTGTCTACTTTCTCTATACCAAATAGCTTTCTCAAAGGATATATATTCAGAGAGCTATCAGTCCGAGAGTGAAGCTCAGTTCCTCAGCATACCTGTGTGGACAGCAAGCTATCTAAGGTGCAGATGTTTGTCCAAGTGCTGGACATACAAGGGTTCACTACACACTTCCATTGTGCATAGAAGAACTCATTCTCCACAGTTGGTATGAGAGCAAACTTGGTGTTGAAGCTTCATCAACAGAGTTAGAGGTGAAGCAAAGCAAAATGATAGCATGTTATACCTTTATGAGAATTGTAGGAGCTTCGGCCTCTTCCTCTACTTCTAGCTCGACCTCTTCCTTGTGTCTTGGCATTTGATGCATCCTTGTTGTCTTCCGAATTGTTTTGATTGTAGTTGGAGTGGTTGTGACGTCTTCCTTTTCCTCTTGAGCCTCCTCTTGAGTTTCTTCCTTTACCTCGACCTGCATATAACATTTGGTTGTGGCTGTCCTTTCCTTTGGGACCACCGAAGCTAAGCTCTTATGTGACAAGATGAGGGATTAGTTGTTCAAAACCTGGATATACATCTTTCAAGTTAATGGAAGTTATAAAAGGCTTCCATCTTTCATCTTCTCTCAATCCATTGAGAGTATAATACACAAGATCTTCGTCTTCAACCGTTGTGCCAATAGAAGCTAAAGCATCGCTTAGCTCCTTAATCTTCAAAGTATATTCAGCTATGGATTGACTCGAACTTTTCTTGATTGTGTTCAACTCATTCTTGAGTTGAAGTTTCCTAGCTTTGCTATTTGTTGAATACATCCTTTCAAGAGCTTCCCAAGCATCCTTAGCTTTCTCTAGATGTTGAATATGACCTACCATGGCATTAGTAATGACTTGCGAAATGAGGAACATGACTCTCCTATTCCTCTCTTCCCATTCTTTTGCTTGCCTCCTTTGGACTTTGGTGGCCATACTTCTCTACTTGTTGACCCAAGTCAGCCATTGAAGAGTATCAAAGACTTTGAGAGTTACCTCGAATAGTTATAGTCCTTTGCTCTTGTGTTTGTGAAGCTCCTTCTTGTTTTGTAGCTCCTCGGTAAAGTAGGATACTATCCTAGTGATTGTTGGTTGAAGAATGGAAGACCAAATGGAGACAATCAAAGGAACCAAAGCAACTATGCAAGCACCTCAAGTGAAGGAAGCAAGGACACACTACTTGCAATGAGACACGAGTATAGAAGCTCTTGTGAAGATGACAAAAAATGGTACATTGATTCAGGTTGTAGTAACCATATGTCATGCCAAGGAAGTTTGTTCACTAATCTACAGGTACCAAGTGGAAAAGGATGTGTTGAAACAGGTGATGATACTCAACACATGATTGAACACATTGGAGATATAAGGCTTGGAGATACAAGCAAAGTAAAGGTACTATCTAATGTTCTTCATGTTCCTACAATTTCAAAGAACTTGATTTCAGTAGGACAAATGGTAGAGAATGTTATCATGTCATATTCAATGAGAATGGGTGCTTCATAAAGAATCCAAAAGAAGGCTTCAAGGTCATTGCTCGAGGTAGAAGAGAAGGAAGGATGTTCACTTTGGATGTCCAACATCCACATGGAAAGGTCATGTACATTCAATGTGGGAACAAGAAGATTTCAGAGCTGGACTTATGGCACAAAAGAATAGGACACATCAACATTCCAAAGCTGAAGGACATGAGCAAACATGAAGTGGTAAGAGGTCTTCCAAAATTTAATAGCATTGGACTACATGAGTTATGTGAAGCTTGTCAACTAGGAAAGCAAACGAGGCATCCATTCAAGAGGAGCAATTATGTGGCTCCAAATGTCTTGGACTTGATACATACGGATGTATGGGGACCAACCCAAGAGGCATCAATGGCTGGTAATAGATTTTTTGTCACCTTCATTGATGATCACTCAAGAAAGGTATGGTTGTTTTGTATGAAGCAAAAATCACAGGTGTTTTCTATATTCAAAAGATTCAAAGTTGAAGTTGAAAAGGAAACAGGAAGGTCTATCAAAACCTTAAGGTCCGATGGTGGAGGAGAATACTTCTCCAAAGAATTTTCAGATTTTCTACAAGAGAATGGGATCACAAGGCAATTCACTTATAGGTATACACCACAACAAAATGGAGTAGCTGAGAGGAAAAATAGGCAAATTGCTGAAATTGCAAGATGCATGCTCAACGAGATGAAGGTACCATTGTACTATTGGGCTGAAGCTACCACAAACGCCATTTACTTGATGAATAGGTGCACAACATCGGGAATACATCACTTGACTCCAGAAGAGGTATATTCCGGTAAGAAACCTGATCTTACACACCTCAAAGTTTTTGGATGTGTTTGCTTTGTTCACATTCCACAAGAAGTTAGAACAAAGATGGAACCAAGATCAAAAAAATGCATTTTCATCGGCTACTCAATGGAGCAAAAAGGATACAAGTGTTACAACCCTAGAACAAAGGAATTAAGAGTCTCACGAGATGTGGTCTTTGATGAACTAAGACCATGGTATGAAGATAAAGGAAAGGAAAAGATTCTTGAAGAAGATTGTGATGATTATGCAGGAACAAATCAAAGAGAAGTTCAACAATCAAGCACAAAGGCTTCAGGTCCAGAGGCATCTACATCAAATGAAGAATGTTCAACATGGAGGGGGAGCCATTATTTGTCTCCAAATTCAGCTCATAGTAGAGCCAAAGATGCAAGTGCTACTCCAAACAGTGAGGTAGATGCAAGTGAAGAAGAATATGAAGAGGTAATCACTCCGATGGTAAAGCAAAATAGGTTAAAGAAGCAACTCTCTAAAGGCAATGAAAGAAGATCTTCAAGGACAAGGTATCCAACTCAAAGGTTGAGTTATGATAGTTTTATGGCGACACATTTTGCAAACATGATGCAGGTTATCAAAGACAAAGAGCCTGAGACATATGAAGATGCTTGCACACAAAAGTAATGGAAGCAAGCTATGAAAGAGGAGATCAAAGCTCTCAAAGATAATCACACATGGGAGCTAGTGCCAAAGAAAGAAGGTATGAAGATTGTTCCAAACAAATGGGTGTTTAAAGTAAAGAGGAATGTTGATGGTTCACTAGCTAGATATAAAGCTAGATTAGTTGCCAAAGGATTTAAACAAACACAAGGCATAGATTATGATGAAGTTTTTGGCCCCGTTGCAAAGATGGGAACTATCCGAACCTTAATAGCAATTGGTGCTTCAAGGAGATGGCCATTATATCAACTCGACATAAAAAATGCTTTTCTTAATGGAGAACTACAAGAAGAGGTATACATGAGTCAACCGATTGGATTTGAAGATGAAAACCATCCAGATTTTGTTTGCAGGTTGAAGAAGGCACTTTATGGCTTGAAGCAAGCACCAAGAGCATGGAATCAGAGATTGGTAGAGTATCTAACTAAGTGTGGATACAACCCAAGTAGTGCAGATCCTTCGTTGTACATGAAGAAGGAAGAAAATAGAGAGGTATATATTTGCATATACGTCGATGACCTCATCATAACAGGAAATGATGTTACAGGGATTAAAGATATCAAAAGGAAGCTTGGTAAGGAGTTTAAAATTTCAGATCTTGGAGAGTTGAAATATTTTTTAGGAATTGAAGTTGTTCATGGAAAGAGTGGCATCTACTTGATGCAAAGGAAGTACTTGTTGGATGTTCTTTTCAGTTTTGGAATGAGTGAATGCAAACCACTCACTCAACCCATGGACGCAAATACAAAGATTTGTTCAAATGATGGAGAACCATTGGAAGATGTAACGACATACAGAAGCATTGTAGGATCATTGATCTATGCAAACATTACATGTTGTTGGTGTACTTTCTCAGTTTATGCAAGCCTCGACAAGTGAACACTTAAGTTCAGCCAAGAGAGTGTTGAGATACATAAAGCATACAATTAATCATGCTTTGTTTTACAAGTTTGATGAAGAATTGTAGGTCCAAGGCTTAAGTGATGCTCATTGGGCAGGCTCAAAGGAAGATAGAAGATCAACCTCAGGTTATGTGTTCATGATAGGAAGCAAACCTATCACGTGGATCTCAAAGAAACAACCTACTATTGCACTTTCATCTATGGAGGTTGAATATAGAGGATTAGCTTTTGCCACATGTGAAGCAATGTAAATTAAAAAGCATTTGGCTGATCTTGGAGTGCAAGTTGGAACCATCCCTATATACGGTGATAACATGTCAAGTATTTACTTGGCAAGCAATCCTATGTTTCATGCAAGGAGCAAGCACATAGAGGTCCACTACCACTATGTAAGGGAGAAGGTGCTGAGCAAAGATGTGGAGGTAAAGTTCATTAGAACCAAAGAGCAGGTTGCAGATATGTTTACAAAGTTCTTGGATGCTTCTAAACTCAAAGGTTTCAAGGATGCGATAAATTTGAAGGACATGGATGAAGATAACTCCCAAATGAGCTTGAGGGGGAGTGTTGAAGATAAATGTACAAGCTCATTTTCATATGAGCCATCCTTGGATAAATTTACCAACTATAAAGATAAAGAAAAAAGTGGAGGAAAAAATGAAAAAATAATAAAAGAAAAAGTCTAGTCAAAATTCATGATGAGTAAGAGATACAATATCTTACCTTGTAGTTAGTAGCATGTAGTGGAGAAAGTGGTGAGTTAAGAAGGAGGCACAAACTTCTTCACATGCTCATTGGTTATAAAAGTGAAGTGGGAGCACATTCAAAACAAGGAGAGAAAGAGGCAAGAGCTCCTAGTAGTCGGATCTAGCCATTTTGTCATTTTGGTTTTCCCTTAGACTCCTTCCACCCGCACTTCAGTTTGTACACAGCTCTGTTGCAGAGCTCATATCTTAGTGCATATGTAACCATTTTATGCGTTTAAACATTCATTGGAAAGCTTATCTCGTCTACTTGCATATCAAATATCTCTTTGAAAGCTTGTGTAGTTTGTGAGATATCAGTGAAAGAGTGAAGTCCAATTTTTTAGTATACTTGTATAGATAGGTAGTCTATTTTGGTCGGTTCAGTTTCCCGACCAAAACATATCCAAATTGCGTGATTTTTGTCTTGTTGGAAAGCCCTTGGCATCTACTTTCAGTATCTCAAATATCTCATTTAGATTATTCATACTCTGTGAGATATCTGTTAGAGAGTAAAGTCTAGTTTTAGAGTGTACTTATGTGTGCAGGTGGTCTATCTTGATGAGTTGAGTTTCCTAATCAAAACTCATCCAAATTACTTGATTTCTAGCTTGTTGGAAAGCTATTTGTGTCTACTTACTCTGTACTAAATATCTTTCTCAAAGGATATATATTCAGAGAGCTATCAGTCTGAGAGTGAAGCTCAGTTCTTCAGCATACCTGTGTGGACAGCAAGCTATCTAACGTGCAGATGTTTGTCCAAGTGTTGGACATACAAGGGTTCACTACACACTTCCGTTGCGCATAGGAGAACTCGTTCTCCACACGATAGAGATCATATCTAATGGTTCAAAAAGGTGCAGGCGTCTCGAAGTATATCGTCCCTCCTTGCACGATTTTCTCTTCTTTTGTCTTTTAGTGACAGACTGTGCTCTTATTTTTTCTTTTAGTGCCAATCTTTTGGGATTTAATCTCCACCCTCCAAGCTTCAAATGATCCGACGGCTACATTTCGACACAGAGTTCGTCTCTGCCAGAGGGTGAGCTCTTGTTTTGTCCTCTAGTTCTCAAGTTTTCCATTTGATCATGGCCATCAAATTGAGAGATCCAAGGGCTACAAATGCACACAAATTTCTTCTTGGAGTTTACTCATTATTTTATTGTACAATACCACTAGTGGTTTTTCCCAACCTCGTAATCCACTTGATTAGCCATTTTAATTCTTGAAAATTAGGAATCCTTACAAGGCCCATGCAAGGTTCACTTTTTCCCCTAATGGGTGAACTGTTTGACTGATTTCTCAACATATACTTAATCTTTTGGAATGATTTAACTTGGAGAAGGTGCAAACTATAGACGAAACCTTGTGCAAAGTTTCATAAAAAAACTTTACACATTTGACTAGTCAATGAGTGAGATATGTGCAACAGACTTTCTGAGTATCAACGCACTTCACAGTTTGTTCAAGATTTTGGTAATTGAGCATTGATCCTCCAAATTGATAAAGGTTTTGAGTTATTCTTGATATAGAGGTGCTCTAACTTCAAGGATAGCTTATTCTTTTGGAGATTAACACTCTCCATCTATAATATGGCCAAGTAATTTGCCACAAGAAATCGAAAAGACCGACTTGTTGGGATTTAAGCACAACCAAAATTCTCGACATTTAGAAAAGCAACACTGTAAGTGATAGAGGTGAGCCGATGTGCCCCCGGATAACGAAAAATCGTCCAGATACACTCGCATAAAGGTGGTTAAGTAGGGGGAAAAAAATATCTTGCATGCATCATTGGAAGGTACTAGGGGCATTGCGAAGACCAAACCACATCACCTTACACGCTGTCGGCGCGAAAGCGACGGTCGGTGCATCAAGCCAACCGCCGGAAATACGGCGCACGCCGGGTGCTTGGAGCAAGCTCAGGTGAATTTATATTTAGCTTAAGCAACACTTGAACATCAAATTTTAATAATAACTATAAACAAGCATATCGATTCTTTTACACAACATGAATCTTTAACTTGATGCATAAGACATATATCCGCTTTCAATTCCTCATAAATTAATTCGTTCTAATGGTCTATATGAAAGTGTAGAATGATATGTCCAATTCTCAATACACAAAGGTTTTACCAATGATGTTTGTTTTTGACAACTTTTAATTCATGGCGTTTCACTCAACGTACACAATAGACTTGTAGTAGGAATAATTTCCACACATTTGATTTACTTTTAAAATGTCTTAAAATGTTTTCTACAACATCAAGTAAGCAATTTTTGAGTTCTATTTAGGTCCATGAATTCCACAAAATCTTAAATGAAGCAATGTAATAACTGTCGTGTGAAGAGTATACAAGTAATATTCTTCTAAAGGAAACTATTATCACAACAAAGTATGAGTCATGTCGAATACTGCTTCTTGACAATTGATAATTCAAAGAGAAATTTCGAAAAAAAAACAGCACAAATATATGTTTTTACAGAAAAACATATAACTATATAACTCTTCGAATATTTGTGCAAAAAGAAAACATTACATTAATTCATCGTCTTGTTCCTATCTGAATCCGAGGCGAATAGCAAGTTCAGTACGTACTAGTTGTAGTGATAATTATATGGAAGCAGTAATTTGAAGACAAATGATGCACTTTTTACTTTAATCTATAATTTGGATTTGGATCATGAATAGCATATGATTCTGAAAAATGTTGTGCTATGCGATTTACTAGGAAAAGAAGATTACGTATCTTTCTCATAAAATTCTTGCAAAACAAATGCAATGAATTATTTAACATGAAAGAAGCAAATATTCATACGCCTTACTCTGTATAAATTTCTAAGCCAAATAAAAACAACACTATGCAACTGTATAATATCCCATCTATTTCGAAATCTTCACAAGTACGTTAAAGTCTTTCAACTGTGCATCGGAGTCATCATGAATTTATGTAATTAAAATGTTTTCGAAGGTTTCAAGTAAATTTGCAGAGCATCATCAATCACTTCAAAATGACAATATTTATTAAGCACAAAAATACAGTATCGGTAGAATAAGCAAATACCAAGTACTCCATGATCTTCCTTAACAATAAAGGAGTCAGAACAACAATGGAAGTTTTTCTCAAAGACTTAGAGTGGAAAATCAATTAATTAAGATTTTCCCTACGATTGAACTTCACACGACTATGGCGGTCAAAACCTTGAACAGGTATGAATAGTAGTGCATTTGAATTTGATTAGAATAGTATGGTCAGAGTGCTCAGAAATGATAAGTGAACTCGTTTCATATCCTCAACGATAACAGACAAAAGAAGAGGTAAGCTTTTCCTTAGCGAGTCATACAGAGATTCGTAGAGCAATCTGCAAAAAAATTTTACTCAAAAGTTACTGGACATAGAACAGTTTAAGAAGATTCAAACTTTGAAAAGATTAAGTGATTGTTGATTATTTTTTTTTTGATAGAGTAATTCAACTCTTAATGTCGCGTAATATTTCCACAGTTTAGCGAGCTTCAGAGAATACCTTAGTCCGAGCTTACAATTTTGATGAAAATATTTTTTTTGATAGAGTAATTCAACTCTTAATGTCGCGTAATATTTCCACAGTTTAGCGAGCTTCAGAGAATACCTTAGTCCAAGCTTACAATTTTGATGAAAATAAGCCGCATAATGTCTTCAGATAACCATGCACAATAGTTCTTGAAAGAGTTCGAATCATCAAGAGTAGAAATTTCATCGAATATTTGATGCAGATACGAGTTGGATTCAGGAAAGGAGTTCGAGAAACTGGACAACATCACGTTGCACGCAAGCAGGCTTTCCTCCCCTCTCCTCTGATTCTTAGCTACACTCCTCTTCCCAGCGCTCTTCAGATCCCCTCAGACAATCTCTGGAGATTTATATCAAAGAGTAAGCATTATGGTGAAATTATACGAAACAGCAACCCTTCCTTCTGATATTCGAGAGATCATTATCATCATGCATCTCCAAATTATCGCTTCCTCCAAGAAATGGGACCTCGTACGTGAAATAAGAACATCAATATCTCTTTTAGTTCATGTGCGAAGTAGATGTCTCAGACGCATCAGACACATCCACTACTACAACAATCTCCAGGTGACGGCTTCTTCGGGAGTTCCCCAAGCTGCTTACACAGAAGTTCAGAATCTTGCTCTTCCTTCCTAACTGGACTGTTTCTTATTATCGGACATGGCTGTATTGGCAGTCTTGCGAAAGCTAAACTGTCGACTACATGGAACGAACACATCAAAAGAAATCAGAGCACCACATATAGCCTTCCCCTTTTTGACATGTAGAACTAACCTCCCATTTTTCGTCACGAGCTCTTCTTCCCCTATATTCTCTGAGCACATAGATCACCTTCCCTTGCTAAGAATTAATGGAACATAAACATAAAGAACAGCAGAATATCATCATCATCGCTACGTCGGATCAATTAAGCAAGAGCATGGTCGTTGGTTGATGTAAAACAGAGATATATTGGATGAGCTAAGCACTAGTAGGAAAGCAATAATCATCAGTACTCAAAGCTTAAATCAAGTCGCTGTCAGATGCTCCTCCATTCATGCGCGTGTCCTCCTACAAAATCTGAGAGAGAGAAACCCTCTACTTTCTGTCGTCGTTCTCGTAAGTATGTTGATGTTGGAAGTTTATCACAAAACTCAGTTGCGTCAGAAAAAACTCATATTGGAACCGCATGTACCTTCCGATAGATTAACGCAGAAAAAAACCAAAGCTATATGGATAGGAGAAGCCAACAAAGAAGCCAGATCTCCACTTTTGCATGCGCAACTACCTCTCTCTCTGTCCCTCTCTGCCTCTCCTTTTTCATGCGACTACCCACGTAGTCTTTCTTTTTGTGTGATTGTACCTGCTAGAACGTATGTTTCTATGCAAAAAAACTTGAGAACTCTTTTTGTTATTTGCCTTTTTTACCACTCCCTTTTCTAAGATACAGTCATTGTCCAAGATTTTGACATTTTTTTAAGATTTGTAAGTTATGTTCGAAGTATCACCATTGTAGTTGTGGACAAAACGATGTTTTATCTTACACATCATCAAGATATGGGATTTCAAGGACTGTTCATAAAATTTCATTCGACATATAATGCCACAATATGTCACATACAATATGTACTTCTATTTGTAAGGGATTCTTCTGTGATGACCTACACTTTCTTCCGATTTTTTACTCCAATACCCGTATCAATAATGGATGATAAAGAAAGTAAGTCGGTTTGAAGCATGTAAAGGCAAACGTAGAGATGAGAATCTCTACGACACTCACCCCCTCCAAACCTCTGCTTCCTCTGGATGCGCCAAACCTGCAGATCAGAGAAGGCAATATCAAATTCTTTTGAAAATTATTCATGACTCAAATGCAAATAGTCTATAAAAAATGCTTCTATCATTAGTACATCTTCTGATAGCAAAAAAGAACTTATAAAATTATGTAAGCTTGAATTTCAACCTTTTCGTTCAATGCATGAGTTGGAAAACAGGTTTTAGAAAGAAACTACAGAAGTCATTCAAATAGTGTTTGTACTATCTCTTAACTCTGTTCATAAGTAAAGCATATGTTATATAGGCCTTCTATCCTCATCTCCTAGCCACTTACCATTAAGATACAAAAAACTAATTCCCCTCTAGCATACATCTGCCTTATATAGCCCGCTTTTCAATTCAGAAGTGATTTCAAGACCACAACTGATTCATTGAAATCATTTGATTTTTCTTTCATCTCTTTTTTCATCATAATTTTTTTTTTCCTCTTTTCATATGCAGCAACCATTAATGTACTGGTTTCAATTTTTCTTCGCAACTTTTTTGATGAAGGGGAAAGGCTTTACCCCTAATCAGAGCAAAGGATCTAGAGGTAAGCTAAAGCGGGAAATATGATCTCTTTAGCTAAATGGGTCAGATTTAAGGAAGCTTACCTATATAAAACAAGCCTACTTCTACTAGGAGTTGCAAGTTAAGGGTTCCGTCAACTATTCATATGACAGCCATAGGTCTCTAATCCCTATCTTCTCTTCAAGCACGTTCCTACTTCAGTGTAAATTCTACTTTTCATAATTTTAAGAAGTTTCTTAACCTATCTGAAGAATGTACATATCTAATTATGATAATGCATGAACTTTCATAATAAATTAAAACATAAATCAGGTTTAGAACTTTTTCACCTGATCTATATTGACTCCATCTTCAGCTCTCTTTAAGTTCATCAGAACTTTTGGCATAAAATCTTCAATTGCTTTGATCTATTCATCTTCAGAACCTGTAAGAAATCATAAAGTAGAAGCTACAAAATAAGTAATCTTCATTAAAAATTCATATATTCTATCAGATTCATCTTCATCATGGCACAAATTTCATCAACAAAAATTCATGATCATAAATTCATAAATTTAACATTAGGTTTTTCAACCTTTGAAACAAAGTTCATAAATTTCAGAAAAAATCATAATGTTCATAGTATAATATAACCATTATATTTATTGTAAACAAAATCATTTTGTTCAAAATATTCATCATTTCATTATAATAATGTTCTTCATAATTGTTCATCATAATAGATTTCTTCCTATTTGTGAAAGAAAGAAAATTATAAGTTCATCATAAGTTTAGTAAATGACAAGCATATTGATCAAACTGATTTGCAAGCATATTGTGCATATAATTTCAAACATGTTTTAATTTAATTTGAAATCAACAAACTTTGTTTTTTCATATTTTAGTATTCTTTTGGTTAAGCAAATCATAATGTAAAACTTTATCATAAGCTTTTAACTAGCTTTTCCAAGCGTAAAACTTCATTAAACAAAACAATTTAGGTATATGTTCATCTTCTTTAGGAAAACAGGCAGATATACAGCAAGCAATAACAAAAATTGAAAAGTTTTATCTTCAATAAACAATTCCATCACAATAAAACTATTCTCTTAAATTCTTCTCCTTTTTCTTAACTTTAGATGAGTTTTTGGTATTGTTTTCAATCTTCCATATGGCTTCTTGTATCCATTTTCCCATATTCTTATCATGTTCTAATTGTATTTGAAGATTTTCATCTTCAAATGTTTGAACTAATCTTTCATCATTTTTATTTTGGTCATATGTATTGTCATTTACTATGACTTTAGGTTCTGTTTTAACCGCATGTATGTCTTTATTTCCATCAATGGATTGTTCATTTTCATCATCTTTTAGCTTTACATCTTCTTCTTTCTTAAACTTTTTCAATGTATCTTGATCCTTAGATGTAGTTTGATTATCAATGTTACTCATAGATTTAGGTTTAAGAAAGGTTGGATCATTGTCCAAGCATTCACATTTAGTCACAATCTTGGTGTTCATAGAATTTAATTGACATACATTGCTTTTTTCATTATGACTCTTAGGTTTCCATTGTTTTTGAAGTTTGGTTTTAGGACTCAATTTTGTTTGATCAAAATCGTCTATCATCCCTCCTCTACCTAAGTTTAATCTCAAAGGTAGTTGTGTTTGATAATCACATATTTTCTGTTCACTTTCTAGTACCAATTGTTGGCTACATGCTTTCTCATAGGCCATACAATTCCCATAAGCATGACCTAGTTGGTCACACCAGAAACATCTTACAGTTCTCTATGGTCTTTGATATAAAGGCCTAGGAGCGACTCTGCTATGATCGGATAAAAGGTTTTGGTCAATAGAAGACATAGATCTACTTTGAACTCGTACTTGATATTTATCTTTGCATTCACATGTAGCACTTTCTTGTATTTGATTGTTTAACCTTTCAATGTTCTCTTTTAAACTTGCAATGTCATGACCAATAGTTTTGAATGCTGAAATTTCTTTTACATGATTTGCTAATGTTTCCATATGCTCATTCAAATTTGACAGTTCATAATGAAGAATTCCTTCTAAATTCCTAAACTCGTGATCAAATTGAGTATCTATTGATTTAAGATTTGCATTAAAATCAGATACTACTGTAGTTAAGATTGAAAGAAACGAGTTTAAGGACTCAAACTTAGAATTAAGCTTTAAATCTATAGAGGAAACTAATCGTGATTCCATATCATGCAGAAGGTTTTCTAAATTAGATGTCATTTTTGTTTAACTATGTGCAAGCAAGGAGAATTCAAGTATAAATACTTGGAATTTGTTTTCCCTCGGATGTACCTGAGATGCAATGCCGCTTTTCACGTCGGGTTCACCAATTTGTCGGCGCGAAAGCGACGGTCCGTGCATCAAGCCAACCGCCGGAAATACGGCGCACGCCGGGTGCTTGGAGCAAGCTCAGGTGAATTTATATTTAGCTTAAGCAACACTTGAACATCAAATTTTAATAATAACTATAAACAAGCATATCGATTCTTTTACACAACATGAATCTTTAACTTGAGTTTAATCTCAAAGGTAGTTGTGTTTGATAATCACATATTTTCTGTTCACTTTCTAGTACCAATTGTTGGCTACATGCTTTCTCATAGGCCATACAATTCCCATAAGTATAACCTAGTTGGTCACACCAGAAACATCTTATAGTTCTCTTTGGTCTTTGATATAAAGGCCTAGGAGCGACTCTGCTATGATCGGATAAAAGGTTTTGGTCAATAGAAGACATAGATCTACTTTGAACTCGTACTTGATATATATCTTTGCATTCACATATAGCACTTTCATGTATTTGATTGTTTAATCTTTCAATGTTCTCTTTTAAACTTGCAATGTCATGACCAATAGTTTTGAATGTTGAAATTTCTTTTACATGATTTGCTAATGTTTCCATATGCTCATTCAAATTTGACATTTCATAATGAAGAATTCCTTCTAAATTTCTAAACTCGTGATCAAATTGAGTATCTATTGATTTAAGATTTGCATTAAAATCAAATACTACTGTAGTTAAGATTGAAAGAAATGAGTTTAAGGACTCAAACTTAGAATTAAGCTTTAAATCTATAGAGGAAACTAATCATGATTCCATATCATGCAGAAGGTTTTCTAAATTAGATGTCATTTTCGTTTAACTATGTGCAAGCAAGGAGAATTCAAGTATAAATACCTGGAATTTGTTTTCCCTCGGATGTATCTGAGATGCAATGCCGCTTTTCACATCGCGTTCACCAATTTGTCGGCGTGAAAGCGACGGTCGGTGCATCAAGCCAACCGCCGGAAATACGGCGCACGCCGGGTGCTTGGAGCAAGCTCAGGTGAATTTATATTTAGCTTAAGCAACACTTGAACATCAAATTTTAATAATAACTATAAACAAGCATATCGATTCTTTTACACAACATGAATCTTTAACTTGATGCATAAGACATATATCCGCTTTCAATTCCTCAGAAATTAATTCGTTCTAATGCTCTATATGAAAGTGTAGAATGATATGTCCAATTCTAAATACACAAAGGTTTTACCAATGATGTTTGTTTTTGACAACTTTTAATTCATGGCGTTTCACTCAACGTACACAATAGACTTGTAGTAGGAATAATTTCCACACATTTGATTTACTTTTAAAATATTTTCTACAACATCAAGTAAGCAATTTTTGAGTTCTATTTAGGTCCATGAATTCCACAAAATCTCAAATGAAGCAATAGATGTAATAACTGTCGTGTGAAGAGTATACAAGTAATATTCTTCCAAAAGAAACTATTATCACAACAAAGTATGAGTCATGTCGAATAGTACTTCTTGATAATTGATAATTGAAAGAGAAATTTTGAAAAAAAAACAGCAGAAATATATGTTTTTACAGAAAAACATATAACTATATAACTCTTCGAATATTTGTGCAAAAAGAAAACATTACATTAATTCATCGTCTTGTTCCTATCTGAATCCGAGGCGAAGAGCAAGTTCAGTACGTACTAGTTGTAGTGATAATTATATGGAAGCAGTAATTTGAAGACAAATGATGCACTTTTTACTTTAATCTATAATTTGGATTTGGATCATGAACAACATATGATTCTGAAAAATGTTGTGCTATGCGACTTACTAGGAAAAGAAGATTACGTATCTTTCTCATAAAACTCTTGCAAAACAAATGCAATGAATTATTTAACATGAAAGAAGCAAATATTCATACGCCTTACTCTGTATAAATTTCTAAGCCAAATAAAAACAACAATATGCAACTGTATAATATCCCATCTGTTTCGAAATCTTCACAAGTATGTTAAAGTGTTTCAACTGTGCATCGGAGTCATCATGAATTTATGTAATTAAAACGTTTTCGAAGGTTTCAAGTAAATTTGCAGAGCATCATCAATCACTTCAAAATGACAATATTTATTAAGCACAAAAATACAGTATCCGTAGAATAAGCAAATACCAAGTACTGCATGATCTTCCTTAACAATAAAGGAGTCAGAACAACAATGGAAGTTTTTCTCAAAGACTTAGAGTGGAAAATCAATTAATTAAGATTTTCCCTGCGATTGAACTTCACACGACTATGGCGGTCAAAACCTTGAACAGGTATGAATAGTAGTGCATTTGAATTTGATTAGAATAGTATGGTCAGAGTGCTCAAAAATGATAAGTGAACTCGTTTCATATCCTCAACGATAACAGACAAAAGAAGAGGTAAGCTTTTCCTTAGCGAGTCATACAAAGATTCGTAGAGCAATCTGCAAAAAAAGTTTACTCAAAAGTTACTGGACATAGAACAGTTTAAGAAGATTCAAACTTTGAAAAGATTAAGTGATTGTTGATTTTTTTTTTTGATAGAGTAATTCAACTCTTAATGTCGCGTAATATTTCCACAGTTTAGCGAGCTTCAGAGAATACCTTAGTCCGAGCTTACAATTTTGATGAAAATATTTTTTTTGATAGAGTAATTCAACTCTTAATGTCGCGTAATATTTCCACAGTTTAGCGAGCTTCAGAGAATACCTTAGTCCGAGCTTACAATTTTGATGAAAATAAGCCGCATTATGTATTCAAATAACCATGCACAATAGTTCTTGAAAGAGTTCGAATCATCAACAACAGAAATTTCATCAAATATTTGATGCAGATACGAGTTGGATTCGGGAAAGGAGTTCGAGAAACTGGACAACATCACGTTGCACGCAAGCAGGATTTCCTCCCCTCTCCTGTGATTCTTAGCTGCACTCCTCTTCCCAGCGCTGTCGTCGAGATTTTCTCTCCTCTCTCACTTGTGAAGGCCTACAAAAAACATATTTGGTGAAGGTAGCCGGAATTTCCCGAGAAGTCCAGGATGCATCAAGGATGTCAAAGGAATCTCACATACAAAGTTTTAAAGAAATCAAGAAAGTCCATGGTAGCGGTCAAAGCTGGTCAAAGTTGGGAAATTAGGGCAAAAATTTCATTGTCACCAAATTCGATGAAAATTCATATACTTGTAAAGATTGTCAAAGGCAGTCTATAGCTCAAATTTCAGCAGAAAATGGATTTTGTAGCACGTTGATATGCTATGTTCATTTTGTAAAAATGTACTTTTTCTAGTTTGACCCTACAAATTCTTGTATAGAAATTTATGTTAGCCATATGGTTTGGCATGTATAAAGATCATATGTGGCTACATATTTGTACAAATTTTCAAGGCTATCAGAGCTTCCTAGGCACCTTAATGCCACCTTGCAAGCTTCCAAATGTAGTCAAACTTGTACAAGGGAGATTCAGATGGGAGTTTTTTCTGCATATTCCTGAAGGAGATCTTTTGAAACATAGTCCTACAAAGTTTTCATCTTCATCAAAGCCTATTTGGAGGGTCAAAGAGTACAAAGTCCAGTTTTCAGGATCACTGCAGTTTTCTAGTTTAAGCAAATTGAAGGGTTGAAGGGCCACCACATGGCGAAAGCTGATTGAGCCATGTTGTACGATCAAGATGAGCTCATATTCAAGGGTGGAGATGCACTTATGCTTAAAGCAAGGAGGATCCACGAGTTTTTCCATAAAGGAAGATTTGTTTGACAATCAAAGATCAATAATGCAGCTTTTCTCCAAAAATAGTGGCTTATCTTATCCTAATTGATGTCAGCACTGATCCGACGGTCCAGATCATCCCCAGATCCAATGGTGGAGAATGAGGGCGCCTAAATTTCACTCCTTTACACTAGATTTGATAGAAAGATCAATTCCAAGCCATTGATTTGATTAATCAAATGGTTGTAATCGAAAGTAGTGATCCTAGAGTTCAGAGTTTATTTCTCTAGATCCAAGGGCCCAAATTCATTCAAAAAACTATATAAACCCCCCTCCAAACTCCTAGAGCATCATTGTTAGGCATCCATAGGGCTCATGCTAGCTTACGGCTTCCTTGAGACGATCAACCTCGGTTGAGCGAGTGAGGATCCAAGGTGAGCTAGTATGAGTATAGTACCTAGTTTCAAATTTAAGTTAGAACTCCAATCTAGGATAGGCTCTTGAAACCAACATCTCTATCTTGACTCACCCTCGGTGGAGCGTGTGAGTGAGTTAGAGCTGGTTTTAATGAGTCTTAGACTTCTTTAGTTAGACGTTACGAGCCTAGACATACATAGGGTCATTGGAGTGGAACTCACCTTCTTACGTGTGATATTCGGTTGAAGTGTCATGGTTTGAGGGTCGGAACCACCTTTGATCAGTAGACTGCCTAGCTTGACGTACCACGACGATCTTATACATGTATCTTAATTCAAATCCTTTTAATTCATGTCACTTGTCACTTGTCTCTTGTCTCCTCTCTCAGTCTCTTAAGTATTTTTACATGTCTTCTATTTCTTCTATGTGTGAGAAGGCTCCGCAGTATTGCGTTGAACCAGTGAGGATCTTTCTTTGAGTTTGTGAGTAAACTCTATCATCATAATTCACTTGCATGCATATAATCCATACATACCCATACATATTGATTAGTTTCTGAAAGTGTATAAGAAGCTCCAATATTGGACCATTCTTCCTTTCGAAACTGGTTTATGTGTAAGGATTCCATCTATTCACATCATGCATACATATCATCCAAAGAAGACTATGCATATGGATTAGAATTAGGAAGTGTTTAAGAAGCTCCTTCAATGGACCATTCTTCCTTCCAAATTTGATTCGTGTGTATGGTTCTCTTTCATTCTTATCAGTCATGTTCATAAATCTAACTTGCACTCCTACAATCCCATTCCCATAATCAATTCAACATCTCTCTCTTCTCCATACTCAACATTAATTTCACTTTCATGTCCTTAAACCATCCAACATTCATTAGCTTCATACACTGTGTGTGTGCCACGACTGGATCCGATCCACCCGGATAGCGATCACCTCCACATTTGAACCCGACGTGAAACGCTTCGTGGCATTTGCTTCTGATTTTGTTGGGAGGTTGTGATCCATATCCTTTGTTTCATATTTTTCATCCTCATCATATCATCATCCTCAGTCTTGAGTGTTGCACTGGATTTCTCACAGTATCGCGCACATCTTCGTCGTGAAGTAAACGCATTTGTGAGAGATCTAGAGCATCGTGCATCACTTGCTTATTCACATAAGATGGAGGAAGGATTCAAATCCCTTATTGTTGAGAAACAAGGCCAAAGAATAGTCTCTTCTATGTTGAGAGAGAAGGGAAAATTCAATGGCATCAACATCACAATCTACTTAGATTTGTTTGAAGAGCAAGCTATGATTTTTGGTCTTCCCAAGATCTTTTGATATCATTCTTTGAACGAATTGTTGATAGCTCTATCATAAACCGTGTCACTCAATATGATAGTCCTCCTTGGAGTGATTTTAGAAAGGAGATGCTCAAAGAATTCTATCTTGAAGATTATATCCAACATAATCGAGATGGATTCTTACGATGGGTCAATTCTCCAAAGCCTAGTAGCTCTATTACTCACTTACAAAATAAGTATATTAGACGCTATGAACAACTTCCTGATGAGGATAAGATAACTTTGGAACCTGATCTTGTGATCAATTTTCTTAAGCTTCTTCATCCTGAAACTCGTAGGGAAGTTGAACGGCGATTAGAAGAACCAGATAAGCGCTATGGTCTTACTGACAGTTGGCAAAAAGTGCGTAAAGTAGTAGAGGCTGTAGCCCATAGACATCAAAGACAATCCATGCTTTATGAGCAAACTAGTCTTCCTCAAGCTAGCCTTCCACAAACTAAGGAGCAAGTTAGAGAACAATCCCATGCTATGCTTTTTGCCTCTACTCCTATTCCTCAAATGATGGAGCCTACTCAAGGTTTTAAAGTAGAGTCAAATAAAAGTGTAATTGAACAATCTCAAGTGGATATTCTCACTAAGCAAATGGAAAGTCTTATTGCTACACAATCCAATTTGGCCAAGACTATAGATGCTTTACAATCTAATTACACCAAAACTTTCCAAAATCAAATGATCCCAATGACTTTTCAAGAGCCTAATCAACATGTTATAGCTACCAATCAAAATCCACAAGTAGCTCCTACTCAAGCATATCAAGTTCCTCCAATGCATAATCCTTCAATGCAAAATCCTCATCCTCATGTGCAAAAACCTCAAATGTATCAAAACATGTATCCTCAAGCTTCTCAAATAGCTTTTCAAAATCCTCAAAATCAAAATTTTCAAAATCATCAACCGTATAATATGGAAGCTCCTCTTGCACCTCAAGTACCACATGTTGCTCCCCAAGCTCCTCAAATACATCAATTGCATTTCAAAATCCTAATTATCCTGTTCAAGCAATACCTTATCAACAAAATCCTCAATTTCAAAATTTCCCACCACAAGTTAATCAAAATCCTCAAAATCAAAATGGTTTTGTGTGTGGCCCTCGTAGGTGTCCTTGGTGTGATTCGTTAGAGCACTTTTTGAAAGATTGTGAATTATTGAAGGCTGCTAAGGAGCAACGACTAGTAATAGACATAGACAAGAAAATCTGTGACTATCGATCTAGGCTACCTTTGCAAGGAAATTATGGTAAGGGAGGAATGAAAAAACACCATGAAAATATAACTATAACGGATGTAGGAACTAGAGGAGTGAAACTAGAAGCTCTTGATGAACAACAAGTAGAATCAAGTAAACCCACAAAGGAAGTTGACTTTTCCATAGAGGCTTTAGTAAGAGCACGAGATGAGATTAGGAGAATAACGGCTTGGGAGTCACCGATAGAAGATCAATCTCTTATTTCTCACATATCCAATGTAGAAGAAAAACGAAAAAGAGATGAAGCTGAGCCTAGTGAAAGAAGAGTGACTCGAAAACAAACCTCAGAGGGAATAGAAACAATCATAGAGCAAGGAGAAACATCACAATCCAAAGATAAAAAACAAGAATCGGAACCCAATGAACAAAAACAAGAGGAGAAACAAAAAGGGAAGAAGACAAAGCAAAGAAAAATAGAACCAAAGCCTTTAGATAAACAAGAACAATCAAAACAAACAGAAGATCAAACACGAGAACATGAACAAAAACAAAATCCTGAGCAAAAACAAAAGAAACCAAAGAGAAAACCTAAAGCCATCTTGATTTCAGAAATTGAGAGAAAAATAGATCCTATGGAGATTTTAGATGACATTTTGCTTAAGAGTCAAGTGACTATGTCTTTAGAACAAGTTTTCTCTATTGCAAAGCCTGTTTTTAAAGATAACTTTATCGGCCTAATTAAAAGGAAGAGGTTTCCGCTTAATCTAGATACTGAGATGCAAGATTCTCTAGATCAAGTTCAAGCTATGAATGAAGCCTTAAACTTTGATGAATTTGATGAAGAGGACTTTGATGATGATGGAGTAAATGTTAATAAAAATTTCTTAGGACCTATTCAACCTGACCATGAAAATCATGAAAACAATCCTGAAAGTCACTTTAAAAGAACATTTTGGTCTAGAGGTACATCAGAGATGCATGTTAAAATAGGGAATGATAAGAACACTATCACTGTAAATGCATTAGTAGATTCCGGCTCCGAAATCAATGTGATTTCAAGAGAAGTTTATGATAAGTTTCGATGGCCCATAGATAAAGATTGTGGATGGCGTATGAGAACTGCAGATAATGGTGTAGGTACCCTGTATGGAACTTGTGCTAGTGTGCCCATATCCATAGGAGGAATCACAGAAGAGTTTCACTTTTTTATTCAAGATAATTGCTCCTATGAAGTTCTCTTAGGTCAACCCTTTATTTGTGAGAGTCGTATGGAAACTAAAGCCATGGATGATAGGTCTACCTATGCTAGATTTAAGTCTAAGGATGGAATGCAATCACTTCAAGTCATGACGGTAGGAGTGAATCATCCTAGGAATCAATTGTCAATTAGAAAGAAACCTATTGTTACTCAGGGTCATGAGCATGCTTGTAGTGATTGTGCACCTCGATTCATGTTTGGAGCTACATATGATCAAAATTTTGGATAGAATCCATTGTTGAGCGGGACAACAGTGGATATTGGTTTGACATCCCGCATCGAACCAACATGTACAATAGTTTGTCACTTTGTTTTCCACATTCTAGATTAGATTTTCTTCATAAGAGTCAATTGTCCAAGTCTTTTATCCAAAAAACCCAAAAAAATTATAAAAACAACAAAATCATGGAACATGATGAGAATATTGAGCATGTGATTGAAACATCTCATTGTTTCTCTACTCTTGAGGAGTTAGAGTTATGTCTTCAACAAAATTCTAATTCCCATATTATTCTTCTTTCTTCCCTTGATGAGTATGCTCTAATCCAAGAGTATGCTCTCAATGTTGACAA
The DNA here is from genome assembly GCA_020310875.1 of Ceratopteris richardii. Lineage (NCBI taxonomy): Eukaryota > Viridiplantae > Streptophyta > Polypodiopsida > Polypodiales > Pteridaceae > Ceratopteris > Ceratopteris richardii. The sequence continues at coordinate 116,293,029 of CM035421.1, forward strand.
GTGCTCAAAACTTAACCAAACACATGATGCCTTAGTTGAAACAAAGTACAAAACTGTAGACAAAAAAATCAAACCCATAGCTCAACCATTACCTCAAGGAAGTAATGAAAAAATTATTGATGTGAAAAATGATCCAATTCTTCGGGATAAGAAAAACATAGGACATACATTCACGGATGAGACAATCAAACAGGTGAAAATTGGTAGAGATGATGACTTTCTTTTGCCAGCAGAGAGAGATAAATTTGAGAGAGTTTTACGGAGCCATGGAAAAGCCTTTACTATGTATCCTCATGAGATTGGTTGTGTAGATCCTAAGCTAGTTTCACCCATGATAATCTTTACTATTCCACATATTCCATGGAATCTTTGCCCTATACCAGTTCCAAAGGCTCACTTACTTGAGCTAATGAAACTACTTAAGGAGAAGATAAACATGAGAATTTTAGAGCCATCTTTTGCACCTTACTCAAATCGATGGTTCACTGTGCCTAAAAAGAATGGGAAACTACGTTTTATTCAAGATCTCCAACCCGTCAATAAAGTCACCATAAGGAATGTAGGAACAGGACCCATTGTAGATGAGTTTGCTGAATCATTTTCAGGACATTCTATCTATTCAATGGGTGATTTATATTCTGGATATGACCAATTCCAATTAGCAATTGATAGTCGTGACATAACCACAATGAAAACTCCTTTAGGCTTAGTGCGAGTGTGTACTTTACCTCAAGGAGCAACTAATTCTGTGGCTCATATGATGAGTGCTATGAATATGGTCTTACATGATTTTATCCCTCATATAACTATGCCATTCATTGATGATATTCCAATTAAAGGGAGTGAGGAACGTGTAAAGGACATTACTTTAGATTCATCTGGATGTCGTAAATTTGTTCTTGACCATATCTCTGATTGTGAAAGAATATTTCAATGATTTGAAGAGGTAGGTCTCACATTTTCCATAGAAAAATCTGTTTTTGGTGTCAACGAGGTTCTTATTGTTGGACATATATGTGGCCATTATGGTCGAAAGCCATACCCACAAAAAGTTGATGCCATTAGCAAGATTTCTGAAACATGTAACAATGTGAGTGAGGTACGTAGATTTCTTGGTGCTTGCATCTTTTATGTTATTTGGATCCCACACTTTGCTCATGTTGTCAAAAATTTATTTGGACTGACAAACACACTCAAGCTATGCGTAAATTGAAGAAATTATTGCTTAAAGCTCCCATCCTTAAGCGTGTAGACTATTCTGCTAACAAACCTATTATATTGACTGTTGATACTAGTCCTATTGGTATAGGTTGGGTCATAAGTCAAGACGATAGTGAAGGGAATAGATATGCAATTAGGTTTGGTGCCAAAATTCTACATGAAACACAACGAAAATATCCACAAATCAAACGAGAACTATGGGGTATGGTAACAGCTTTGAAAACAGACAAAGAATATTTCATTGGTGCAAATGTCAAAGTTGAGACTGATTGTTTGCCTCTCATTGGAATGATAGCCAATTGTTCATCTCCTGATATAGCCATGCTTAGATGGATCTCATATATTAAGTTCATAAATCCCGAGTTAGTTCATATTTCAAGTAAGTCAAACTCAGTTGCTGATATGTTATCGAGAGCTAGATTTGATGATGATCTTGAAAGTGATCTAATAAAGAATGTGAACTTAATTGACTATGTTCCACATATATTTGAGTATGAGCAATTTCATGAGTCTGAGTACGAAAATGAATGGAGAGACATAGGAAAGTATCTGAGTACTTTCCTAACTGGACTACGAATAGATTCCGTAACATTAGGAAACAAGCTTATAACTTTTTCCTATGTAATGGTTATCTTTGGAGGCATGCTAAGGGTAAGGTTAAGAATCCACAACGAGTCCTAGGAAAACGAGGTCTTCAATTGCAAGTAATGAAGGAAATGCATGAGACATTATGGGCCGGTCATAAAGGATTTTTTGGAACATATGAAAAAATTAGAAGTACGTATTATTGGCCTAGGATGTATGTTGACATTAGTAGCTATGTTTCTACATGTTCTACTTGTAAACTTCATTCATCAGTCAAACATAGAGATCTGTTGCATCCTACTTATCCACCTTGTATTCACTACAAGTGGGTAGTAGATCTTGTAACTATGCCTAAAGGTATTGACAAAATGCGTTACATTGTACTTGCAAGAGAAGATTTAACTAATCATGTAGAGGGACGTGCACTACGATCTAAGACCACTTACAATGTTTGCAAATTCTTGCTTGAAGATGTCATAAGTCGCTTTGGGTACATAGAGAAAGTAGTTGCCGACCGTGGAGAGTTAAATGCGAGAGAAGCTAAAGAGTTCTTTAAGCATCACGGTATTCGTTTGTCTCTCACTACTGCATATAATCCAGAGGCCAATGGTGAAATAGAGAGAGGGCATCCACCTATTGTGAAAGCCATATCTAAAGCATGTAACGGTGACATCAAACAATGGCCTAGATTCTTACCTTTTGCACTTTGGGCAGATAGAATGATGTGCACACGCACTACTGGGTAAATGCCTGTTGAACTCATGTACTGTCAAAAACCATTGTTTCCAATTCAGTCTCATATTTCTGCATGGTCAAATTTGCCTTGGTCTGAAAACATGTCTACTGATGATTTTTTGAGTTTGCGCATTAAACAGTTAGAACAAGGTAAATTAAGAGATGCCGTTGAAAAATTAAGAGAATCTAGAATGAAGAACAAGCATTATTTTGATAAAACTCATCGATTGCGTCCTAAGCCAATTGAAGTAGGGGATTGGGTGCTCATTTATGATAGTACATTTGACTCTCAATATGATGCACACAAAAAGCTCACTCAACGGTGGTTTGGGCCATACATTGTATCAAAAGTCAACAACAATGGTACGTATGTTCTTTGTGAATTAAATGGTGTTGCACTAAAAACTTTGATTGCAGGTAAAAGGATAAAGCTATTCAAGAAACGTGATAATGATGAGTACATTTTGGATGAGGACATTGAAGAAGATGACAACATTGAGGCCGATTCATAAACAGGAGTATCCATGTTAGAAAAATTAAAAAAAATATAATTCAAAAAAAAAGGAAGAATATATATATATATATATATATATATATATATATATATATATATATATATATATATATATATATATATATATATATATATATATATATATATATATATATATATATATATATATATATATATATATATATATATATATAACATATAAAAATATCATTTCAAGCTCATGTTGCTTTGTTTTTTTTCAAGTTCATTCTACTTTTTTTCCATTCTTGTTTCATGCATGTTTGTTTTCAGTCTTTGCATTGCATTGCATATCCACATTACTTGAGTCAAAAAAAAAAAAAAAGGCAAATGATGATTTCTCTACTTGTGTAAAATTGTATCTTAAGTATTAACTTATCTACTAAGGAATTGATTATAATCTAGGATTGTGGAAAGATAGGGCATGTAGATTTGGAGGTTTATTTTAGTGACATGACTTTCATATATAAACATGCATATGTATCCTCTATGGAAAGCATAATTGTTGAAATCCTAGCTCCTACTATTGCATGTTTCTACATCCTTAGTCCATCTCACAGCACTTGTATCGGAGTTTAAACGACTATTCTCCGTCATGAAAAATGGTTGTACCTTGTATCGGGGTTTAATTTTTCCTCGTCAAATATATATATATATATATATATATATATATATATATATATATATATATATATATATATATATATATATATATGTATATATATATATATATATATATATATATTATTTATTTATTTATTTATTTATTTATTTTTTTTGCTACATGTTACCAAGAAGTTTACACTTTCTTCCACCCCAAAAAAGTGATCGTAACCATAAAATTACCGAATCATCATCATCATCAAAAAAAAAAAAAGAGCAAGCCAAAGGAGGATAAAGAGGCATAGTAGAATAAATCACGGGCTATATAGGCAGATTTATGCATTAGTGGAGTTTAGCTAGTTTTCCTTGCATGTTATTAGAGAAAGAGCATATTCATATTTATGTAGGAAAGGAGTTGATCTAAAATAAGCTAAAGATGAAAGATGTCTCTTGAAAATCCTAAATCTTTGTTTATAATCATATTTAAGGTAGATTGCTTTATGAAAAAGGTACAAAATTTTCTTCAAGATGAGAGGAACTGATGCTTTAAATGACTCAATACATCCACTTCCACTTCATATTGATGCTTGTTTTTTTTCTTTCTTGTTGCCAATGTTGCTTGTTCATTTGCATACATGTTGCCTATTTGTTCATGCATATTCATGTTGCCTGTTTCAATTCTTTCTTTCATGCAAATTTTGCTTCATGTCACGTTACCTACTTATTCATGCATATAATCAATTTTCCTTCCATGTTTCTTATGTTGCCAATAAAAGAATTTGATGCCTGGAACATTTTGTTTTTCACAGATGCTAGAGTGGCGCTTCCGGAGGAATCGCAGGTTTAGTGGGGGCGAATGTCGTCAAGATTTTCTCTCCTCTCTCACTTGTGAAGGCCTACAAAAAACATATTTGGTGAAGGTAGCCGGAATTCCCCGAGAAGTCCAGGATGCATCAAGGACGTCAAAGGAATCTCACATACAAAGTTTTAAAGAAATCAAGAAAGTCCATGGTAGCGGTCAAAGCTGGTCAAAGTTGGGAAATTAGGGCAAAAATTTCATTGTCACCAAATTAGATGAAAATTCATATACTTGTAAAGATTGTCAAAGGCAGTCTATAGCTCAAATTTCAGCAGAAAATGGATTTTGTAGCACATTGATATGCTATGTTCATTTTGTAAAAATATAATTTTTCTAGTTTGACCCTACAAATTCTTGTATAGAAATTTATGTTAGCCATATGGTTTGGCATGTATAAATATCATATGTGGCTACATATTTGTACAAATTTTCAAGGCTATCAGAGCTTCCTAGGCACCTTAATGCCACCTTGCAAGCTCCCAAATGTAGTCAAACTTGTACAAGGGAGATTCAGATGGGAGTTTTTTCTGCATATTCCTGAAGGAGATCTTTGGAAACATAGTCCTACAAAGTTTCATCTTCATCAAAGCCTATTTGGAGGGTCAAAGAGTACAAATTCCAGTTTTCAGGATCACCGCAGTTTTCTAGTTTAAGCAAATTGAAGGGTTGAAGGGCCACCACATGGCGAAAGTTGATTGAGCCGTGTTGTACGATCAAGATGAGCTCATATTCAAGGGTGGAGATGCACTTATGCTTAAAGCAAGGAGGATCCAAGAGTTTTTCCATAAAGGAAGATTTGTTTGACAATCAAAGATCAATAATGCAGCTTTTCTCCCAAAATAGTGGCTTATCTTATCCTAATTGATATCAGCACTGATCCGACGGTCCAAATCATCCCCAGATCCAATGGTGGAGAATGAGGGCGCCTAAATTTCACTCATTTACACTAGATTTGATAGAAAAATCAATTCCAAGCTATTGATTTGATTAATCAAATGGTTATAATCGAAAGTAGTGATCCTAGAGTTGAGACTTGATTTCTCTAGATCCAAGGGCCCAAATTCATTCAAAAAACTATATAAACCCCCCCTCCAAACTCCTAGAGCATCATTGTTAGGCATCTGTAGGGCTCATGCTAGCTTACGGTTTCCTTGAGACGATCACCCTCGGTTGAGCGAGTGAGGATCCAAGGTGAGCTAGTATGAGTATAGTACCTAGTTTCAAATTTAAGTTAGAACTCCAATCTAGGATAGGCTCTTGAAACCAACATCTCTATCTTGACTCACCCTCGGTGGAGCGTGTGAGTGAGTTAGAGCTGGTTTTAATGAGTCTTGGACTTCTTTAGTTAGACGTTAGGAGCCTAGACATACATAGGGTCACTAGAGTGGAACTCACCTTCTTACGTGTGACATTCGGTTGAACTGTCATGGTTTGAGGGTCAGAACCACCTTTGATCAGTAGACTGCCTAGCTTGACGTACCACGACGATCTCATACATGTATCTTAATTCAAATCCTTTTAATTCATGTCACTTGTCACTAGTCTCTTGTCTCCTCTCTCAGTCTCTTAAGTATTTTTACATGTCTTCTATTTCTTTTATGTGTGAGAAGGCTCCGCAGTATTGCGTTGAACCAGTGAGGATGTTTCTTTGAGTTTGTGAGTAAACTCTATCATCATAATTCACTTGCATGCATATAATCCATACATACCCATACATATTGATTAGTTTCTGAAAGTGTATAAGAAGCTCCAATATTGGACCATTCTTCCTTTCGAAACTGGTTTATGTGTAAGGATTCCATCTATTCACATCATGCATACATATCATCCAAAGAAGACTGTGCATATGGATTAGAATTAGGAAGTGTTTAAGAAGCTCCTTCAATGGACCATTCTTCCTTCCAAATTTGATTCGTGTGTTTGGTTCTCTTTCATTCTTATCAGTCATGTTCATAAATCTAACTTGCACTCCTACAATCCCATTCCCATAATCATTTCAACATCTCTCTCTTCTCCATACTCAACATTAATTTCACTTTCATGTCCTTAAACCATCCAACATTCATTAGCTTCATACACCCTGTGTGTGCCACGACCGGACCCGATTCACCCGGATAGCGATCACCTCCATAGAGCTCTTCAAATCCCCTCAGACAATCTCTGGAGATTTATATCAAAGAGTAAGCATTATCATGAAATTATACGAAACAGCAACCCTTCCTTCTGATATTCGAGAGATCATTATCATCATGCATCTCCAAATTATCGCTTCCTCCAAGAAATGGGACCTGCAACATGAAATAAGAACAGCACTATCTCTTTTAGTTCATGTGCGAAGTAGATGTCTAGACGCATCGGATGCATCCACTACTACAACAATCTCCAGGCGACGGCTTCTTCGGGAGTTCCCCAAGCTGCTTACACAGAAGTTCAGAATCTTGCTCTTCCTTCCTAACTGGACTGTTTCTTATTATCGGACATGGCTGTATTGGCACTCTTGCGAAAGCTAAACTGTCGACTACATGGAACGAACACATCAAAAGAAATCAGAGCGCCACATATAGCCTTCCCCTTTTTGACATGCAGAACTAACCTTTTTTGTTTGATAGAGTAATTCAACTCTTAATGTCGCGTAATATTTCCACAGTTTAGCGAGCTTCAGAGAATACCTTAGTCCGAGCTTACAATTTTGATGAAAATAAGCCGCATAATGTCTTCAGATAACCATGCACAATAGTTCTTGAAAGAGTTCGAATCATCAACAGCACAAATTTCATCGAATATTTGATGCAGATACGAGTTGGATTCGGGAAAGGAGTTCGAGAAACTGGACAACATCACGTTGCACACAAGCAGGCTTTCCTCCCCTCTCCTCTGATTCTTAGCTGCACTCCTCTTCCTAGCGCTCTTCAGATCCCCTCAGACAATCTCTAGAGATTTATATCAAAGAGTAAGCATTATCGTGAAATTATACGAAACAGCAACCCTTCCTTCTGATATTCGAGAGATCATTATCATCATGCATCTCCAAATTATCGCTTCCTCCAAGAAATGGGACCTGGAACATGAAATAAGAACAGCACTATCTCTTTTAGTTCATGTGCGAAGTAGATGTCTCAGACGCATCGGATGCATCCACTACTACAACAATCTCCAGGCGACGGCTTCTTCGGGAGTTCCCCAAGCTGCTTACACAGAAGTTCAGAATCTTGCTCTTCCTTCCTAACTGGACTGTTTCTCATTATCGGACATGGCTGTATTGGCAGTCTTGCGAAAGCTAAACTGTCGACTACATGGAACGAACACATCAAAATAAATCAGAGCGCCACATATAGCCTTCCCCTTTTTGACATGCAGAACTAACTTTTTTTGTTTGATAGAGTAATTCAACTCTTAATGTCGCGTAATATTTCCATAGTTTAGCGAGCTCCAGAGAATACCTTAGTCTGAGCTTACAATTTTGATGAAAATAAGCCGCATAATGTCTTCAGATAACCATGCACAATAGTTCTTGAAAGAGTTCGAATCATCAACAGCACAAATTTCATCGAATATTTGATGCAGATACGAGTTGGATTCGGGAAAGGAGTTTGAAAAACTGGACAACATCACGTTGCACACAAGCAGGCTTTCCTCCCCTCTCCTCTGATTCTTAGCTGCACTCCTCTTCCCAGCGCTCTTCAGATCCCCTCAGACAATCTCTAGAGATTTATATCAAAGAGTAAGCATTATCGTGAAATTATACGAAACAGCAACCCTTCCTTCTGATATTCGAGAGATCATTATCATCATGCATCTCCAAATTATCGCTTCCTCCAAGAAATGGGACCTCGTACGTGAAATAAGAACAGCACTATCTCTTTTAGTTCATGTGCAAAGTAGATGTCTCAGACGCACCGGACGCATCCACTACTACAAAAATCTCCAGGCGACGGCTTCTTCGGGAGTTCCCCAAGCTGCTTACACAGAAGTTCAGAATCTTGCTCTTCCTTCCTAACTGGACTGTTTCTTATTATCGGACATGGCTGTATTGGCAGGCTTGCGAAAGCTAAACTGTCGACTACATGGAACGAACACATCAAAAGAAATCATAGCGCCACATATAGCCTTCCCCTTTTTGACATGCAGAACTAACCTCCCATTTTTCGTCACGAGCTCTTCTTCCCCTATATTCTCTGAGCACATAGATCACCTTCCCTTGCTAAGAATTAATGGAACATAAACATAAAGAACAGCAGAATATCATCATCATCGCTACGTCGGATCAATTAAGCAAGAGCATGGTCGTTGGTTGATGTAAAACAGAGATATATTGGATGAGCTAAGCACTAGTAGAAAAGCAATAATCATCAGTACTCAAAGCTTAAATCACGTCGCTGTCAGATGCTCCTCCATTCATGCACGTGTCCTCCTACAAAATCTGAGAGAGAGAAACCCTCTACTTTCTGTCGTCGTTCTCGTAAGTATGTTGATGTTGGAAGTTTATCACAGAACTCAGTTGCGTCAGAAAAAACTCATATTGGAACCGCATGTACCTTCCGATAGATTAACGCAGAAAAAACCCAAAGCTATCTGGATAGGAGAAGCCAACAAAGAAGCCAGCTCTCCACTTTTGCATGCGCAACTGCCTCTCTCTCTGTCCCTCTCTGCCTCTCCTTTTTCATGCGACTACCCAAGTAGTCTTTCTTTTTGTGTGATCGTACCTGCTAGAACGTATGTTTCTATGCAAAAAAACTTGAGAACTCTTTTTGTTATTGGCCTTTTTTACCACTCCCTTTTCTAAGATATAGCCATTGTCCAAGATTTTGACTTTTTTTTAAGATTTGTAAGTTATGTTCGAAGTATCACCATTGTAGTTGTGGACAAAATGATGTTTTATCTTACACATCATCAAAATATGGGATTTCAAGGACTGTTCATAAAATTTCATTTGACATATAATGCCACAATATGTCACATACAATATGTACTTCTATTTGTAAGGGATTCTTATGTGATGACCTACACTTTCTTCCAATTTTTTACTCCAATACCCGTATCAATAATGGATGATAAAGAAAGTAAGTCGGTTTGAAGCATGTAAAGGCAAACGTAGAGATGAGAATCTCTACGACACTCACCCCCTCCAAACCTGTGCTTCCTCCGAATGCGCCAAACCTGCAGATCAAAGAAGGCAATATCAAATTCTTTTGAAAATTATTCATGACTCAAATGCAAATAGTCTATAAAAAATGCTTCTATCGTTAGTACATCTTCTGATAGCAAAAAAAGAACTTATAAAATTATGTAAGCTTGAATTTCAACCTTTTCGTTCAATGCATGAGTTGGAAAACAGGTTTTAGAAAGAAACTAGAGAAGTCATTCAAATAGTGTTCGTACTAACTCTTCTATTAGCTGTCTTCATAAGTAAACATATGTTATATAGGCCTTCTATCCTCATCTCCTAGCCACTTACCATTAAGATACAAAAAACTAATTCCCCTCTAGCATACATCCGCCTTATATAGCCCGCTTTTCAATTCAGAAGTGATTTTAAGACCACAACTGATTCATTGAAATCATTTGATTTTTCTTTCATCTCTTTTTTTCATCATAAATTTTTTTTTTCCTCTTTTCATATGCAACAACCATTAATGTACTGCTTTCAATTTTTCTTTGCAACTTTTTTGATGAAGGGGAAAGGCTTAACCCCTAATCAGAGCAAAGGATCTAGAGGTTTAACTAAATGGGTCAGATTTAAGGAAGCTTACCTATATAAAACAAGCCTACTTCTAATAGGAGTTGCAAGTTAAGGGTTCCGTCAACTATTCATATGACAGTCATAGGTCTCTAAGTCCTATCTTCTCTTCAAGCACGTTCCTACTTTAGTGTAAATTCTACTTTTCATAATTTTAAGAAGTTTCTTAACCTATCTGAAGAATGTACATATCTAATTATGATAATGCATGAACTTTCATAATAAATTAAAACATAATCAGGTTTAGAACTTTTTCACCTGATCTATATTGACTCCATCTTCAGCTCTCTTTAAGTTCATCAGAACTTTTGGCATAAAATCTTCAATTGCTTTGATCTATTCATCTTCAGAACCTGTAAGAAATCATAAATTCGAAGCTACAAAACAAGTAATCTTCATTAGAAATTCATATATTCTATCAGATTCATCTTCATCATGGCACAAATTTCATCATAAAAAATTCATTATCATAAATTCATAAATTTCACATTAGGTTTTTCAACCTTTGAAACAAAGTTCATAAATTTCAGAAAAAATCATAATGTTCATAGTATAATATAACCATTATATTTATTGTAAACAAAATCATTTTGTTCAAAATATTCATCATTTCATTATAATAATGTTCTTCATAATTGTTCATCATAATAGATTTCTTCCTATTTGTGAAAGAAAGAAAATCATAAGTTCATCATAAATTTAGTAAATGACAAGCATATTGATCAAACTGATTTGCAAGCATATTGTGCATATAATTTCAAACATGTTTTAATTTAATTTGAAATCAACAAACTTTGTGTTTTCATATTTTAGTATTCTTTTGGTTAAGCAAATCATAATGTAAAACTTTATCATAAGCTTTTAACTAGCTTTTCCAAGCATAAAACTTCATTAAACAAAACAATTTAGGTATATGTTCATCTTCTTTAGGAAAACAGGCATATATACAGCAAGCAATAATAAAAATTGAAAAGTTTTACCTTCAATAAACAATTCCATCACGATAAAACTATTCTCTTAAATTCTTCTCCTTTTTCTTAACTTTAGATGAGTTTTTGGTATTATTTTCAATCTTCCATATGGCTTCTTGTACCCATTTCTCCATATTCTTGTCATGTTCTAATTGAATTTGAAGATTTTCATCTTCAGATGTTTGAACTAATCTTTCATCATTTTTATTTTGGTCATATTTATTGTCATTTACTATGACTTTAGGTTCTGTTTTAACCGCATGTATGTCTTTATTTCCATCAATGAGTTGTTCATTTTCATCATCTTTTATCTTTAAATCTTCTTCTTTCTTAAACTTTTTCAATGTATCTTGATCCTTAGATGTAGTTTGATTATCAATGTTACTCATAGATTTAGGTTTAAGAAAGGTTCGATCATTGTCCAAGCATTCACATTTAGTCACAATCTTGGTGTTCATAGAATTTAATTGACATACATTGCTTTTTTCATTATGACTCTTAGGTTTCCATTGTTTTTGAAGTTTGGTTTTAGGACTCAATTTTGTTTGATCAAAATCGTCTATCATCCCTCCTCTACCTAAGTTTAATCTCAAAGATAGTTGTGTTTGATAATCACATATTTTCTGTTCACTTTCTAGTACCAATTGTTGGCTACATGCTTTCTCATAGGCCATACAATTCCCATAAGTATGACCTAGTTGGTCACACCAGAAACATCTTACAGTTCTCTTTGGTCTTTGATATAAAGGCCTAGGAGCGACTCTGCTATGATCGGATAAAAGGTTTTGGTCAATAGAAGACATGGATCTACTTTGAACTTGTACTTGATATTTATCTTTGCATTCACATGTAGCACTTTCTTGTATTTGATTGTTTAACCTTTCAATGTTCTCTTTTAAACTTGCAATGTCATGACCAATAGTTTTGAATGCTGAAATTTCTTTTACATGATTTGCTAATGTTTCCATATGCTCATTCAAATTTGACAGTTCATAATGAAGAATTCCTTCTAAATTCCTAAACTCGTGATCAAATTGAGTATCTATTGATTTAAGATTTGCATTAAAATCAGATACTACTGTAGTTAAGATTGAAAGAAACGAGTTTAAGGCCTCAAACTTAGAATTAAGCTTTAAATCTATAGAGGAAACTAATCCTGATTCCATATCATGCAGAAGGTTTTCTAAATTAGATGTCATTTCATTTAACTATGTACAAGCAAGGAGAATTCAAGTATAAATACCTGGAATTTGTTTTCTCTCGGATGTACCTGAGATGCAATGCCGCTTTTCACGTCGGGTTCACCATTTTGTCAGCGCGAAAGCGACGGTCGGTGCATCAAGCCAACCACCGGAAATACGGCGCACGCCGGGTGCTTGGAGCAAGCTCAGGTGAATTTATATTTAGCTTAAGCAACACTTGAACATCAAATTTTAATAATAACTATAAACAAGCATATCGATTCTTTTGCAAAACATGAATCTTTAACTTGATGCATAAGACATATATCTGCTTTCAATTCCTTAGAAATTAATTCGTTCGAATTCCCATTATGAAAGTGTAGAATGATATGTCCAATTCTCAATACACAAAGGTTTTACCAATGATGTTTGTTTTTGACAACTTTTAATTCATGGCGTTTCACTCAATGTACACAATAGACTTGTAGTAGGAATAATTTCCACACATTTGGTTTACTTTTAAAATGTTTTCTACAACATCGTAAGCAATTTTTGAGTTCTATTTAGGTCCATGAATTCCACAAAATCTTAAATGAAGCAATAGATGTAATAACTGTCGTGTGAAGAGTATACAAGTAATAATTCTTCCAAAGGAAACTATTATCACAACAAAGTATGAGTCATGTCGAATAGTACTTCTTGACAATTGATAATTCAAAGAGAAATTTCGAAAAAAAAACAGCACAAATATATGTTTTTACAGAAAAACATATAACTATATAACTCTTCGAATATTTGCGCAAAAAGAAAACATTACATTAATTCATCGTCTTGTTCCTATCTGAATCCGAGGCGAAGAGCAAGTTCAGTACGTACTAGTTGTAGTGATAATTATATGGAAGCAGTAATTTGAAGACAAATGATGCACTTTTTACTTTAATCTATAATTTGGATTTGGATCATGAACAGCATATGATTCTGAAAAATGCAAATATTCATACGCCTTACTCTGTATAAATTTTTAAGCCAAATAAAAACAACAATATGCAACTGTATAATATCCCATCTATTTCGAAATCCTCACAAGTACGTTAAAGTCTTTCAACTGTGCATCGGAGTCATCATGAATTTATGTAATTAAAATGTTTTTGAAGGTTTCAAGTAAATTTGCAGAGCATCATCAATCACTTCAAAATGACAATATTTATTAACCACAAAAATACAGTATCCGTAGAATAAGCAAATACCAAGTACTGCATGATCTTCCTTAACAATAAAGGAGTCAGAACAACAATGGAAGTTTTTCTCAAAGACTTAGAGTGGAAAATCAATTAATTAAGATTTTTCCCTGCGATTGAACTTCACACGACTATGGCGGTCAAAACATTGAACATGTATGAATAGTAGTGCATTTGAATTTGATTAGAATAGTATGGTCAGAGTGCTCAGAAATGATAAGTGAACTCGTTTCATATCCTCAACGATAACAGACAAAAGAAGAGGTAAGCTTTTCCTTAGCGAGTCATATAGAGATTCGTACAGCAATCTGCAAAAAACTTTTACTCAAAAGTTACTGGACATAGAACAGTTTAAGAAGATTCAGTCTTTGAAAAGATTATGTGATTGTTGATTTTTTTTTTGATAGAGTAATTCAACTCTTAATGTCACGTAATATGTCCACAGTTTAGCGAGCTTCAGAGAATACCTTAGTCCGAGCTTATAATTTTGATGAAAATAAGCCGCATAGTGTCTTCAGATGACCATGCACAATAGTTCTTGAAAAAGTTCGAATCATCAACAACAGAAATTTCATTGAATATTTGATGCAGATACGAGTTGGATTCGGGAAAGGAGTTCGAGAAACTCGACAACATCACATTGCACGCAAGCAGGCTTTCCTCCCCTCTCCTCTGATTCTTAGCTGCACTTCTCTTCCCAGCGCTCTTCAGATCCCCTCAGACAATCTCTGGAGATTTATATCAAAGAGTATGCATTATCGTGAAATGATACAAAACAACAACCCTTCCTTCTGATATTCGAGAGATCATTATCATCATGCATCTCCAAATTATCGCTTCCTCCAAGAAATGGGACCTCGTACGTGAAATAAGAACAGCACTATCTCTTTTAGTTCATGTGCGAAGTAGATGTCTCAGACGCATCGGACGCATCCACTACTACAACAATCTCCAGGCGACGGCTTCTTCGAGAGTTCCCCAAGCTGCTTACATAGAAGTTCAGAATCTTGCTCTTCCTTCCTAAGTGGACTGTTTCTTATTATCGGACATGGCTGTATTGGCAGTCTTGAGAAAGCTAAACTGTCGACTACATGGAACGAACACATCAAAAGAAATCAGAGCGCCACATATAGCCTTCCCCTTTTTGACATGCAGAACTAACCTCCCATTTTTCGTCACGAGCTCTTCTTCCCCTATATTCTCTGAGCACATAGATCACCTTCCCTTGCTAAGAATTAATGGAACATAAACATAAAGAACAGCAGACCATTAATTCTTAGCAAGGGAAGGTGATCTATGTGCTCAGAGAATATAGGGGAAGAAGAGCTCGTGACGAAAAATGGAACATAAACATAAAGAACAGCAGAATTATTGGACTATGCTCTTGCTACGGGACCAATTAAGCAAGAGCATGGTCGTTGGTTGATGTAAAACAGAGATATATTGGATGAGCTAAGCACTAGTAGAAAAGCAATAATCATCAGTACTCAAAGCTTAAATCAGGTCGCTGTCAGATGCTCCTCCATTCATGCACGTGTCCTCCTACAAAATCAGAGAGAGAGAAACCCTCTACTTTCTGTCGTCGTTCTCGTAAGTATGTTGATGTTGGAAGTTTATCACAGAACTCAGTTGCGTCAGAAAAAACTCATATTGGAACCGCATGTACCTTTCGATAGATTAACGCAGAAAAAACCCAAAGCTATCTGGATAGGTGAAGCCAACGAAGAAGCCAGCTCTCCACTTTTGCATCCGCAACTGCCTCTCTCTCTGTCCCTCTCTGCCTCTCCTTTTTCATGTGACTACCCACGTAGTCTTTCTTTTTGTGTGATCGTACCTGCTAGAACGTATGTTTCTATGCAAAAAAACTTGAGAGCTCTTTTTGTTATTTGCCTTTTTTACCACTCCCTTTTCTAAGATACAGTCATTGTCCAAGATTTCGACATTTTTTTTAAGATTTGTAAGTTATGTTCGAAGTATCACCATTGTAGTTGTGGACAAAACGATGTTTTATCTTACACATCATCAAGATATGGGATTTCAAAGACTGTTCATAAAATTTCATTCGACATATAATGCCACAATATGTCACATACAATATGTACTTTTATTTGTAAGGGATTCTTCTGTGATGACCTACACTTTCTTCCAATTTTTTACTCCAATACCTGTATCAATAATGGATGATAAAGAAAGTAAGTCGGTTTGAAGCATGTAAAGGCAAACGTAGAGATGAGAATCTCTACGACAACGCATATACACCCCAATTTGTAATAAACACAGTCTTCGGTATATCCATTTCAGCCATGCGCACCTAATTATAGCCACTGTAACCATCCAAAATGGAATACATTTCTTGTTTGACAACATCATCAAGCATTGTATCCAAAAAGGGAAGTGGGAAGGGATTCGATACGGTAGTCGCATTTAATTTTCGACGATCCACACAGATACGCAACTGCTTATATTTTCTTTGGGATGATAACAATAGGTGAAATCCATTCCACATGCTCAATGGAAACGATGAAACCTACTTTTAGCAAGTGATCCGATTCCACGTTCACTCGAATAGAATAATTAGGGTTCATGCAATAACTAGGTTGCTTGATTGGACGTGCATCCGACTTGAGCATCACACGGTGTTGATAGATGCAAGGGTTCAACCCTTTCATATCTCGATAGTCCCACGCAAATACATCTTAGAACTTTGTCAATAATTGTAGTAGATCATTTTGAAAAGTTTCTGGTAACCCCGCCTTAATCTTGACCGATCGTGATGTATCCTCGTTTCCTAAATCGCAGTTGATAAGTTGATCTTTCGGTACATAAAACTGTCGTGGCATGGGTATATCCTCAGGTGACTAGAATAAATGGTGGAAACTGTGGGCATTCAAAGCTTGATCCATAGGTAGGTCCCCTTCTGTAATCGGAACTATCGAACAAATGCGGATTCCAATTATTTGCAATCGCTTGTAAGTCGACTGTTCCCAAGGTGAGCAAATCCTGGTTAGCACTGCCAAAAGCTTCTTCGTCATCATCTAAAAGTCCATCCAACATATGCACATGTTCGGCTACGTAGGGTCAAGCATGGAGGTTGCATGGCTTCATCTCGTCCAACGAAACTACATACTTCCGGTGGTTACTTTTGAAAATACGTTTGTGTGCTGACCTGTCCTGCAATACTTTGGCTTGTTTCAGCCAAGGCCTCCCGAACAGCAAGTTGTAGTCCAGAGTGGAGTCAGGTAATTCTAGAACAACAAAAGTCATTTTGAACACCGCTCCCTGAAGAGTAATGGGTATATCACATACCAAACCCACTGGATAGACCCTAGACTAATCTGCCATCCTCACAAAAAACTGAACATGTTCAATCTGGGTCCATCCTAACCGTTTACAAAGGGTGGTTGTCGCAATATTCACACCAGAGCCTCCATCAATTAACACTTGAGTGATTTTTTGGTAATTATACCATACTATAATTAAAGGAACAACATGGTCCACCATAGAATTAGTTTCTGGACTAATAGTGGTCGTAACAGGTATACACGAAGATCCTGCATAAACTTGTTGCTGAAATTAGTGTCGTACACTCGGAACCAAGGCTAACACTTGCCCAATGGTATTGTAATGGAGGCCTATGATAGAATATTCCACAGAGAGTCAAAATTCAATGTACCCCTTACCAAATTCGATGGACTCTCTGATGACACTTTCACTAGACTCGATTCTTCCGGTGGTGGATTCGGTGCTAGCTGTTGGACCACCGGTACTGGATGGTTCGCAACAGCAACAACACCAACAACAACAACAACAACAGTAACATCAACAACAACATCAACAACAATAGCAGCAGGAGCAGCAGCAGGCCATACCACCACAACTAGTACCCCCTGGAGTTACCTATACGAAATTTGGAGGCTTTCCTGGTGACGATCCGGATGCACATGTGAGAAATTTTGAAATTAATTATGCTCTACTCAACTATCCAGCAGATCCGGCATATAAGGCTATAGTGTTCCATTCTACACTGTTAATGAGGCTGCTTAGTGGTTAACTGAATATGACATTAACCATTTCGGTAAGTATGATGATGTTAAGGATGCCTTCTTACGACGATTGCGATTGAAGAAAAATGCGGCTGAGATCTTTGACTATCTGCAAAACAATAGACAAAAACCACACTAAAATGTGCAAGAGTATGCAACTTTATTTCATACTCATCTATGGCAACTACCACGGGTGCATGCTAACTTGCCGGATGATGTGATTACCCAGTGGTTTATTAATGGGTTACACCCTCAACTTAAACAAGTAATGATCATACGATGTGTGGGTGGTATGACTCTGGATGCGGTCATAACCATGGCATTACAGTTGGAACAAAAAGTAGGTAGGTTCGCTGAAGATTTGGACTCGCTGAAGGTGACTAAGGGTACGAGTGAGGATCCCTTGAAACAAGTGTATTGTACAAAATGTAAGAACCTGGGACACACTGCTTTTGCTTATGCACTAAATCATATGTATTGCGCTATTTGTAATACGGCGAGTCACTCCACCAAAATGTGTCCATATAACGCTAAAGTATAGGCCAGGCCAATCGTAAATGCTATAATACAGGAGCAGGGACAAGAGGTTGCCCACTATGTACCACTGCAATTGAGGAATACTCCCTATCAAAATTATAAAACCTACAGGGGAACGCGAGTGAACAACTTCAGCCAGACCCGATGGAACTCCCGTCAATCGGGTGAACGAACATCTCTACCACCACCCAGATGCCATTTCTGTGGTTAGATTGGACATATCTGCCAATATTGTAAGGACGCGGCTGAGTATGATAAACGAAGAAAAGACTCATGGTGTTTAAACCAAGAGGAAATGTTACTGCCGAATGATTTGAACCAGTTAAACCTAATTGCTGCTGTATTTTCCCATCGTCTTGCATGTTCTCTGATAATAAGATATTATTAAGTCGTTCCCACACGCCTACACCCAACTGCCCTTCCTCATAGCTGCCCTCTGAAGTGAGCTTTTCACCAAAACTTTCATCCAACATTACACTAGTTCCCCCAAAATCAGAACCGAGAGTAGAACTTTCACCAAAATTCTGCAAAGAAACCCCAAAATTATCCAAGGGTCCACCAAAATTCCACAAACTACTACCGGAAATTTCCACACTATCACCGGAACTAGTGCTTACTTCACCAACCTTACTTTCCGCAGATGGGGTTGATTTCACTTCTGGTATACCCTGTAATCCTTGCACAAGGAAATGTTGAGGTGGTACTCCACTAGCCCAGATTTCTCACTTTCCTTTCCACGATTGTCCGTCAGCACTACTACCCAAGGTGTTCCCAATACGCTAGGAATTTTCCAGGGATGTTGATCCCTTCTCTACTTCGGGTACGATTCTTCGGAATGTGTTACAGGCATATATAATCGAATTATTTCTCAACTCCTAGTCTATGCGCCGACTGGCTACTCCGTGCCCCATGGCCGGTGCGAGTGTTAAAGTTGTTAAAGTTTAATTCTATACGTGGGTTCTTGGGATGCAAGCTGATAATTCAGAGGCCCTTTTTTGTATTTCCCAAATCACTGTTAACTTCCGACAATTAATTTCACTGATTAACTCGGAACAATTACAATAGATTCAACTACATTCCCAACGCAAAACAATTTCTTAGCCATCTTCGCAACCACGTACGCAAAACTTCTACTATTCATTTGTTATTACTATTATAATCGCGCTTCATTCATGACATAATGAAATGATAACACAATACTTTATTCATTCAATAGTGAATCTTTAACAACACACATGACCTCACGGTTTGAATAATATGCGACAGAATCAATGCCAGCCAATCACCCAAACAATACAGTCTGGCGACCCGTCTCTCGTTTCTTCCCCCACATTGCTTCTATTACCTAGGAAAAAGTTACAACATTTGTGCGACACCCTTTTAGTGTGCAACTTTTCTAATTACACTTATTCTTCTAAATAATATTTCGGCGGCCTGACAAAGTCTAAGAACTGAATGTCACACCTAAGAGGATAGGTTCTACCTCATTGACCCTATATCATTCTGCAATCCTAATGTGTATCATTCTACTTTTAATGTGTATCATTCTACCTTAAAATTGATTCTAGGAACTATGCTCTTACTAGCCCACCTTGGATCCTCACACCCTCAACTGATGGTGATCATCTCAACGAAACCATGTGCTAGCAAGGACCCTATGGATTGTGAGGAGATGGATTGGTACTTGATGAAGATGAAGTGATGCTACAAAATCTTTGCAATATACTAGCCAAATGAACTCAAGAGATGTGTGGTGGGCCATTTTAGCTTGCCAATGGATCTATTAGACATCCTACATACCTTGGAAGATCACTTACAAAAAGATGAATCAAAACACACAAGTTTGACCAATGGTCAACTTGAAGAAGCTTTCTATTTTGGTCATATATTTTCCAATATTTTACTCAGTGCTCTTTATTTGATCAAAATTGACCAGAGAGCTTCTAAAGTAATCTATTTAGGAAGAAAAGAAACCTATTGGGAGTTAATTCAACTAAAATGACTGACCATACTATGAGAAATCAATTTAGCAAATAACATATGTAATCCCTACTTTTTAGGAAATTGAAGATGTAGATACATAGATGACTTCTAATGAATGTTCCTCATAATTAAGAATTCTAAATAGAATGAAACTTTGTGATCTTCTAGTAGACTTTGATAGCTAACATTACCAAGTTAAATCACTGAAAACCATGCACCATTCTCAGAGAAATCATCTCTGCAATCTAACTGAAGAACTGAGATTTATGACAGTGAACAATTCCCTCATGTAGGCATGAAGATATGGTCAGAAATGATCATAAAATAAAATGTATATTGAATGAAAATTACAATGCACTTACTGGTAAATGGGTGTGTCTTAAGATCACACTCTGATATGGCAAGAAGCTTAGCTAAAGTGGAGACCAATCTTGTGAATAAATCACATGTATATAAAGTGAATGTTGGAGCCAAGATTTGAATTTGAAATCGAGCTCACCTAAAACTCTTTCCCTATTTTTTAGTGTTTGATTCTCTAACTAAGTTAGTCAATAATTCATGGATGTTTTTTTCCTACTCATCAAGTGGATCCAACCACTTTTGATTCTCCAACTTTTACATAAGTTATATGCTCAAAAAGTTACAGGGGTGAGTTCATAAGTGAACTATTCATGTCTTCAATATTTGCTTCAATTATAGCATACATTTTTATGATATTTGGAGACTCAAGCCAATACTAAGACTTTCCATGTGCTTGTTCCAATAGCTCCCCTGCAAGTCAAGTAAGCTTGAGTGCTTCAATCATCCAAGATTACTTGTAAACCAATCATAGATTTGAATATGTTGAGTTTAGTACCATCCAAGGCCCTTGTCAACATGTCTACACATTGTTGATGAGTGGATACATAGGATAGCTAAATTTCTTTGCTTAAAATTTTCTCCCTTAAATAGTGATAGTGTACTTCAATATGTTGAGTCCTATCATGAAAGAATCGATTAGCAAGCTCATATTATGTCCAAATATATGTGGAGTTCCAAACCAAGATCTATGAATAGAATCTTCATCCACATTGCTTCTTGAGTAGCTATGGCAAGACCTATGTATTGAGCTTCTGTAGAAGAGAGAGCAACAATAGGCTACTTTGTAGATGACCATGAAATAAGTTTTGACCCTGCAAAAGTAAGGTATCATGGGGTGCTCCTTCTGTCTTCCTTGTAGCCAGCCCAATCTGCATCAGAGAACAACTTTAAGCCTAAATTAGATACATAAGGGTAATATAACCCTTCACTTATGGTTCCTTTGAGATATCTGAGTACCCTCGTTGTAGCATCCATGTGAGGTTTCCTGGTTGTGTGCATAAATTGACTTAACACACTCACACTATAACATATATCTACTCTTGTCAATGTGGCATAGTTCAAACTACCCACTAGGCTTTAATAACCTGTGAATTCTTCTATGCATTCACCTTCATGTGAGTTTAATTTGTGATTAACTTCCATTGGAGTGCCTACAATCTTACAATCTTCCATCTTGAATTTTTTCAACGAGTATTTAATCTACTTCCTTTGAGTAAGGAATAGACCATGATCTCTGTAACTACTTCCAACCCTAGCAAGTATGTAACTGAACCCAAGTCACTTATCTTGAACTCTTTTTTCAACTAATCCTTGATCTTCTTTATTCCATTTACATTATTTCTTGTAAGTATAATATCATCTACATATACACATAAATAGATGACTTCAAAATTACTCTTTTTTATGAAGAGTGATGTATCTACCTTGCTAGATTGAAATTCTTTGTCCTGCAAAAATGAAACAAGCCTGTGATTCCAAGCTCTTGGAGCTTGTTTGATTCCATATAGAGCTTTATTAAGTTTACAAACATAATCAGGATGTACTTGATTCTCAAACCTAGGTGGTGTGCCATATACACTTCCTCTCTTATCCATCCATTAAGAAATGCATTTTTTACATCCAATTGGAGTATCTTCCATTTCTTGGAAGAAGCAATACTAAGTAGAACTCGGATTGTAGGCATCTTTGCCACATGAGAGAATGTTTCTTCATAATCAATTCCCTGAGTTTGTACAAAGCCCTTTGCCACACGCCTTACCTTATACCTGTTAATGGAACCATCAAAGTTCTTCTTTAATTTGTAAATCCATCTTCAACCTATTACTTTCATTAATGAAGACTTGGGAACCAATTTCCAAGTGTTGTTTTCCTCAAGTGCTTCAATTTCCTCTTCCATTGCATGCTTCCATTTGTGAATTCTCCTTGGCTTCCTTGAATGTTGAGGATTCTTCTTGATTTATTTCTTGTGCTAGACATATTGAATGCTTAGTAACTAGAGATGTATCAAAACCATACCTCTCTGGTTTTCTTTTCTCCCTCAGGGACCTTCTTACACCATGATGTGATGATTTTGCCTCTTGTCCAAGCTCTTGCACTTTAGCTTTACCTTTAGACTTCCACATTTTGAGTCTTTTAATCTAGGATGCTTCATCATCTTCTAAGTTATCCTGCTCTTCAACTTTAAAGGTTGTCCTTGACAAGTTTTGGAAAATCTTCTTCAAGATCATAAGGTAAATTGATGTTCCTCCATGAATCTTCATACCAAGAACTATTCTCATCAAGAACTACATCTCTAATCACAAAAAAACCTTTTTTTGTTGGGTTGCATAATCTGTAGCCTTTTTGGTTGTTGCCATATCCAATGAATATACATCTTTCTGCTTTTGGATCCATCTTTCCTCTAACCTGTGAAGGAACATGAGCATAAGCAATACACCCAAAAACCTTACAATGATCCAAGCTTGGTCTTCTTCCATTCCAAGCCTCATATGGTGTCATGTCATCAAGTGACTTTGAAGGCAACCTATTGATTAAATAGATAGCTATGGATATTTCCTCAACTTATAAATAATTAGGCAAATGTTTTTCATTTAACATAGACCTTGTAGCTTCAACAATTGTCCTGGTTCTTCTCTTTGCCACTCCATTTTGCTCTGGAGTGTACCTTTTAGTGACTTCTCTTTTGATTCCCCTCTCTTGAGGGAAAGAATAAAATTCATGGGAGAAGTATTTCCCCCTCCATTTGACCTTAGCCTTTTTAGTGTCTCACCTGTTTGGTTCCCCACAAGAGCTAAATAGCTTTTGAAGCATGAAAAGACTTCATCCTTGTGCTTCATAAAGTATAGGATAGTCCATCTATTGCAATCATCAATGAAGGAAACATAATACCTTGATCCAGATATTGAAGCATCCTTGCTAGGTCCCCATACATTTGTATGAACCAAGTCCAAGAGATCTCCATGCATATATTCTTTCTTCATGAATGGTAACCTGTGATACTTTCCAAGTTGACATGCAGTACGCTTATAAATCATGAGTTATTTTGAGAGATTAGGGAGTCCAAGTACACTTTGGTCCCTACAAATTTGCTTTGATGATCTTTCACCAATATGTGTTAACCTCTTGTGCCATACTTCCAATTGTGTGAGTGTCTGACTACCATAATTAAAGAGAGCAAGGTTCCTTGTATCTTGAAATTCAAATGTGAATAATCTACCTGTCTTTTCACCCTTTTCAATACCCCTGAATCCTTGACTTGGATCTTCAACAAATGCTCCTTGTTTTGTGAACCTAACTTGTAAGCCTTTCTCCACAATCTGCCCTACACTTCTCAAGTTCTTTGTGATGGTAGGGACATAGAGTACCTTGTTGAGCATGTTTATATTTCCATGAAGTGCTTTTACATTTCCTATCTTCTCCACAAGATGCCTTGTATCATCACCTATTTTCACCTCATGCTTGTTCCTTGGATCTTCTAAATCTGATAGGAGGGCCACATTTCCTGCCACATGATTGGGACAACCTGAGTCTATCTAGAAAACATGCTCATCAGATTTACCTTGAGGCATTTCCATATTCATGATTAGCAACATGAATATGCTCATCAGATTTACCTTGAGGCATTTCCATATTCATGAAGTCTCTTCTTCCTCGATTGCCTCCTTGATAGTTTGAATATTTGTAATTGTTGTGATAGACATTGAAGTTGTTGATCCTTCCTCTTGAGTCATTCCTATATTGTAGCCTCTACCTCTTTGATTCTTGGAATTCCTAAAGTAGTTTTAGTTGTGTGATTGGTTAGTCCACAAATAGAACAAGAGTTACACTCTTGGGGTCTCCCCTTGCCATGTCTTCCTCCTCTGCCTCTACCTCTACCATGAATTCCTCTACATGCATAGTTAGCTTGATGTATACCTGCTTCATCATCCACTTTCTTCCCTTTTCCTTTGTTGTCTTTGTACTTACTTTTATTAGTATATAAAGCAGAAGATTGATTACCTTTGGAACCTTCTCCATTTTTCATAAGCTTGGCCTCTTGACTAAGTAGTTGTCCTATGAGTGTATTGAAATTTGGTATATGCATATCCATGTATAGATCCATTACTATTGTAAAGGCTTCCCACTTGTCATCAGCCTTCAAGCCATTGATGACTTGCCTTACAATTTGTTCTTCATCTATTACTTCTCTAATGCTTCCCAATTGATCAACAATATCTTTGATCTTTGTGAAAAAATCAATCACATTTTTCTTGGAAGATTTTTTGAGGGTTGTGAAGTCCAACCATAGATGATTCTTTTTGGCCTCTATGCTAGAAGAGAAGAAGGCCTCAAGTTCATTCCACACTTCCTGATGTTTTACAACTTCTAATGTGAGGCAACAATAAAGCTGAGATAGAATTGAGGAGATAAGACCTTGCAAGTGAATCGTTGGAGCACCATGTGATTAGTCTTTCTTGCTCTTCTTGTGTAGCTTGATCTTTGTTCCTAAAATTTGGCATGACTTCATCTCCAGCTACATAACCATATTAATTCTTGCCTTGAAGATAAGCTTCCATCCTTAATGAACAAGTTGTCCAATTTGTCAATTGATGAAGGAAATCCATCTGCCATGTTGTCCAACCTTGCTCTCATACCACTATGAGGAAATGGATTGGTACTTGATGAAGATGAAATGGTGCTGCACAATCTTTGCACTACACCAGCCAAATGAACTCCAGAGATGTGCTGTGGACCTTTTTAACTTGCCAATGGATCTATTAGACACCCTATGTACCTTGGAAGATCACTTACAAAATGATGAATCAAAACAAACAAGTTTTACCAATGGTCAACTTGAAGAAGCTTTCTATTTTTGTCATATATGTTTGAGCATTTTACTCAGTGCTCTTTCTCTGATCATTTTTTTTTAATAAAGGAAGTTCAGCCTTAGCCTACTCTCTCGGACTTGAATTAATTAAAAGAAAAGAACAAGAGAAGGGGACAAGTTCCCATGGGATCCCCCGAATCTCAGAGACTACATAAGGTAAATGCTCAAAAATTACAAGGATGAGTTCATAAGTGAACTCTTCATGTCTTGAATATTTGCTTCACTTATAGCATAAAGTTTTATGCTATCTGAAGACTCAAGCCAATACTTAGACTTGCCATATGCTTGTTCCAACATGGATGCCTAACAATGATGCTCTAAGAGTTTGAAGGGGGGGTTTATAGTTTTTTTAATGAATTTGGGCGCTTGGATCTAGAGAAATCAACTCTCAACCCTAGGATCAATTGCTTTTCACTACAACCATTAGATTTATCAAATGGATGGCTAGGATTGGTTCTTTATATGATATCTAGGGAAAAAGGGGGAAAAATAGGCACCTTCATTCTCTGCTGCAGAATCTGGGGAAGATTTGGACCATTTGTTTAGTGCTAACATCAATTTGGATAAGATAAGATCCTATTTTTGGAAGAAATTTGCATTATTGATCTTTGACCATAAAAAAAAAGCTTATCCAATGAAAAAACTCGTGGATCCTTTTTTCTTTAAGCTTTAATGCATCTCCACCCTTGAATGTGAGCTCATCCTAACCATACAACATGGTTCAATCATTATTTGCCATGTGGTAGCCCTTCAAGCCTTCAATTTGCTTATTCTAGGAAACTCTTATGACCTTGAAAACTAGATTTTGTGCTCTTTGACCCTCCAAATATCCTTTAATGAAGATGAAAATTTGTAGGACTATTTTTTCAGAGGTCTTCTTTAGGAATCTGCAAAAAAAACACCGATTTGAATCTCCCTTATACAAATTTGACTACATTTGGAAGTTTGCAAGGCAGCATTGTGTCTAGGAAGCTCTGATGGCCTTGAACATTTATATGAATGTGTAGCCACATATGATCTTTATACATAGCATACCATATGGCTAACAAAAATTCCTATACAAGTTTTTGTAGGGTCTAAGTGGAAAAAAATTACATGTTTACAAAATGCACATGGCATATCAATGTGCTAGAAAATCCATTTACATGTGAAATCCAGGCCAAAGACTGCCTTTGATAGGCTTTACAAGTATATGAATTTTCATGTGATTTGGCGACATTGAAATTTTTGTGCTGATTTCCAAAATTTGACCAGCTTTGATCGCTACCCTAGATTTGCTTGATTTCTTTGAAAGTTTGCATGTGAACTCCATTTGATGTTGGGAAAGATGGATGGAAACCTCAAGAAATGAGTTGGTACTACTAATCTCTGCTCTGTACTAGCCCTATATTACTTCAGAGTTGGGTTGTAGGCCCTTTTAGCTTTCCAATGACACTAAATAAGTGCCTATGTACTTTGGAGATGATGAATGTAATGATTAATCCAAAATAGATAACTTCACAAGTCACAAGTCACAAGTCATCACAAACTTGCTATTGTGGTTCACACACCTACTGGTTCTTAAGCTCAGTACTCCCACCACAGTAGCAATTAGAAAAATTCTTTTTGAGGGTATCTAACTAGCTTAAGGAGCTAATGATTCCAAGTGGAATCACTTATAATGATTGACTATACACAGAGCAATCAATTTAGCAAGTAAAACATTACCCCTGACTTTTTAGGAGATGTGCAGAGAAAGAACAGTGACTGTTTCAAGATGCTTTTCTCCCAATTGGCTGAATGAAATGTCTTCATCAGCTTGTAGTAGAGTTAAAGGTGATTCCAATGAGCCATAGAACATTGAAAATGATGGAGTTATGATTGAGATATGAGCAAGTCAAGTACATTGTTTTGAGTGACAATGGCAGAGATGAAGAACAGAAATAATCAATGATAAGATGTACTATATAACAATGTTGTACATCATCATTGGCATGAAGAATAATGCCCAACGATAATGAGAAGTCTAGGCTATAATGTGAGCCACACAATCTCTACAATTTGATCAACTAAAGGCTCTAAAGTGGAGAAGATAACCATAATATTTTACAACAATCTTTTATAGATGCTTTGCCTCCAAGTTTGAATTCAAATTCAAACTTGGCTTTTCGTAAAGATGCTCCTTCTAGTTAGGAGAAAGTCCACCAAAAATGATTCATAGCTTCATCTCTTCCAAACTCCACGAGTTTGTAGGATTTACAAGATCTTTCCAAGTCATTAAGACTTTTACAATAGTTTAATGGTAAAAACCATAAGCAATGGTTCTTATGGAGCTTCAAGCAATTGTACATAATGCTTCCAATGATTAGTCAAGGGTGAAGGCTTGGCACTTGCACCAACAACTCCCCCTCAAGCCAAACATCTTGACTTGGTCTTCTTCATCAATCCTCTTGAATGTCCTGCAATCCAATCATAGCTTTAAACCTGCAACGTTTAGTACCATCAAGTGCTTTGGTCAATAAGTCTGCACATTGCATATTAGTGGATACATATGCCAATTGAATTTCCTTGCTCAATAACTTCTCTCTCACATAATGATAGTCAACCTCTATATGCTTGGTCCTAGCATGATAGATAGGATTTGCTGCAAGATGTAAAGAACTTGTATTGTCACCAAAGATTATTGGTGAGTTAGCATGTAGTCCTAAATCTGCATACAACAATCTGATCCCTACGACATCTTGGGTAGCATTTGCTAATCCTCTATATTCTCCCTCTTTTGAAGATAGAGCAATAGTAGGTTGCTTCTTGGAAGACCATGAAATGGGCTTATCACCTACAAAAGAAAGATAACATGAGGTGCTCCTCCTGTCATCCTTACAACTAGCCCAATCTGCATCTGACTATATTTTGATGTCCAAATCTGTAGTATAACGAAAGTATAAACCTTGATTTTGAGTACCCTTAAGATACTTCAAAATTCTCTCCGAAGCTTCCAAGTGAGGTGTTCTAGGTTTGCACATAAATTGACTTAAGACACTTACCCCATAAGTAATATCAATCCTTGCTAATGTAGCATAGTTTAGGCTTCCAACCATGATATTGTTATACTTTATGGAATATTTGGAATGAAGGTTTAGTGCCTTGAGGATTTTAATGTGTTTTATGCTTTGATTTAGCAGGTGGAGATCCATGAGGGTATGAACAAGTTCAAGTGTGAACGAGTGTGAACGCAATAGGATTTATTCACATGCTTTTTGGAGCTATTTTTAGAAGATAGTTATTTTTAGCTATTTTTAGCTATTTTTGTAAATAAAGCAAAAGCACACTATTTTTAGTGTGGCCCTCATGTATCTTCCATCAAGGACAT
This sequence comes from Ceratopteris richardii, assembly GCA_020310875.1. Taxonomy (NCBI): domain Eukaryota; kingdom Viridiplantae; phylum Streptophyta; class Polypodiopsida; order Polypodiales; family Pteridaceae; genus Ceratopteris; species Ceratopteris richardii. Next base: position 116,321,830 of record CM035421.1, read on the forward strand.
AATATGAATCAACTATAAATACGCATGCTCTGGTAGAGTGTCCATCAGAGCATGTGGGGGGGAGATTGCACCCAATCTTGTGTCGTCTCTTTTCTCTCTCTCTTGTCCCTCTTGTCTATTTTGTTGCGTGTGTATATGCTCTGCGGGTTCCGATCATCAACAGTGGTATCAGAGCCTGGACGTCCGCAGAGCATGATTTCATCATCATCTTCCTTGCCATCATCATCGTCGGCTTGATAAGATTTTGCATTTTTTTTTCTTGGCCATGATTTCTTCAGCGTTTTGTAAGGAGATCGTCATCTTTTTTGTCACGTTTTTGGAGGATTCTTGGAGCGCTATCGTCGTCTGCATTTGTTTTGGACCCTGATTTCTTCATCTCATCACCGCTGTTCTGCGCGTAATTGGAGCAACGCCTGCGCTACACAGTTTTCTCAGGCAAGACTCTTCTGCGCAATATGCCTGCGGACAGCTGTCGACTGTCAGGAGGAGTATAGAGACTCGAGAGAGAACGCGTCTTTCCAGACGCAGTTCATCAGAACCACGGATGATGTGAACTTGACAAAGAGCGCTGCTCAGAGGACGCACGGAGAGAGAGGGCTGTCAGGAGGAGTATAGAGACTCGAGAGAGAACGCGTCTTTCCAGACGCAGTTCATCAGAACCACGGATGATGTGAACTTGACAAAGAGCGCTGCTCAGAGGACGCACGGAGAGAGAGGGAGTTGAGATTTTCTGCGGCATCCTCTTGAATGTCCCGCCGTCGTCCTCATCAAAAGCCACGACTGACAGATGGCTTAATTTTTGCGTTTCTCTCATACTGCCACAGAACAAACTTCTCAGACAGGTCCCAGTTCGCTGGCCTAATGGTTGGGCCTCTCGTCTCTTGAGACGGGGGGCGAGGGTTCAATCCCTGACAGCAACATGTAAGGGACATGTAATCTGGAATGATGTTGCATTGTGGCTGAGTGCCGCCGTTTATCTATCTTTGCGGTAGTGTTGACCACTATTTAACCGAGTCTTGTAAACCCCTGTTCTTGTGGGATAAGGGGGGTCCCATGGGTACTATGCCCTTCCTTGTACAGTTGCAATTTCAAAGTTAAAGTCCGGGGGAGTATGCCTCGGCTGAACCTCCATTTAAAAAAAAAAAAAAAAACTTCTCAGACAGTGAACAAACTCCGCAACATGGTGTCGTTTGAGGAAATACGAAGAGACAAGAGAAGTTCATACATGCGCAGTAATCTTGCATGAACAAACTCCGCAACATGGTGTCGTTTGAGGAAATACGAAGAGACAAGAGAAGTTCATACATGCGCAGTAATCTTGCATATGCTCCAGTTTTGCCGCCTGCTGCAGAGAGTCATTCTGTATTGAATCAAGCCATATGGGATTATTTCCTGATACGCACGCCTTTGTTCTTGATTCCATAGCCAATGAAAAAGTTTATTGAAGAACGATGATGACTACAGTTTATTGAAGAATGACGATTACTAAAGTTTATTGAAGGCATAGTTACCAAATTAGAAAATTTGCACTATATAACTTCACTTATTTGGCCCTAACTTGGGCATATTACCTTCAATTTTGGAGATCTCTCTTTCTCTTGAAAGTTCTCTCCCATCTCTTTCCATAGAATGGTTACAATATACCTTTTGGGTTTCAATTCTAACATCAAAAGAACTTGGAGTTTGCATCTTCACCTTCAACAACCCTTTTTCGAGCATTGATTTGAAGCACAACTAATTGGATGAGATTAGGAAAGTTATTCCAGCAGAGTATGAACCATCTTCGACACCTAAACACACCTGCAAGTTATTATTTGCACTTCCAGATAAGTATCTTGTCAATTTCTATGTATTGCTGCTCTCTTTTTGCATCATATTGCATATAGTTTCGACATGGACTCGTCTTGTTTGGTACATCGTTTTTCTTGTAGGGATAGGAAAGTATTTTCTTGCAGGTTTACGAGGAGAAAATATATATATATTTGTCAAGGTGTATAATCCCCTTTTGGTCTCTTTGTGCATAGATTGTGCCTATTGGCTCTATATCATGGAAATTGTTTGTCGGAATTTTTATGGTTTTCAAAATCACGCTGTTATGCTGTCAAAATTTTTGCAAAATTCATATGCATATGCATTCAAGTATAAATTCATGATTAATACATTGACTATTATTCTATCACATGGTGATATTCATTTTGTCATCACTTTTGGATTGCATTTTGACTTAAACCCTGCTAATCATTCATATTCACATTAAATTCCAGTTTTCCAGTTCCATGCATGTTTTTTTTACATGGCACATGCCTATGATTGTTCAGTGATGTGACATGTGATTTGGCCATCCATGTCTATTTTATTCTTATCAACTAAGGTTGTTCAGTGATGCGACATGTGATTTGGCCATCCATGTCTATTTTATTCTTATCAACTGAGGTCGGTTGCTCGACAACTGGGGGGCATGTTATACTTTATTTGGAATGAAGGTTTAGTGCCTTGAGGATTTTAATGTGTTTTGTGCTTTGATTTAGCAGGTGGAGATCCATGAGGGTATGAACAAGTTCAAGTGTGAATGAGTGTGAACGCAACAGGATTTATTCACATGTTTTTTGGAGTTATTTTTAGAAGATAGTTATTTTTAGCTATTTTTGTAAATAAAGCAAAAGCACACTATTTTTAGTGTGGCCCTCATGTATCTTCCATCAAGGACATAATATGAATCAACTATAAATACGCATACTCTGGTAGAGTGTCCATCAGAGCATGTGGGGGGAGATTGCACCCAATCTTGTGTCGTCTCTTTTCTCTCTCTCTTGTCCCTCTTGTCTATTTTGTTGCATGTGTATATGCTCTGCGGGTTCTGATCGTCAACAGATATGGTATCCTATAATATTTTCAACCACATCACCTTCATGAGCACTCAACGTTTGGTTTACCTCCATAGGAGTGCTAGCTAGCTTGGCATCCTCCAAGTGAAATTTCTTCAACATGTCCTGCACATACTTTCTTTGGATAATATAAATCCCAGAATTGGTATATACTAACTCAAGTCTAAGAAAATACTCTAGTAACCCTAAATCAGTGATTTTGAACTCCTGCATCATATGGTTCTTGATTTTCTTGATGCCATTGGCATCACTACCTATAAGTATGATATCATCAACATACACACATAGGTATATCACATCTAAAGTACTTCTATTGACAAACAGAGAAGTATATGCTTTGCTCATGATAAATCCTTGGTCTTGAAGATAAGTAGTCAACCTATGATTCCACGTCCTAGGTGCCTGCATCAATCTATGAAGAGCTTTGTTTAGTTCACACACATAATTTACCTTGCTTGGGTCCTCATAGCTAGGAGGTTGAGACATGTACACTCCTCTGAAATCCAGCCATTAAGAAAAGCATTTTTTACATCCAATTGGTACATATTACAATTCTGTGATGTAGCCACACTTACCAGTACCTTGATGGTTGGCATTTCGACCACAGGTGAGAAAGTCTCTTCATAATCAGCTCCTTGGGTTTGTGCAAAACCTGTAGCCACAAGTCTAGTTTTATACCTATTTATTGATCCATATGAGTTAAGATGGGATATGTACATAAGCAACACATCCAAAGATCCTGCAATGATCAAGTGATGGCCTTCTTCCATGCCATGCTTCATATGGGTTCATCCCATCAAGTGATTTGGATGGCAACCTGTTTACAAGATAAGTGGCAATAGATACACTCTCTGCCCACAAATAATTAGGTAATCATTTTTCATTTAGCATTGGCCTAGATGTTTCAACAATCAACCTATTTCTCCTCTCTCCCACCCCATTTTGCTCAGCGTTATACCTTGTTGTAATTTCCCTTTTGATTCCTCTATCCTCCAAGAATGCATCAAATTCATTTGAGAAGTACTCACCTCCTCCATCTCACCTTAGTCTTTTTAGGCTTCTTCTTGTTTGGTTTCCCACAAGTTCAAGATACTTATTAAAGCAACTGAACACTTCATCTTTGTGCTTCATAAAGTATAAGATAGTCCACCTACTAAAATCATCAATGAAAGATACATAATACCTTGATCCAGAAATTGAAAGGTCCTTAGTTGGTCCCCATACATCTGTATGGACAAGCTCCAAGTACTCCTCATGCATGTATCCTTTTCTTGAGAAGGGTAACCTCTGGGATTTTCCATATTGACATGCACCAAATTTATAGATCATGTGTTGCTTGGATACATTAGGTATCCCAAGCACACATTGATCTCTACATATTTACTTTAAGGTTCTCTCACCAATATGCCCTAATCTTTTATGCCAAATTTCAAGCTCTCATAGAGGTTGATCTTTGTAATTGTAAAGTTCAATATTATTGTAATTGTTGTAGTTGTTACTGTAGCCTTCATGATGGTTGAATCTTCCTCTTGATTGTGTGTAGCCACCTCTTTGGAAACCTCTACCTATCTGATTCTTGAAGTTCTTGTAACACTCATCTGTGGTGTGATTTGATAAACCACAAATATTACATGGGGAAGAGTTGAAAGGTCTCCCCCTACCTTGCTTACCTCCTCTGCCCCTACCTCTTGTGTTTTTGCCTCTCCCTGCATAGTTAGCTTGAGAAGTAGTACTTCATCCTCAATTTTTTGCTTTTCCCTTTTTCTTTCGACTTGCCTTTATCTCTGTATAAGGCAGAAGACTTATTACCTCTTGATGAATCTCCATTTTTGTTGAGGTTGGCCTCATGGGTAAAGAGTTGCCCCATGAGTGTGGTAAGATATGGAATTTGCATGTCCATGTACAAATCCATGGTAGTTGTGAAGCTTTCCCATTTGTCATCTGCCTTGATGCCATTGATTACTTGCCTCACTATCTGCTCCTCTTCAATCTCCTCTCATATGCTTGCCAATTGGTTAGCCACATCCTTAACTTTAGTCACATACTCTGAAATGCTTTGCTTGGGTTGTTTTCTTTGAGTAGTAAACTCAATCCACAATTAGTTCTTCTGAGCCCTTGTGTTGGAAGAAAAATATGAAGACAATGTATCCCAAGTCTCTTGGGATTTTTACAGTTCAGAATGTGTGGAAGAAGAAATTTAGAGATAGAGTTGAGTAAATATGACCTTGCTAATGCATCTTTGGCACACCATGAATTGCGTCTTTCATGCTCCTCTCTTGTAGGTTCTCCTTTGCTTCTCAAAATGGGCATCTCCTCATCTCTTGATATGTATCCATAGAGACTCCTTCCTTGAAAGTATGTCTTCATCCTCAAGGACCATGCTTGGTAGTTTTTTCTATCCAATTTATCAATTAAAGAAGGAAAACCATCTCCCATTTTACCTCAAGTTGCTATGATACCATTGTTGGGAAAGATGGATGGACACCTCAAGAAATGAGTTGGTGCTCCTAATCCCTGCTCTGTACCAACTCTAAATTACTTCATTTGGGTTTTAGGCCCTTTTAGATTTCCAATGACACTAAATAAGTGCCTATGTACTTTGGAGATGATGATAGTAATGATTAATCCAAAACAGATAACTTCACAAGTCACAAGTCATCACAAACTTGTTATTTTGGTTCACACACTTGCAGGTTCTTAAGCTCAGTACTCCCAGCACCATAGGAATTAGAAAATTCCTTTTGAGGGTATCTAAATAGCTAAAGGAGCTAATGATTCCAAGTGGAATCACATAAAATAATTGTCTATACATATAGCAATCAATTTAGCAAGTAAAACATTACCCTAGACTTTTTAGGAGTTGTGTAGAGAAAGACGAGTGACTACTTCAAGACGCTTTTATCCCAAATGGCAAAATGAAATATCTTCAAAATTGTTCCGCTTGTAGAAGATTTAGAGCTAATTCCAATGACCCATAGAACATTGAAAATGATGTAGTAATGACTGAGATATGAGCACAACAAGTACACTATTCTAAGTGACAATGGCAAAGATGAAGAATAGAAACAATCAATGATAAGATGTATTATATAACAATGTTGTACATGATCATTGGCATTAAGAATAATGCCCAATTATAATGAGAAGTGTTGGCTATAATGTGAGTGTTGAGAGCAGTACGGCCACCCAAGGACTGACTAGACAAGGAAGCCAGCGGAGAGAGTCAGAGCGGGGTGAAGGAGTAAGTAGGCAAAGCAGTCGACGCAAGTCTGGCAGATAGGCCCTTCAAATTTTTCTAAATCAACATCTTTATAACAGTGATTCTGATCACTAACAATCATTGTAAATACCATTTCATATTTTTGTAGCTCCATTTTGTGCAAGCCAAGGAGTCCTTGAGCTTGAGGAGCCTTAGAAGTACCTACATATCAATTTTCGTATTTTTTAGACTCCGTTTAAGCCCTCAAATTGGCCCTGGAACCTAATTTTTAACTAGGCCGGACACTAGGTCTAGACAGGGCCAAAACCTAGTCAAAAACTATAAAAAGAGCTAGAGAGCTCATTTTTGAGGAGAGATTGTAATTGGAATGAACTTGTAAGAGCTTTTCAAAAGTAATCAAAAAACTCCATTGCTTCCCACTCTTTGTCTTGCCGTGTGTGCGCGTGTGTGTGTATGTGTGTGCATGCTTGTATGCTTCTCACTCACGCACTTGTGCCTCCACTTGCTCGAGGTCTTCATACCATCCTCACGTCTTCCCGGATTGACATTAAAGGAGGTGCTACTCATCACTGAGCTACACCAAATTTTGGCGCCGTTGCCGGGGATCGAGCTTTGAGGACGAGCGTGTGATGGTAAGACGTAGATTGGAGACGTTGGCGTTGTAGGTAATTTCTCTACTTTTCCTATTTTTCTCTTTCTTACTTTACCACCCTCATCACCATCATCATCATCACCATCATCATCATCACCATCTTCCATCTCCACTTCCATCATCACGAAAATTTCAGTTTTTTGATTATATCACCTTCTCCACTTCATTTCCCTCATTTCACTTGTGAGAGAGAGCGAGAGAGCGAACTGTTGCGTGCTATTTTCTGCATGTTCTTGGAGTGTCTTGCAGGTTTCAGCATCATCATCCCCTCCAGCACGTCACGCAGGTACGGAAATGTGCAGAACTGTCTCGCAGTCGCCGCCTCCTGTCGATCGCGATTGACAGAAATTTTCACTTTTTGGTAAATCTGAGTGCACCACAGTGGACTAGAGACCCTACACACCATCTTTCCACCAAAATTTTTGAAAATCTTGCAAAATTTTAGTCCATCGCGATTGACAGCTCAGTCCATCGCGATTGATTGCCTGTCCATCGCGATTGACTGAACCCCCTGTCCATCGCGATTGATTGCCTGTCCATCGCGATTGACAGCTCAGTCCATCGCGATTGATTGCCTGTCCATAGCGATTGACTGAACCCCCTGTCCATCGCGATTGATTGCCTGTCCATCGCGATTGACTGAACCCCCTGTCCATCGCGATTGATTGCCTGTCCATCGCGATTGACTGAACCCCCTGTCCATCGCGATTGATTGCCTGTCCATCGCGATTGACTGAACCCCCTGTCCATCGCGATTGATTGCCTGTCCATCGCGATTGACTGAACCCCTGTCCATCGCGATTGACTGAACCCTCTATCCATCGCGATTGACAGCCCTGTCCATCGCGATTGACAGCCAATTTTAGCCAAATTTTTAGGGTTTTTTAATTGAAGAGTTGGGCTAAATTTGGGCATAAACATTTTACTCTAGAGCACATAAGGAGGCCTTAGGAAAACAACTTGGGGAAAACCTATTGCACAGTGATCCTGTTTGAACCCTGTCTTAACCCTAGAACCCTGAACGGTCATAACTTTCTCATACGAAATCCGTTTGCTGTGATTTTTGTTTTGTTGGAAAGCTCGCGGGGAGTACAACAAAAACATCGACTGGTTACGGTTAAATTAAGATCAGGAATATTAGATAGGATATTTTTAAGTTGACCATACCCAGGGGGAACAAAATTCAGGGATCTCTAGAGTTGTGTCCAAAAAGTCATAGTGCAAATTGGTGAAGTGTTACATGAATGAAAGTGATTGGTTCTGTCTTTTGAATTTAAGTCTTGAGCTAACAGTGGGCCTTTACAGATCCTTTGGGAGCATCGAGGGGTACGCAAAGCAAGAGTAAGTGCAGGCTTGGGAACGCGCATCCTAGGCACACCAGGGCAACAACACAAGGAAAGGAACTCAAGGTTGGAAAACCCGCAACACCCTCTGTCAATTCTTAGTTTAGGCTAAGTGCGGGTAGTGTTAGAAGTAATTCCAGGCAACGATAGGCACGAGATAAATCAAAGACTATCTAAGAAATCAAGTTCAAGACAAGAGAGAACCTGTGTGTGTGAACGACAACCTTAAAGGAAAAGAACCTAACGTGAAACGACCAAACTAAAGTGCGAAAGTAAACTCAAGTATTCCTAACGACGTGATATCAGACAAGAGTATAAACACGATAATCAACATAAAAAGGGGATTAAGTAATTGGTACAAAAGGACTCTGCAACGAGGTTGTACGATGGGCAAAAAATTTGGCTACTTAAATAGGCATATGAACCTTAGATCAGGACGACATCTAGTAAGGGATAGACAAAGCCTTAGGTCTTCAGAGGCTAGTGTCAACCACACTGCTAGGTCGTGGGCCCAGCAGTTGAGCCACCACTCATACTACCCAAGTTCTGAGACTAGTGAATCCGAGATGTCTCAAGGTATGGAGAGACCTACAGGAAGTTCAAGAGTGCCATACTTGCACAGGGTAGAAGGCCCTTACAAAACGCAGTTGGAATACCTTAGGACCAACCGATTAGGTGCCAGCATCTATGAGGACGGCCTAGGAAAATGGAGCATACTTGGATAAAGAAGGAACCATATACGTAGTCACCAGTCACCCAGATAGGACGGACGAATTTGGAAATGTGATCCCCCAAGTAGACTTAGGCGACCTGGAGCAAGGAAACATGGGGGCAGAACCTAGAACCCCTCGAGGTAAATCGGTTCTCACTAGGATTATCACACCAGAGTGGATTCCCCAGGATAATAAGAGCATAGATTTGCTCCTCAATCGAGAGACGGACGAAGCCTTTTGGAGGTACAAACCTGATCAGCCAATTGATATAGGAACAATCATGATCTATGAGTTTAAGGATCCTGATAGCCCAGGTAGAGTGACCTACTTAGATCACGCTTCGGAGAGGATCTTTGTGGTGACAGAAAATGATAGGCATGCTTACACTTGGAAGGGTGAATTCGTTTTCCCCCAACCAAGATCGAATGTATCCTATGGTCACCCTGGTGCTGGAACATCCCAAGCTCATGGAATGCAAAGAGACAGAAGTAGAGATAGACCAGAAGTAAGCTTTGCCAACCCAGTGGGCAGAGAAAGAATGAGGACGGAAACAAATAGAGTAGAACCTGAGATACTTAGAGCTCACAGGAATCAAAGAAATGTGGATGAGTTCCCTCTACCACGACCTAGAGAGCACACAAGGACTTTGAGACCGACTCAGCTAGTTAAGTCCATGAAGAACTACTTCGATGGCACTGGAGATCGATACGATCATGTGGCTGAGTTTAGGCAAGTCCTGAGAGCTGAACAAGTGGAGGATCTATTCACGCAGTACAATGCCTTTGGTCTGACCCTTAGGAACACTACCCTGACATGGTTTCAGCCATTAAATGAGAGGCAGTTCAGGAGCATAGACCAACTCCTAGAGGCTTTCATTATCGAATTCTCTAAGAGTGGCATAAGGCATAATACCTCCTCGCTGATTCACAGCTTCAAGCAAACCCCTCAAGAAACCATGAGACTTGCAGGAAGAAGATTTAGGCAATACTTAGAAAGATGCCCTGTTTCGGAGCTACCCACACCAGCTAAGCAAGTGGCTTTATTCTTGGATGGATTGCTAAGTACCAAATTGAGATCTTATGTGTACTTGAAGGACCCTAGGACCATAGAAGATTGTGTACGCATGTGCATTGATATCGAGGATAACCTAGGGGAGGAGTTAGAGCTTTCCAAGATATACAAAGATTCGGATAGTGCCTCTAACCTCTCTTCCACGCAATCCACATCAATTGAGGAACTTGCAGAGAAAGTAGCTCAGAAATTAGGTGTAACTAGCAAACAAATCCCAAGGTTTGCCCCTGTGAAAAGGTGCTATACTTGTGGTGGCGACCACATGGCGAACGTATGTCCCATTATGGCTCAGCCCCAAGTAAATCCTAGTAGCCAGTACTGCACCATAGAACGGAGGTACACCAATCACACCGCACAAGATTGCCCCTACAATAAGCAAACAGTTAGGCAAACTTACCCTCAACCCTATCCACTGCAGGGAAGATACCAGAACCAGTACCCTCCACAGCCATATGGCAGGCCACAGCAACCTTATCAGCAACCATACCAAAACCAACAAAGACCTCAGCCTGTGCTAGCACAACAACCCCCAGCTCCAGCTAATGTGATTCCGGTAAAGTATGCTGTTGCAGAAGAAAACCTGAATAGAGCTATAGTCCCTGTAACACCACTGCTTTCTGAAAGTGACCCCAGTGACCATAGCTTTGATTCTACACATGTTGATAGTCCCCAGGCTTACTACATGCAATCTCCTGAACATGGTGAGTCCTACTATAGTGAAGAGCCAAATGAACCTAGTTGGGAGTCAGATCACACAAACGTCATGTATGCAAACCCCAACCCTAGACCTCAACCTAGGCAGGTAAGACCCCCATTCCCTAGAGGACCATGCTACAGATGTCAGGGGGATCACCTCATTTGTGATTGTCCTGTGCCTCCACCTACACAACCCCAGTCAGTAACGATCCAAGGTTTTTGCCAAGACTGTGGAAAGGAACATCTCTTACGAGACTGCCCTAGGAATCCTAATAATATGCCAAAAATTACTCCTATTAACGTTATTGGGTTAGTGGTAGATTCCACAGGAAGTGTCACTTCCACTACACCCGTGCAAGTGATCACTAGAGCTCAAGCATTGCAGCAAAACCAAGGTGTAAACCAGGAGAAGAGCCCAGATGTTAGTGAAGCGGAGAGCATGACAAAGAAGAGGACTAGAGCTTGGAGAGATAGCCGTGAACGTATGAAAAGGCAATGGGCGAAGAAGATGAGTGAACTTGAGGAAAGTCTACGAAAAACCAAGGCCAAAATCATAGAGATCACATCTCAACCGCACTCTCGCACATTCCCACCGCTACCATCCCCATCACCCTCCATCCCTCCATCCCCTAATACACCCCACGTAACCCACCCATCACCCCAAGCAGGATCAGTATTAGCTGATCCCACTCCCGAAGACCTTAATATGATGCTTAAAGCATATCAGGCCAGAATCCAAGAAGGGCCAAATGTAACTGACCATGAAAAGTGTTACCCAAGAGCAGAACTAGAGTTAGAACGAACCAAAATTTGTGCTAAGATGGTGGAATTGGCTCAGACCATGTTTGAGGCCAGTCGCCTATTTAACATCTCTAGTTCAGCGAAGACACAGTTGCACTTTGATGGACTGTTAGAAAGAATAGAGAAGCTGATTGCACAATCAGAAAAGGAACCCGCCTCTCAACACAAGGACAAGGCAAGTGAAAGATTAAGCATTCCTGCTCAGGAAGCTTATGTGCTTGAAGCCTATGTGCCTAACTCTACGGAGCCAGACACATCATCTTCTATGAATCGATTCACACCAGAATTCCTATGCGAGATTCAAGAAGACAAATGGGCTAAAGAGAGTGAAGTCCCTCCTCCTATTGAACTTGTGGATGATGCACACGATCAGTTCCCACAAGACATCCCATCCATTTATGAGGAGCAGGAGAGCACCCACTCTCAGGACAGACTGGACTTTGAGTCTAACTCTCTACAAGAATTACCCCACTTCACAGGCCCATGGGAAGCTAAGTCTACTTGTATGAGAGCACCCACGGTCATGGTATGAAATGAGGACTCAGTCTTACCTAGGAACACAGAGGTAGTGAAAAACACTAAAATGCAGTGCAATCTCAAGTTAGAAGAGCTACTCAAGGTTAGACCTGAATTATGGAAACATGTCGCCAAACAAGTACCAGAGATAGCAAAACCTTGTTCCCAGGTAGGATCCCAGAGGACAGTACCAGAGATACCCTTGGATAAGATAGGAGATATGTGTGAAGGTGAAGAAGGTAATACCTATCTTCCCATTACCTACCAGGACTACACCACCAAGGCAATTTTGGACTCAGGTGCCGGAGTTGCAATTGCTACCACTTCCCTCTGGAAGCGCTGGGGCAAGCCAGCACTCAGGCCAACGAGAATGAAATTGCAGATGGCCGATGGTCATATTGAGAGACCCTTAGGATTGCTAGAAGGAATAACTCTCACCACTTGTGGTGTTGAGTTTGAGCATACATTTGCTATATGTGACTTCAGCAAAAATCATGCCTATGAGATGATTTTGGGAAGACCATTTATGCGACAGTTGCAAGTGGTACAGGACTGGGGAACCAACTCCTTGTATTTGCAACACTTAGGTGTTACGACCAAAGTGAATCTTAAAGATTACTCTCATAGAGATGTCCCTCCTATCCAATGGAATCCCATCCATAGAGCCAAAGATGATACGGAATCTGTGCATTCCATAGGATCAGGATCCTCATGGATGCATGAAGACACCCACTTATGGATGTGCAAAGTAGCAGTGGACGAAGAGAAGAGAGAAAAAGCCAGAGAGGTAGGTGCAAAAGAAACCCATAGATCAATCCAAGACCCAGCCTATGCACCAGTAGTTTTTCCAGACGAAGAATTTGAACCTCACGGCTGGGCAGAAATTTTAGCAACCATGGATGTAGCCATCAATGAGGAACAATGAGGATGGCTATGACATTTCAGTCTTCTCCATAGAGCCAATCATGGGAGAGGCAGTTCTAGAAGAATGCGAACCTAGCCCTGATGCATTTGAGGATGCAAGTGACTCCGATCTAGAGTCAATCATTATGGACCCACCTTTTGCATCAGATGAAGAATACTTCCACGAAGTAGAATTTCAACCCCAGAGGCATGGAGAGCTTACAAATGATGTAAGATTAGCCACACATGTGACCCCGAAGGAAGAAGGAAAGAAACGAAAGAAGAGAGAAGTCTCACCAGAAGAGGAAGAATCTTTGTTCGAGGTCCCAGAAAATTTTAAGAAGTATGAGATAGACGACAGGAGAGTCATGATAAGAATGCCTAAACGAGAGGCACAAGTAGGAGAGGCCTATGATAACAAAGAAACCACCAAGAAAATAGTAGTGGCCCTAGAAGAAGGAGAGGAGAGATGCACGTACATAGGCCATGACCTAACAGAGGAAGAAGAGCATGCGTTAATTGCCTTGCTAAGAGAATACAGAGATGTATTCGCTTGGAGTTACAAGGATTTGAAAGGTGTTGACCCTGACGTATGCTCACACACTATCCCCATGACCTCAGATGCTAAACCCTCTAAGCAAAAGCCCTATACATATAACGATAATTACGCTGCCAAGATCAAAGAGGAGATAGATAGACTGGTTGAAGCTGGATTTATCTATGAAATCGAGCACACTAAGTGGGTATCCCCCATCGTAGTGGTGCCCAAGAAGAATGGCAAGCTGCGTGTGTGCATTAACTTGAAGAAGGTCAATGCAGCCACAATTCGAGATAACTATCCGCTTCCCATCACAGAACATCTCTTAGAAAGAGTAGCCGGCAAGGAAGTGTACAGCTTCCTTGATGGATTTTCGGGCTACAATCAAGTAGCCATAGCTCCAGAAGATCAGCATAAAACAGCTTTTGCCACAGAGTGGGGTATATTTGCCTTTCGTGTAATGCCATTTGGGCTTACCAACGCACCAGCTACCTTCCAGAGACTAATGTGCCATGTATTTAAAGAGTTCCTGAGGAAGAATTTAGAAGTCTATGTTGATGATCTTTGTGCTCATTCCAACATTAGACAAACCCATATTCCTGAACTCAGACAAATCTTTGACAAATGTAGAGAATATCAAGTCTGCCTGAACCGAGAAAAGTGCGTTTTTATGGTCAGACAAGGCAAGATTCTAGGACACATAGTGTCAAAGAATGGCATATCCACTGATGAAGAGAAAGTGAGAGCCATAGCAGAGCTACCTAGGCCAAGGAATGTCAAGGAAGTACAAGCTTTCATGGGGCATTGTGGTTATTACCGACGATTTATACACATGTATGCTGTCATTGCAAAGCCCATGTACGGACTTCTAACTAACTTTGAGTGGACGGATGAATGTGAGAATTCCTTCCAGGAGCTTAAACGAAGATTATGTTCAGCACCAATCTTGACCACACCAGATTGGAATAAACCATTCCATGTTCATGTGGATGCATCCAATTATGCCATTGGGTGTGTGCTTGCTCAACCTACTGGTGAAGGTAATATGGATCTTCCAATTGCCTACGCTAGTAGACAATTGAATGCAGCTGAACGAAATTACACCACTACGGAGAGAGAAGGCTTAGGCATGGTATATGCAGTTAAGAAATTTAGACACTATTTGCTTGCAAACAAGTTTAAATTTTTTACAGACCATCAAGCATTGTTATATCTCGTGAACAAGCCATGCAATACAGGAAGATTAGTAAGATGGTTTCTCTTAATAATGGAATATGATTTTGAGGTTGTGGTAAGAAAAGGGAGGACTCATTTGAGAGCAGATCATCTCTCTAGGCTCACATCTGGAGAAGCCCCACAAGGAGTGTCAGATGACCTTCCTGATGCGTACTTGTTTAATTTGGAAGTGGTACCGCAGTGGGCTAAGCCATTAGTGCCAGTATTGACATACGGGCCTAACCATCCAGTAGTAAACACACGGAATAGAGAGGTTGTGAAAGCCCAAAAGTACCACATCATGGCAGGAAGCATGTACAAGCACACAGATCAAGGAATCTTGGCTTGTTGTGTGGAAGAGGACGACTACAATAAATGGTTGCATTTAGCACATGTAGGTGCATTAGAGCAACACTACTCAAAGCAACGAACCTTACAGACGCTAAGGAGACTCGGAGTACATTGGCCAACTATGGAAGCTGATGTCCAAAGGTTGTGCAAGGAATGCCCAATCTGCTGCACTAAACCACCTGTGGAACATGCCACCCTTTATCAAGTGTCCATTGTGCCAGATTGGAGTGAACCACTAGTATCCTTCCTGAGGACAAAAACATTCCCTCCAGACATGACTCTTGCGAGGAAAAGGAGTTTAGAACAAGAAGCCCAGGATTACTCACTTATTGGTGATAATCTATACAAACGTGGTAAAGACGGTTACCTGAGACTATGTGTCCATGAGAGTGAGTATCTCAAGATCTTGGAAACTGCTCACCAAGGTGTAGCAGGAGGACACTTTGGACCAGATCGGGTGATCAAGGCAATCTTATTTGCGGGCTTCTGGTGGCCGACCCTTCACATGGATGCACATACCTATGTGAAAAGGTGTGACGTCTGTCAGCGAAATCAGTATCCTATACGCAAAGATGAGATGCCACTGAAACCTATGATGGGTGGACGTGCATTCTCTAAGTGGGGAATAGACTTTGTAGGCCCTATTAATCCCCCAGCTAAGGGTTCACATGCTGAATATATCATTGTGGCCACGGATTATCTCACCAAGTGGGTAGAAGTAAAAGCCACAACGAAGAACGATGCTCAAACAACAGCTAAGTTTTTATTTGAGAATGTGTTCACTAGATATGGGCTACCCATAGAGCTAGTTAGTGATAGAGGCACTCACTTCTTGAATGAAGTGATTGAAAATCTGCTCCAAGAATTCTTGGTAATACATAAGAAGTCTGCTCCTTATCACCCTCAAGCAAATGGCCAGGCTGAGAGCACCAACAAGATCTTATGCAATGTATTGACGAAATTAGTGAACAATAAACGCTCTGATTGGGACAAACAGCTACACCATGCTGTTTGGGCATACCGAGTCGCCTACAAGACGGTACTCCAAGCCACCCCCTTTCAGATGGTGTTTGGCCAAAACGCTGTGCTACCTTTGGACTTCTTAATACCTACATTGAAAGTAGCACAAGAGCACGAATGGACGGGTCATGAACTCTCCTCTAGACTTTTTGACCTTGAACGATTAGGAGAAACAAGACTGAGAGTAGCTGCAGGGATATATGCAGCTAAGAAGAGACAGAAGGCATACTTTGATGCCCATGTGAAGGATAAGGGCTTGAAAGCAGGAGATCTAGTTTTAGTCTACACATTGAAACAACATGCAAGGAAGCTAGAAAAGAGAGGCTACGGACCTATGATCATCAATAGGATCTCCACGAGTGGAGCAGTACAACTAGCCACTTTAGAGGGTGATGTTCTCCCAAACTATATTAGCGGATGCAGAGTCAAGTTGTATCAGGAACCCCTCACGGAGGAAATGCTAAGTCGACTCAACATTGCTAAGAAACGCAAAGAGGAAGAAAAGGGAATTCAAGAAGAAGCTCAAGCAGAAGCCCTAGAGCGCATACGGAGATTGAAATTAAGAAGACAAGGTGGAGAGCACCCTAGGCAAAATGCATATGCAGATCAAAGATATGACGTAGCTATGTGTGAAGTTTCAGGTGTTAGCTCACATAGGATAACTGATCGACGTCCTTTCATAACCTTAGATATAGGACAAGGAAAGAGTGCAAGGACTGTAAGAGCCTTGATTGACTCAGGTGCAGCCACTAGTGCTGTTAAATTGTCTTACTGTCAAGAGTTGCAATTAAATGTCAATCCTGTGGAAACATATCTCATAGGATTGGGAGGCGTGGAAACCCCTTGCATGGGCGAGGTGGAACTTCCCTTCTATATTCATGATGAGGCAATGACAATTAAGGTACTAGTGTGTCAAGATGAGGACCTCATTGAACCTCTTGTCTTGGGTCAAGACTGGATCTATAACCAAGCAGTCAACTTAAACCTAAGAGGTGGAATTCTTCAGGTATGGGTGAATCAGACTAGAATTACAATTGAGTTAAATAATGGAGCACTCAAGGAACTAGAAAAGACACGGACTCCTGGTCCCTCCAGGGGTGCACATGAAGTTGACCATGCTGTTCTTGTCCAAGGCTATGTGATGCAGAAGAATGAAGATCTTGAAGAAGGAGTTAGAACCACAATGGAACTCTCTTCTTTTCCAAAGGCCAGAAGGAGGCAGCAACCAAAGGTGGATCCAAGGCAGAAGAAGCAGAGTACTACCTATGTTGGAAATCAAAAGTACCTGCGCAGCAAAATGTCTCAGCAAGTGAAACAAGTGTGGGTGCGGAAAGGCGAACACCTGGTTGCACTCAAGCCAACCACACGGGCAAAGCCTCTTATTAGTAACCAACAACACGATACTAATAAGAAGTCTTTCAGAAGCTCATCTGCTAACGTGAAGTCTATTTGGGTGCCCAAGAAGTCGATTAAGGCCAGCCCACAATCAAGACAAATTTGGGTGCCTAAGGCTTGTTTGCGGGCTCAAATAGCTACACCAAGAACACACCCTACACAGCATGATCCATTCACTCGCACAGTCTACATCCACTCATTTTCAACACCAAGGCCCATGAGCACGAACAGAATCACTTGTAAATGGGTCCCTAAAAGGCCTCATTTCCAAGCTGACACACCTATAAAGCTCTCGAGAGTCTCTACGGAACCAAGAGCAAAACCCATCCACTGCATTTGGCAGCCCAAGACTTGTAACAAACCCCCGGACCCCAATTGTAAATCCATGACCACCTACTAACCGCTTCACTCTCACTTCACATCATTCCACTTAGCTCGTAGGTCTACCCAATTCCTAACTACACACACTAGCACCGAGCACCTATTAACCCCTAACCACTCCCGAACTTTAAGTTAATGTTGTAACAGGGGACACCGTGTCATTTTTGTGTCCATTGCAATGTTAACATTTATTCATATATTCTCACAGAACCATCTGCGAAGTTTTCAACATGGCTGAGTCAGCAGGAACTAGTTCTCACACAGAAACAAGCCCGCAAGTGGTGGACTTAGACAGTTTACCCGTTTTGCCTGAGACAAATGAAAGACCAGAAGAATTGCAGGCCGTCAAAATCATACCTATTGCGGACCCTCCGCGTGGCCACACCATGCCCGTAGGAAAGACTTCCCACTGGTTTACCGAGGTGGCAGCACCCTTGGGTGAAGGAACGTACCTATGGGAATCAGAGTTGGACTTCAATGGGAAGCAAGGCAGATACCATTTCTTTACAAGAGAATTTGAGAAATTACAAAATGCAGAAGGTCTATGTCCGATATGGGAAAAGGCAGGATTGAGTGCCTATTTCAGTGCACGACTCCCAAAACCTGACTTCATGCGATGCTACTATCTCATCAACACCTTGACTCCAAACCAGAACCCAAAAGGTGCAAGCTCATTTGTGATTCCATCTCTGACAAAGGGGAATGAGCTCAAGAGGTTCAAGCTATCAAACAATTTGGTGAGAGAGGCTCTAGATATGCGCGGAATGCATATTCCTACAGAAAAGGAAACCCTAGTACCGGATTACATGAAGAATCGAAGTCTCACCAAACTCAAGGACATGGTATCCATGACGCCTAATATTGCAATACACCTTCGCATGTGCATGCAACAATTTGCTTTTCCTGCACAAGATAGATTCACCATGCCTCCCAAAAAGATTTGGTTTAGTTTGTATCTGGCAGAGACACAGAGCCTCACCATCAACTTACCCCACTGGATAATTGATGAGATACACCTAGCTCACAAACGATGGCCGCGGAAATAGGTTTTATATGGTTGCTGTGCTCTGACGAGAATCACTTATAGGTGTTTGGCTTATGACATTCCTATTCAACGGGCCCTAATGTGGAATCGTGTAGAGCAGTTTAGAGGCAGGACATCCACTGGACCCCCTTCTAAGAAGATGAGAGGCACTGTCCAAGTCCCATGTGCTCAACCACGTGGAGCCACCCTAACACCAGATGTCACCCCTCCACCCCGAAGAGTCCGACCATTCACACTTCGACTTCCAAGACGCAGCACCGATGGTTCCACCTTGATATTCCCTCCTATCCCAACCGATCTTGAATTTCCCAGTGGTGCACCTTTAGAAGAGCTCACTAATGAAGATTTCGAACAATTATTACAAGATGTAGAGCTGGAGGCAGAAGAGGCACAACAAGCGGAAAACGTGCAAACGCAGGCCAAAACCTCCCAAGCACCTGTCACACCAGTTGAAGTGGATGAAGAGGATGACGGAGATGAAGAACAGGAGGAAGATGAGGAGGATTATGATCAAGAGCATCAAGAGGAGCAACAAGAAGTGCCAGAACTTGTAGGTGCACCAGCATATACAGCTCAACTACGAAGGTTATACGACACAATCAAAGCAGTACAAGAAAGGCATCAACTCTCTCTTGTATCCGGTCAAGCTTTGATGCAAGAAATGCTATCAGATGAAGGGGTGGACCAACATTTCATTGACACCCTCAAATTAGTGTCAGAATCTTTAGGAGTTCCAGAGGCTGTCCACACTGCAGTCCGCCAGTCCGTAAGGTATGACAAACGCAGAGTTGACACGTTACCACGAGCAGGTAAGACTATCAGGATACCCGTCACAGAACAAGAAGTACCCATTGAAACAACAGCTACCTCCACAACCACCACTGACCTCTCTACCGAAACCTTCGTTCAGACATCACCCATCTCACCCCAGCATCCTCCATCACCACCTTCTCCACCCCCACCACCACCTCCCACCATGGAAGAAACGACAGTCATCACCTCTACCTTCACTTATAACCCATCCTCATTCAAATCATTCTCATTTTGAGAACCCACCTCACAAGACATCCTCTTCTCCTTCGTCACCAATCTCTTGTACACTTCATCCCTTCTATCCTCCGAACCCATGACTGGCCATCCCATAATTCCAAGCGTAGTTGGAAACCCAGCACCCACCGAAGGCACCCTGTGTTTCCCAGCCTATTCCCCACTACGGGCACCTCCCTCCCATGACCCTCACTTCCCATCTAGCCCCTACCCCTCTGTCAACCTGACCTCACCACCCCAATACCCGTCCTTTGTGGAGCAATTCATCCGCTCTCCAATGTTTCAGAGGCACCTTTCCCCGATATTCGCAACGACATCAATTTACACGAACACCACACTCACTTCACCTACCATACCCACCTACATGGTAGCCCCTGTACACACCACTTTGTCTGACCCAATGGATATTTCACCAACCACAGCACCTCTCCCCACGATTCCACCATCTCCCCCTCCCTTACCCCCCACCTCACCACTCACATCATTGGCACACACAGCATTCACTACCCCCCTACCCATTCCCACCTCCCCTGCACTTCAAACTTTTCCCCTTGCATCTCATAATGTAAATAGCACGTTCAACACATTACTTCAGTGTGCACATCAACTACAACAAGAATACCATCAATTGGAAGAACGCACTACGGCCCTCCAGGCAGAATCTCAACGTCTGCAAGCTAGGGTCACCTCTCTTGAAGCTGACTACCAAACGCTCCTAACCGAGCATACCATCTTACAGCAGGCTCACTCCGAACTGGAATCAAAGACATCAACAGTGGATGACCAAGCAGTCAAGGAATTAGAAACAATGCTCCAAGCGCAAATGATATCTAATGCTACACTCAGACGCAACATTGGGCTATTAAGGAAGCATATGGAAGCAGCACTAGAAGAGAACAAGAGACTTCAACAACAAAACCAAGACAACCTTGAAGCGGCTATGGAAGGAACTGTAGGAGCAACCATTAGCCCTACCAGATATAGAGCAGTCCCATCGGAAGACATTCGCATCTTACTTGAGGAGCATGCAAATTTCTTGGAGTCATATGAAAAGCTAGAGACTGAATGTGCAGATCTAAAGAAACAGATAGCCAATGTCCCCACAGCTCAACAGGAGCCGGCAATCTTGCAACACTCTACAGAAGAAGTAGAGACCCTCCGGAAACAGGTGGTAGAACTCCAAGCACGCCTCTTACCATATGAAAGGCCACCCTCGCCCATTGAAGAACCAGAACCTGAAACAGTAGTGGAAATCCCCGTCGATGACAGCTATGAAGAGCCATATGAGCCGATGCCGACACCCGGTGGTCGAACTACAGAGGAAGGACAAGACACTTTAGAAATTCAAGTTCCAGATTGGGTCAAAAGGGTCGAGAAAGTGGGTAAGACACATGATGATCGTGTGGCCGTGCAAATGCAATCTCTCACAAATCTAGAAGAAACTGTCCTTCGGTCTTCCTACTTTCAAAACTTATCCCATCAGCGGTTAATCACAACATCAGAATCGCAATACATGCCTTATTTTGTCTTACTACACGATTATAATGCAGAAGTCAAAAGACATACAGGGAAGGAGCCCACATTCGCCACTCAATTTGAGATAGGGGATTTACCGACAGATGCACGTGCTGGCTCGATCTTCCAACCTAATTGGCGTGCACGTCTACTAACCGATTACCCAGAGATGATGAGCACCTGGGCAACCATGCCACTATATATCAAGTACAATCCATGCTATTGCCCAGTGGTACGTCGCAGATCCTGGCAAGCATTTGCAATCAAGGTACGCAACAATAAAGAATGCTCGGCTTGGGTTAACTATCCATATTTTGCTCCACCTCGAGGGACCCCAACCGTAGCCTACATGATATCAACAATTCGGCATTGGTCTACACGTCTAAATAATGTACCCGACATAGCAGCAAAAATGTGTATGAAGATATTCGAGCTCATGACCATTGTCTTCAAAACCTTTCGGAATGTACAAGCTCCATACATCTCTGCCCCTGGATTCTCTCAAGGTAACAAGGATTTAGTCTACGACATGAGCCAGACTCCCTCGGTCACTATAATCTTTGCCTGGCATGCACGAATAAAGTACTTACCCGCATGCTTCAAGCAGACATTTGAGGAAATGTTCTCTACGGGATTCTGGGAATACCATTCCGAAATTTTCATTCCCAGACCCACACATTTGCTACATCTATTCGCAGTAGAACAAGCGATCCATGCAGATCAGTTACGTCTGCCACATCCGGACATTCCAGGACCAATCGATTGGGACCGTATGATGACAGATTTGGCCAGAGGACTACGCATACAAGAACATCAGCTTGCCACTCAGGTTGTGGAATATTACATCCAACACTCCCAGCAACAAGGGTCTGTCAGGGATGACAGACGCGAGAGAGGGGGGGGTGTTGAGAGCAGTACGGCCACCCAAGGACTGACTAGACAAGGAAGCCAGCGGAGAGAGTCAGAGCCGGGTGAAGGAGTAAGTAGGCAAAGCAGTCGACGCAAGTCTGGCAGATAGGCCCTTCAAATTTTTCTAAATCAACATCTTTATAACAGTGATTCTGATCACTAACAATCATTGTAAATACCATTTCATATTTTTGTAGCTCCATTTTGTGCAAGCCAAGGAGTCCTTGAGCTTGAGGAGCCTTAGAAGTACCTACATATCAATTTTTGTATTTTTTAGACTCCGTTTAAGCCCTCAAATTGGCCCTGGAACCTAATTTTTAACTAGGCCGGACACTAGGTCTGGACAGGGCCAAAACCTAGTCAAAAACTATAAAAAGAGCTAGAGAGCTCATTTTTGAGGAGAGATTGTAATTGGAATGAACTTGTAAGAGCTTTTCGAAAGTAATTAAAAAACTCCATTGCTTCCCACTCTTTGTCTTGCCGTGTGTGCGCGTGTGTGTGTATGTGTGTGCATGCTTGTATGCTTCTCACTCACGCACTTGTGCATCCACTTGCTCGAGGTCTTCATACCATCCTCACGTCTTCCCGGATTGACATTAAAGGAGGTGCTACTCATCACTGAGCTACAGTGAGCCACACAATCTCTACAATTTGATCAACTAAAGGCTCTGTGGAGAAGATAAGTGCGAGATTTTACAACCATCCTTTATAGATGCTTTGCCTCCAAGTTTGAATTCAAATTAAACTTGGCTTTTGCTAAAGATGCTCTTTCTAGTTAGGAGAAATTCCACCAAAAAATGATTCGTATCTTTATTTCTTCCAAACTGGACGAGTTTGTAGGCTTTACAAGACTCTTTCAAGTCATTAAGA
>CM035421.1:116352415-116354915 GCA_020310875.1 Ceratopteris richardii
ACATTAAACTTTTCCTTCATATACCTAACCTAATAGTCAAACTCATAGGCGAGCCTTATGACCTTTAAGTTCTATTTGACAAGAGATTCACTTAATGCTCTCTTGATCAAACATTATCGTAACTTTGACACCATATAAATAACGGCACGACTTCTTCAAAGCATGAACAATTGCATACAAATCCTTCTCATAGATAGAGTAATTTTTTTGAGAAACTTTTAGCATTTTTTGCTCAAAATCTAGTGCTCGAGCATCCTAAAGTAAAACCACTCCTATAGCAAAATCACTCGCATGAGTCTCAACCAAGGGTTTACTAGGATCTACTATTTGTAAAAGTGTAGTTTTATCAAGTGCTACCTTCAATGTTTTCCATAATTTGCTTTTGTTAATCTCTCAAATGAAAGGTTCAGTCTTTCCCTTTTAGTTTTTACTTCATCAAGACAACAATTTTGGCATAACTATTAATGCATCTTTGATAGAATGTCAATAAATGTAGAAAGAATTGAAGTTCTTCCAAGTTTGTGGGATGTGTTCATTTCATAATAGCCCATACTCTATTAGAATCCATTTGGATTATGTATTTGGAGACTATATACCCAAGGTATTTAACCTCTGCTTTGAGACATTCACACTTTGATTCTTTAGCAAAGAATGAATTTTCTCGTAGTACTTGTCATACTTTCCTCAAGTGTTCCAAGTGTTCCTATAATTATCTACTATAGATCAGAATATCATCCAAGAAGTCTACTAAAAATTACCCTAGATATGGCCATCGAACACTATTTAGGAGCTTAATGAAAGTGGCAAGAGATATCGTGAGACCAAAGAAAATCACCAAAAACTCATAGTGCGCATATCTAGTCCTAAAAATAGTTTTAGGGATATCCTCTACCCTAATTCTAATATGATGATATCGTGATCTAAGATCAAGCTTGTTAAAGTACCTAGTTTGATGTAACTGACCATATAGGTCTTCCAAGCTAGGCGTTGTAAATTTGTTTCTTATTTTTACCTTATTTTACGCCCTATAGTCTATACAAAGTCTCACAGAGCCATCTTTACTAGGGGCATTGGTGATGCCAAAGGTGAGTTACTTGGCCTTATGAAACCTTTATCTAGATAGTCATGAAGGTTCTTCTCTACCTCCTAATGATGAGATACACTAAGCATACAGGGTAGCTTACACATACGCTTATTGCTAGTAACTAGGGGTATTGGTGATGCCAAAGGTGAGTCACTAGGTCTAATGAAGCCTTTCATTTTTACTAGGGCATTGGTGATGCCAAAGGTGAGTTACTAGCTCTTATGAAGCCTTTATCTGGATAGTTGCAAGGAATCGAACTCACAACCTCCCGGTTAGGAATGTGATGGGCTAACCACTTGCCCTAAGATCCATGGTTGAGGATTACTTCCTAATCCTCTCTCTTAGAGCGTAGTTCAACCATCTCCTACTAGGATTATGTTACATTCTTCCCCCCTTGAACTCCCGAGGGAATGTACCCTGACGAGCTATGGGACTAGCAGGATGTACCCTGGATGTACCCTGGATGTACCCTGGCAAGATGTACCCTGACCAGCTATGGGACTTGCAGGATGTACCCTGGCACTGTGTACCCTGGCACCGTGTACCCTGGCACCGTGTACCCTGGCACTGTGTACCCTACGACGTGCAATGCCGTGCCGCCTTGCCCAAGCCTACTTCCTAGGCTCTGATACCAATGCAAGGAATCGAACTCACAACCTCCCAGTTAGGAATGTGATGGGCTAACCACTTGCCCCAAAAGCCATGGTTGAGGATTACTTCCTAATCCTCTCTCTTAGAGCGTAGTTCAACCATCTCCTACTAGGATTATGTTACAATAGTCCTAAAGGTTCTTCTCTACGTCCTCATATTGAGATATACTAAGCCTATAGGGTAGCTTACACATAGGCTTAGTGTTATTAACTACCTCAACGGCATGGTCAATGTCCCTCTGTTTGGTTGTAGCCCTATATGTAAATCAGTGGGAAAAACATCTTTATACTCAAACATTGAATCCTTAAAACATTTAAATACACACTCTTACAAAACCAAATAATAGAAAAATACAATAAAAAGCTTTTTTTGTACATGCTAAGAATGAAACAAACCATGTAACTCTAACGATGTGATGAGAGGTACACTAGGTACATCTGTCTCTCACTAAATACATAATTTACTTCCATTTTTCATAAATTCAAGAACTTTGTTTTGAAAGATGCATTCAAGTGTATCCCTCAACCCATAAAGCCACTCTCTCTTTAAGACAAGGTATCTCCTCCCATGTTCATTATTTGGAAGTCCACATGATTTTTGTATCATTGTCTCTAGACTTCCAAATTAAATACCATAGTATCCATATCCTCTTCTCCTCACCATGCATCATGGATACAACTTATTTATGTGCAATAGGATCAATTTATTGAGCTCAACATAGTTTATCAAATTATGTGTGGCCAAGTCATTTATCATGAATGTCAC